>BROG01000240.1:602500-952500 GCA_030159075.1 Atrina japonica
GTAAAACAACGATATAAAATTACCTGAGACCGTAGTTCCGCAGAGAAGATAAAATCATTAACAGTATACCACTTCAAATATGATATAAACATATTAAAACGGTTAACATGTAAATACTAAAGTGTGATAAAATGTTTTTAAATGGAGATTGTAATTGATCATACAGCTTCCAATTTCTCAACAGCTTACAATAAAATAAATGCAATGATTTCTTCTCATATAATATTGATGGTACTTAAATATTTGCACAATGTATAGGAAAAAAAATTCGTTAGAGAAAAGTTCAAGTAACTCTATTCAATGTAGAACAAATGAAGATTGTCAATATTAACCTACCATTTTCTTTGATGTTTCGCATGTTTTTACCTTTTCATGTCAGCACCTACGTAAACATTGATTAAAATCAGTGTATACCTGCACACGCTCACATATCATATATACAATTCTTTTAATTGAATACAAATCATTATATGTCTACAATAAACAATGTGAAAAGTAACATAGAAACTTTAAATTAATCGATTTTCTTAGACATGATTGGATTTATTAAGGAGCTCTATCGCCCCTTGATTTCTCTGGGGGTATTCTCAAAGTTGACTGCCATGAGCAGGGTCAAAATTTATTTTAATATTTCAGTAATTACTGTAAACCTTCGAATCTTCGCCCTTGGTTATTTTCGCCCTCTTACGATAAGAGCGCATATTCACCCCGTTTTAGATCCGTAAAGGTATGGATACGTAAGTCCATCAGAGCATACACAAATATTCTGATCACAGGACAAACACGAACCCTGAATAATTTAGAACTGGGATTAGGTGTCAAGGATGAGTATTCATCTTTTGTATAGGGAGCCTGAAATATGATATTCTTATAATTCAATTTTCTCCGTGGAATCGATTTCAGCTAAAAGCCACAACAATGACGCAATAAGTATTTATAAAGAAATGAACTTTCTGAAACTTATACCACAATTCTAACATTTACCTAATGGTTTCTTTATCACTTTTCCTTCACATTTTGAATAATGAAATCTCTCTCTCTCTCTGTCTCTCTCTCTCTCTCTGTCTCTGTCTCTCTCTCTCTCTCTCTCTCTCTCTCTCTCTCTGTCTCTCTCTCCTGCCACAAAGTGAAATTTAATGTTTTAAAACAGATACATGTTATTCTCTAATTGTATTTTTCCTGGACAAATAGGAGATAAATTTTCCTCTGTGTGTTAGCGCACTTTTCTATTTCAAAACTTTATATTACGGTGTGCATCTTACTTTACATGTCTGGTGTCATGATTTGTTCCATGGAGTTATTAAATTTGTATGTTATGAGCATAAATGTTGCATAGTTGTAATTAGGTTGCATTTCATGTGGAGATGATTTAATCTAGCCCAGTCTTTGAACAGATAAATGTCTCACTTCTCACCTGCTCACTTTTGTATGTAGACGTTCATTTTGTAGACTTTTCACCTACTATATTTCCAAGTCACCACCTGTTATATCTGCGAATTTTGTACAAAATGTCAGACATGTTCAGTTTTAATGACTATTGGCTTTTATGTTTTTCCGATACCTTCCCGAGGGATTGAGCTATGTAGTTGAAACATAATATATTTGTCCTACCTAATTTGAGTAATTCGTTGAATACATGGGGCTTAGGGCTTTGTTTGATATTGAAAAGTCTCTTAATACATTGAATTATTTCATGCAATAAAAGGGCCGATATATCCGCAAGTAAGTCCACGAAACAATATATAGATATGGTAAATATGGGATAAACACGGCCAGGTCTACTGAAAGCAGATGCCATGAAAAAGGGGCGTCTCCCACTGACTAGACTAGCTTAAATTTTTCACAACTTAATTTTTGTATGTTTTCACTTTGAAGTAGATTTAAGTATTTTGTTTGTCTTATGTTGGTATAAATAAAAAAAGAAAAACCTTTTTTCATTTTTCTTGTTCGAGGGTTTTAAAAAGCCAATCGATGTTCGAAATGAGCTGCTAAGTGTACTTTATACTTATGTAACACAATGATCACATTTAGGCCATAAAAAAGAAATAGAGGAAAGGCATTTAATCTCATCATCCACATCACATCGAATTGGTTAAAGGAGATTTCTGTATCTAGGTTCCTATAATTGATGTATGTTAACGGTAGACTATTTCGCGGAAGATTTATGAAAATTTCTGATACAATTCCAACAAAAAGGTCATTTTAGTAGTATGGTAGTATTTTATAGGACATTATCAATGCGTCATTAATTGATATCGTAATGCTTAGAAGACAAAAAAAAAGACGATTGTTAAAATGAATGTGAATGTCTGGGAAAAAAAATCAATCGCGTTATAAAGAAGACGTCAACTCGCAAAGTCAGTGTTTGGAAAGCCATAAACATTACACTTATGCTAAGGACTGAGCAAATGGACAGCACATATGGTACTAGAAATGAACATCAGATAAAAATCACTGAAAAGGGACAATTGAAAGCATGCACGAAGACAGAAAACAAAGTAATACCGACTATTCGCATATATTTATTCTTATTTATTAAAAACAACTGCAGTTTTTCCCTGAAATTGACAAATTTCAACGTAATGGCACATCCTGCATAATTAAAGTGTCTAATGCCTAGAAAAATGTGACTATTATTTATTTCTCTCGCAGAAATCAACTGTGCAGTAGACCAATAATTCATTATGATATTTTCACGTGTATAGATTTAAAAACCACCCTTAGGATATACATATAATTAAACATACCATGTTTTATATCTAAATGTATATAAGTAGTTGCAGAACTACAAAAAGTACGCAAAAATAAATATATAAAAATCTGAAAAAGAATATTTCAAATAGGTTTCTGCAAGTAACACTGTAAACTAACAGACCTCTCAGTGATGTATTCGGCATGCTTGTACGACCAACACTCTGAGAAATGAATCAAACACAACTAGAGAAAAGTAAACTTCGTATAAATCATATACCATTTACAAGTGTGAAGAAAATTTAACTTACGTTATAGTCATTAGAAAGTCAGAAAGGAATGTTAGCAATGCAGGAAGTTAATTTGCATCGTAAAGGAACCGTGAATTATCTCCGAGCTATGTTAAACTGTGGTTTATATAATACAATTAACATTTTGCACATCATTTTCACGATAATATAATATATATAATATGTCATAATGTGTTAATGCTGCTTTTTTTACACAGACTATTTTTTGGCATATTATGTGATACCACGGAACTCTACATCTATTTTAAATACGAGCTCAAGTGATGAAGTCTTATTGACAGAAACGAATCGTCATAAGCATTTGTTTTGATTGTTTGTTGTTGTTTTTTGTGCTTTTTATTGAACAAAACTATAAATTTGATACTATGTTTATAATATCTAAAACGTATACTATCATATGTTCATTGGACAATAAAGAAAAGACACATCCAATAATATAGAAGAAAACTGTAAAATATTCATACAAATAAATGTGAAAAGTACTAGTAATTGAATAGTAAAATAATATAATATAATTAATAAAACAGCCATACAAGTAGTGAACCCAAACCATCACACACATATCATCACACATATATATATATATATATACCGGAAACTGTATGGATATTTGGTGATTTAGATTACCATTACTTTCATCGATATCGTGCATAAAAACATAAACAGATAGCTAATACTATTTATCACTACATACACTTTGAAATAAATTTGCTGAATATTATAACAAAAATGTGTATTGTATATATTTCATATTTCTATGAGAAAAAGTTTGTTCTAAATTGCCAAAATTATTATATTTTCGAGAATAATGTAATTAAAAGCTAGAATGAAACAGTAATTCGTGAATGTACAATAGTTTTTAAGACATTAATTGTAAAAAATATTGTGGAAACTCGCTGCAATTCATTAGTGATTTTATGGATAGGTCAAGTCCAACAGTATTATCCGTCTTCTAGAGTGTAGCGATATCTTCATCACGACAGCTTTCCAATAACATTCAAGAACATAAATCAAGCGAATGATATAAATTCAATTAATTAAAGGTTCGTCTTCTGTCGGTATAATCAATCACTCTATCTGTGTTCACTTTGTAAATCAGACATTTCAGCAATTCAATAGTCAATGATATCAATACGCGTGCACGTGCATGTGTGTGTGTATGTATGTATGTATGTGTGTGTGTGTGTGTGTGTGTGTGTGTGTGTGTGATTGTGTGTGTGTGTGATTGTGTGAATTCTACATTTTATACCGTAAATAAGCAGAAATTGGCGTCCTTCACTTATTTACCTATAATGCATTGCGGAACTATTTATGACCGCGCAATCAGCGAAAGTTTGAATGACGTCAAACGTCCTATAGTAATTTATGTATTTGTTTTTAAATATTCTCGGGCAAAGTGGTGACATCCATATTGTTTTCAACACATTGAAATTGCGGTATAAATTACTTCAGTATCAATATTTACGGTTATAGAGTAAACAGATTAGATCGTTGGCGTCTTAAAATACAGACAATAACCACCTACTCTTCATTTTTGTGCATTGTTTATGTCATTCATGCAAATGAAGACGCAAAGTCTTACCTAACGACGCCGAGGTTGATTCTCCTTAAATCACTTGTTGTGCCATTGGTCTCAGAAAATGTATGGAACTCAATCTCTGTAAACCATTGGCAATGCGTTTTAATAATAATTTGCTCGGTAATACAGTTTTCAGCAGTTTTGTACTGTTTATTGATGTCTATGCCTGTTAATGTTAGCTTGCTGAGCATAAATTATATTCAGCCATCAATATGACGTATTCATGACGTAATTTGATGAATTTTCGACTTGACAACGAGAAATAACGTCACAAAAAAAAATAAACAATTACTTAATTTTAACCGAGCTTGACCTTTTCACCTTAAACTCGATAGGTTCCCATGGAACATTTGCGACACGTGTATAATTCTAACAACTGAAGATGACTACTTCTGGATATCTGATCCGATCCCGTTTGGGATCCAGAATTGTTTTTAATGTTGAGACCAATATTTTTTTGGTCGTATTCTAAAGGACTTGGAGTTACGACTATCCATTGGTACTTCTTCATTTTTACGTTGATATTATACAAATGATATTTCATGAAATTGATATAAATGATCTATAATAGATGTTATTTTACAAAAGTGGAGAGAGAAAAAAAGGAAGTCCATTAGACTTGATAATTATTATTTACATTTGCATTCGGGTTCGAGTTCACATATGCACCGGTTTTCATACACACTGTCTATGCTTATACTTTACACACATATATATACTTTCTCTTTCAGTTATGTCATCGGAAGTACGACTGACAACCATATTTATTTGATACAGGAAAACAAGGAAATCGACACAAGTTTTATCATCATCACATCCGGTTTTTTCTTTGAGTTTAATACATACGGAGAAATGAGACTGCTTTTTTCTTATTCATATTCAGAAACAATGTGAATTTATTACATTGGTATTTGCGATAAAATGATTCCAACACGCCAAAATTCCATCTCGGCATACATTGATATGATTTGTATAGAAAATATGGAGACATTTGCATACAACATTTATTGCCTTAACACTGGCATGACTTTTTATGTACATTTATATTCTTCTAGTCATCCATAGAACGACGGAAATATCAAAGAGCGTTAGATTGCAGGGGAGAGGTGAAATTAAACAAATGTCCAAATTTCATTCATTTTGGTAAGGTGTTTAACATAACTTTTTTGCAACAAAGTGTATTTGTAAACATCATGCGCCATATCTTAGTATTTTGTAAAAATTTAAAGTTCTCAAAGTTTGTCAAATAGAGCCAAATGTATGTCAAAATTATCCTCATCCATGTTCTCAATCATACAAAGCATTATAATCAAAATTCAATAAAGGAAAGCGCATACGTTACATGGCGGTGATCAATATAGAAAGACAAAGTAACAAAAGAAAAATAGACCGACCAAAACCGTACGATCCTTGTTACCCGATGTTGGGAGGCATAATATGCTGCTTCCTTAAAGAATTATTAACTACATCCAACTATACAAGGCAATAAAAAGGTCACTGATTGTATTCAATAAACTGCTGACCATTTCAAATACCAAAGTATGAATCTTCAGGATGTCCAGGATAAAATATACAAATCTGGTGAATATTGGACAAACATAGACCTCATGAAATCCAGAGATGGGATCAGGTACCATGGATAAATAACCATACCTTGTTTACCGGTCACACCCGCCGCGAGTCCACAGTTAAATTTAAATTAAATCAGTGAGGAATAAAGCTTCGTCACAATTGGTACAGACGACCCAGTTACCTTTATCAAAAAGGTAACTCAACATTTCATTTAGTGAAATAAAGTAATTGCAAACAAAGATAATATACCGACCTTAAAATTTGCGAAAAATTGACATCAAACGCAATTTTCGATATCCCTGTCGGTAAAATGTATAAGTAGAAAGCGTGTGCGCTTAATTCTGTTGTATTTATCATTTCTAGTTCGTTGAGATTGTGAAATAATAGGGTATATGCTGTAATGAATTTGACAGCAAAATATAGAGATGCAGAAACTTTGTAAGACTATATCTCTAACATAAAATAATTAAAAAAAATATATAGAAATAAGAGCTGGGCAATCTAGATTTAGCAACAAGCTATATTATTACTGTAGTCTCTTTTTCATCATCTTATGTGTTCAAGGCACCGCCTGTTCTAGTCTAATGTGTTATATATTGAATGAGCATAAATATAAGTACATTTTACAGTTGGCAATGTTTTGATTACGGTTGGAAGTAAAATAATAAATAAATGAAAATTGTCTAGGAACATATTGGGATTCATTAAAGTATAGGATATATAACAGAGAAAGAGTCCAAAAACAAAAAGTATAAAATTGCCAATTACTTAACGATAATGAATATAAGAACATATGCTTAATTACTGTTGACAAGAGATATTTGATTATGGTATGATAGGGCTTTTTTAAGGTTTGTCATGCTGATCTTAAATCTTCAGTAAAATTTGAAAAATTTGGTAGCATATTTACTAATAACAATATCATCCAAGGTAATAATAATCAGTGAAATACGGAATGTAAACGTTTCAACAAATTCAGTACAAATGGAACCGTTTCAGAAGTTTAGGTGTACTATTATGTGAGCTAATTCGGTCTACGGTAATGTTTTTTAAAAATATTTTGACAAAAGATCCCTCGATTAATCAATAAAAGAGCCGACACCCTGTCAAAATCCTACAAAATGCTAATCTGACTTGAAATTAAGTATTGTAAGTGATTATATATTGATGAAATCAATAATAATAACTTTGTTCATCATCACCATCGTCGTCGTCGTCATCATCATCATCATCATCATCATCATCATCATCATCATCATCATCATCATCATCATCACCAGCATCATCATCATCATCATCATCATCATTATTATTATCAACATCATCATCATTATTAATATCAACATCATCATCATTATTATTATCAACATCATCATAATCATCATCATCATCATCATCATCATTATTATTATTATTATCAACATCATCATCATTATTATTATCAACATCATCATAATCATCATAATCATCATCATCATCATCATCATCATCATCATCATCATCTCTCATCTCTTTGCTCGAATAATATACAATATAGTATGGTCGCACTAACAGTCATATTATCTGTAACTTTGCTACTGAATGATCAAATGTGCATTCGCATCTTTATAATAAAATATTTTGTGAAATATGTTCGCGCCTTCATAGTCAAATGCCTTGTAATTTTTTTCTCCCGAATGTTAAGTTCAACAATCTTCCTTTTAACCTTTGAACTATCCACTTGACCTATATTATTAATCTTATCATTATCTTAATGCCTTTTACTCTTTGAAGCCTGAATGAAGATGTTTTCGGTCCATAATTGCGTTCATCATTACACATGGCTTCCAAAATTTAATGGAATGATGTTACAAGAAGTAAGTAAGTCAGAGTGTTTCTCTCTAGAATATATTCCAATTTGATTACAAACGCGAAGTATATCATGCTAATGCTATATTGAAGTTGGAACAGATTAGGAAATTTATTCTAAAAAATGCTTGAGTTAAGAAGTGCATACTAAGAAATATAGATTAAAGCATTTAGTATATAATCAATATAGGTACCAGTACGGTTGACAGAAATGATTATGGTTTCCTTAAAGCAATATACAAACGAGGTGAAATATTGCACATACGCGCGGGAAAAAAAAGGAGGTGGGATCAGGCGTCATGAAAGAGTAAAAATCGCCTGTTGACCGTTCACATCCTGAATGAATTCACAGTAAACTTCCCTTGTTGACTGTTCATAGCCCAAATGAATTCACAATCAAATGATTGTCAATGCGGAAGGAATATTGTCACAACCAAACAGATCCAAAACCACTATCGAAAAAAAAGTATATTGACATTTCAGGTTTTGAATTCGAATGTTGATTTACGCTACAACTAATAATTTTTCATTCCTATGGTGGTGGCAATTTTTCAGTGTCGGAGGAAAGAACCCGTCTCCAATGTACCTGGAAAGAGGCCAACGGTCTACCGCAAGTAAAATGGCAAATTTTGTTCACAAAAGCAACTTAGTTTCCAGTGTCCGCGTTGACTAGACGTGAGGAATTCGTGATTTAAAACGCAATGCTCTAACCACTTTTCAAAAGAGCCCCCTACCACATTTCGAATATTCAGGTAATAAAGCATAAAGTGTACAGTGTGAGTACATGAAGTAAAATTTCCATGAAATGTTTTTGCATGAATAGGTAAGGTGCACTTCTAGAGAATAATCTAGCATGAGAAAAAAGGGGAAATGCTCTTGTGTTAGTGAGGTAAACGGAACATTTTTAATGCTCAGATCTACTGTAGGCTACTATGAGGAAATGATGTCTGTTATTCATCCATAGAACTTCACAAGTATGACAGGATGAGCCAAGTATCTGATTTCCTGAAATTCTCTGGTATGACTGGGTGAAGTAAGTATTTTATTCCTGGAAATTTTATAGTACCACCGGTTGAAATAAGTATGTTCATTTGTGAGGAGTATCTGGTATAATTTGATACTCATGGCGGGTGTGACTGGTCGACATGGGTTACTTACTCCTCCATGGCACCTGATCTCTTCTCTTGATTTCAAGAGGTCCGTGTTTGTCCAGTTTTCACCATATTTGTACCTATATCCTGGACATCCTAGCGATTTATATCTTGGTATAGAGATTTTTTTTTATATATACCAGTATTTCAATCCCGGAAATTATCTAGTATGACCGGGTATTTCATTCTCGGAAATTATCTGGTTTTACTGGGTGAGGTAAGTATTTCCATCCCCTGAAGTTTCCTAGTGTGACCTGGTGAGGTAGGGGACCTCCGTGGCCGAATGGTTAGAGCATTGTGCTTTAAATCACAAGGCCTCTAACCTCTGGTTCGAATCCAGCTAGGGTCGTTTCGAATTATGTGGGAAGGTTTGCCATTTTACTTGCGGAAGATTGGTTTTCTTTACCGAGATTTCTCCTCCACCAATAAAAACTGGACGCCGTCATATGACTGAAAGATTGTTGAGTATGGCGTAAAACAAAAAATCAAAATCAAATATAAAAAACCTGGTGAAGTAAATATTGTTCATTCTCTGTAAATATCTAGTATAGTAGGATGAGGCATTTTATTCCTGGAAATTATCTAGCATAAGAATTTCAAACTTGGGAAAAGTCCATCTAACTGTTAATATTCGATACCAGAATTAAAGTATGTTCAGAATAAACTGACAAGAAAAAGAAAAATGCAAGTTTTGAACAATAAATCTAAAACTAAAGCAGTTCGAAAGAGAAAAAACGAGAAAAGCGATACGTTATTTCATATTATAGACATGTTATGGGAAAATATAACAGCTGGCGTTTAATTTATTCAGGAAAAATCTATATCATGAATATCAAAGTTTTATTCATAGATAAATATCGGTTTTCTGTATTTTTTCCTTTTCACTTTTAACATCACCGATACAGAGTTAGTTAAAACCCGTAATTGTAATGGAGTCGAACGTTTGATAGAAAATTCACATTGATGTTAATGAACACACTGTACTACACAACAGATCAATAAAGCAAATACTAATTTCAAAATCATCTCGAACATAGCGGTTATTACCTTTGTTTGAGTAATGCGGTAATTATTGTGTAGACTAAATGACAAAGAATGCCGACATATATACTCTGACCAATATTGATGCATCAATAGACAGTCCGCAGTATAAACTTATATATATATATATATATATATATATATATATATATATATATATATATATATATATATATATATATATATATATATATATATATATATATATATATATATATATATATACATTGTGTCGGTACCTTTTGAAGTTTTGTACGTTAAAATACAACTCGTAAGGCCTATGCATGTGTTCTTCTTAATAACTTGTGTAGGAATCATTGTTTTAACACAACTGAATGATTCAACAATTTATACAAATATCTATCTATCTATCTATCTATCTATCTATCTATCTATCTGGCTTCTATCTGTCTGTCTGTCGATCGATCTATTTATCTATAAAAATTCTTAGATATCAAAGTATAAATCATTTCAATGTCCAGGACATAGGTACAAACCCGGTAAAAATGGACAAACACGGACCTCTTGAAATCAAGAGCTGGAATTAGGTACCATATAGGAAACTCAACATTTCATTTAGTGAAACAGAGTAATTGCAAACCAGACTATTATACCGACCGTAAAATTTGCGGAACGTTGACGTCAAATGCTGTTTTCGACATCCCCATCCATGTGTAAATAATTTGTCAGTGTGTAGTCTATCTATCTATCTATCTATCTATCTGTCTGTCTGTCTGTCTGTCTGTCTGTCTGCCAGACTCTTTTTGAATGTATGCCATTGACATATTTCAAAGTTATAGTTTTGGACAAAAAATAAACGCCAAAACAAATGTCTGTCTCTTATTTCTCAGTTGTCTAAATATAAAAACCGATAAGATGCTATTTTAAAGATAATACGACAAATAGCTATTATCATTAACCCAACC
The DNA here is from genome assembly GCA_030159075.1 of Atrina japonica. Lineage (NCBI taxonomy): Eukaryota > Metazoa > Mollusca > Bivalvia > Pterioida > Pinnidae > Atrina > Atrina japonica. The sequence continues at coordinate 613,620 of BROG01000240.1, forward strand.
TTATACAAATTACGAGAAACAGGAGTAACAGATTAACATGTTACACTGATATTCATACAAATTTAATGTGAATCTTAAGTTTCTCAAACGGAACACATTACTATATTCGTTCTTTTAATTACCAAACTGGAGCAGGTATGTTGGTTATCTAAAATATTGAATGTATCTATGTTACTGTCGCGTATATGGCGCTATTTACAAACTTAAGTATGTCGAATACACGTACATAGATCTATATCTTTCAAAAAATATTTCAGGCACTGAAACGTACCTGTTTGGTTAATTGTATAAAGAAGACTTTTTATGAAAATTTAACATTAACCGTTGTCAATATGTAATTTTTGTATTGATTTATATATTGCTTTTAACTTTAAAGCTCAAGTTGGTCGTTAAATGCACGTTTTTTGTCTTCATTACGTAGTTTAGTCTATATAAGAAACGCGTATAACGCATGTTGTCTATGCTATTCTATACTGTTATCAGACAATTCTTCAATATTGTAAGACACCATCCGCATGATTTGTGGATAGAAATATTGTCCGATTCACAAAACTTGGCGGAGTAGAGTAACCTTTAACCTTTGATTATCATGATTATCATTGATTGGTCGGTAACTCGTCCAGGTCAAGAAAAAGTTCACGAGACGCTACCCAGGCAGTTAATATGAATTGTGCTATATAAGTGCTGCGAATTATAACTTCTTTCATTATTATTAAATCTGATATTAAGAAGGCTACAGATATAAAAATTTCAGATATCAAAGTATAAATCAATAGTATGTCCAGGACATAGATACAAATCCGGTAAAAAAGAACAAACACGGACCTCTGGAAACCAAGAGGTGGGATCAGGTGCCATGGAGGAGTAAGCATCCCCTGTCGACCGGTCACACCCGCCGTGAGTCCACAGTCAAGTCCAATGAAACAAGTGAGGAGTGTATCCTCGTCACAATTGGTACAGACGTCTCAACAACCGCCAACGAAAAGGCAACTCAACATTTCACTTAGTGAAACAGAGTAGTCGCAAACCGACCGTAAAATTTGCGGAACGTTGACATTAAACGCGGTTTTCGATATCCCTGTGTCAATAATTTGTCAGTGAGTAGTTTACCTCTGTATATGAAATTTCCATATGTTGTGCACGCCCTGGCATATCGGATCATTTGTGAAATATAAACTCCATATGCGGGTGACTGAGGGATATTACTACTTAAATGTGGAAAATTTACGATGGGAAAGCCGAAATCGTCGCGTTTATCGTATAGCTTAGTAGCTAATTTCCCGTCTGTGTTTATATTAAGTAAAATGTCTAAGTATGAAGCGTGTGTGCTTGATTCTGTTGTATCTTTAATTTCTAGTTCGCTGGGATATATCGCATTGACATATTTATGAAAATTGTCATTATTAATTGACAAAACGTCGTCGATATATCTAAATGTCAAATTAAAGGACACCTCTAACTTTTTTTTGAATCAGCAGTTTCTGAATGAAGTCTGCTTCGTATGAATAAAGGAACAGGTCGGCCAATAAAGGAGCACAATAGGAATGCCGACAGTTTGTTGAAAAACCACGTCTCCGAACATTACAAATATATTGTCTATTAGAAATTCCAGCATGTTTTTTATATCAGCTTCAGTATATTTATGTGTAGAATCAGAGTGGTGTTTGACGAAATAAGTATCCTGATAGCCAATCACTAGATATTTAAATTTTCGGGTACCACCTTTAGTGAAAAAGCAGTTGTCTATGATGCTGAAAAGTCTTTCTTTTAATTTTTTATGTGGAATAGTAGTGTAAAGAATAGAGAAGTCATAAGTTTTGATACTGTGAATTCGAGAAAAATTGTGTGCCTTCAAATTTTCTAAAAGCTGTTTAGAATTTTTAAGTATCCACATCTGATTTACACCGCTTCTGGAATAAGCAACTGTACAGTATTGTTGAAGTTTCTCCTTAATGGCTGTCAATATCTTGGTAAGGAGTAAAGATAAAGGTTTGGTAAAACATTTGCTGGATCCTGCTATGTATCTTTGCTTATATGGGGTTTTATGAAGTTTAGGTATCCAGTATAAATGTGGTAACTCGAAATCGGTATCCGTTGTAGGTATATCAAATGAGCGTAATACGGACACGTGATTTTGAAGGATCTCGTCCTTTGAAAGTGAGCTACGTGTGTATGTAGGATTTCCAGAATTCGTATTAAACCCAAGTTCTTCTAATAAACAATTATAGTAATGTGTATTACAAATAAAAACTATATTATTTGAGGCTTTGTCTGCTGGTACCAGTACATATTGGTCAGGTTATCTATCCAGTTCAGTTACTACTTCTGGACCATTGAATACAGAGGGATAACGTGTTTTCATAGTCCCTTTAAGTTTTCGAATACGAGATTTTATCAATCATCGTATGGCTTTCAGCCATTCAGACAAAGTGTCTGGTTCTACGTCTTCATGTTTGGCCCATCGTCTGGCATAATCTTCGACAGAATCCATAACTAAACTGAAATTCTGACGCCAATTAAAGGAACGGGCTTCCCGGTATTTAGGGTCCCTTAAAATAAGATTTTTGAGGCTTTCATTTTCAACAATAGAAATACATTTGTATATTATTTGAGGTTTTTATTGATTTATTGATAATTTGATTTAGCACCAGGGTATTTACTAAGGTTTCATGTTCAATTTGTATTTGGTAATATTTGTATGAAGACAGCTGGGAAGGAACGTAGTTCTTTATGATAGGCGTTGTAATGTAATGGAAGACAAAACTGGCCGGCACCATTTAACCGGAAAATTGTTGAGCGAGTCATAAACGCCATTCAAAACAAATGAAAAATGATGACCAAATAAAACACAAAATATTTAAATTTACATCTTCCTCATAATTTTATTTTGAACATTAACCTAGTACCCGGTATTTCGGTACCAGATGTTCATCTTATGCTAAAGTGATATTTGGGACTGTTAACATCATTTAAATTCAAAAATGTTTTGTAAAGCTAAGATAGTCATTTTTTACAGTGGTTACTCTTAGACGGATTTCGGCTATACTTTTACAGATATTATTTGGCCTTGTATAATACCACTTTCTCTTTAGAAAATACACATAACATTAAAATTGGAGCTCAACTGATGAAGTCTAATTGACAGAAACGATATTGTCTTGAGCATTATAACTTTGGTAGTATGTTTATAATGTTTGAAAAAAAAAAAATCAGATGGGACAACGAGTTGCTGCGTTGATAACTGCGGCTGTAGATGCAGTGGTTATGAAAATATAGTTCCCTATCCATACTCCAAGTTGAAATACGTAAAAGCACATTCAGTTTAGAGTAACATTAAGAAGTAAATAGATTTCCTGACACGTGGTTCAAATGTGTCTTATGCGATACTATAATCTCGTCCACACGTGATGAAATCGAGAAGTAGTCCGAAGCCCCGTGTTTTTTGTTTTGCGTATCATTCCACAAAGCCTACGTTCATTGTTGCCTTTACAGTGTTTTAAACGCAATATTTCATTTACAAAGCAGAAAAAAGACATGATGCAGATGTATGGTTTAATAAAAGATTGAAAATCTGAGTTGGATCTCCCTGGATTATATTAATTTCAATTTGAGACATTCTACTTATGAATATTCCCAAAGGACCTTTAAAATGTAAACTTTGATTTGGTGGTTTATATGCATTTAATAATGACAGAAATCTAGACTTTAGTCTCGGATTGCTTCGTGATCAGAGGGCCAAATATTGCATTTTGTCAAATCATTCCGAGGATATAAGATCATATTGAAATATACATTGCTGTATGTATGGATAATGCAAAAGAATTTTTGATATTTCTCGATAACCCTAGGAAATATAATCTTAATGTACATATATTTCCCAATGTGTTGGCATTATAAGTGATACCTTGCTATTTAGTATGAAAGTGAACACCGCTACTTTATCAGTAACTGTCATTGGAAATTATGTTTATCTGTTAATTTATTTCTTTTATTCAAGCTTAAATAACGATTCTTTCGATATACGAACATTTTAAAGCTTAATACGTCGGTATCAGTGTCGACGAAGTCAGAGCGTCTAATAATGAGTCTGACTCAAAATGGCAGACTGCCTAACTACTGCAATTTAAATTTCGCTAATTGTCTTGAATATATTGAATCCTACGAACCATTTTTCATTGAATCATGAATGATAACTTCAATACATTGATATTTGATGCGAGACTTACCCATGTTTGATCGCTAATTACCCCTGTTAGATCGCTAAAAGGGTCGAAATTTGGTAATCTTTGATTCCTTTCACTTTTAATCATCCGCTCAAAAAATGAGTTCACAGAAAATATTACGTTTTCTTTTAAGAATAGATCTTTGCAATAAATAAATAAATAAATAAATAAAAACTTTTGACACTAAGTTTAGCAGTTATAGTTTTTAAATAATTGTACAGAAAATGAAATCAATTATAATACCTATTAATATTCCTACGGTATCCTTTAAGGCTGCACACGTCTGCATGTATTTGTTATCGTTGATCTCCAAGAATTCTCGCGATTCTGTCCAAACTACTTCCGCTAATTACGCAGATAGCTATCATGGAAAAAACAGTTCATTGTTTTGAATTTACAACAAAACGTGGAATCATCTGAATACGCGGACTACCAATAAAGAAAAGTAAGTGAATTGAAATACCAAAGAAGGTATTTCCTGAGACAGTATATCTACACTTAATTAATAAGTGCAACATTGCCTTATAGTCATATGAATTTATGCAAGAGGAATATCAGTCAATGTTTGTCATCCTGACCCATATAGATCTACACGTGTTTTAATTATGTAACGACTGTACTGGTCATTCACAGGTCCATATCTCACAGATAAATTTTACTTTTATAAATGCTAATAACTGCATGGCATCCAAAGAAATTGATGTTTAAATACAGTTTTGTGAGTAAGAAAATAAACCATACACTATAGGCTTAGTGATCGACATACGTAGATCTCTGTGTACTCCAAATCGTGGAGTACTATGTCGTACTTCAGTACATGTCTACCGAGGTAAATTGGCATATGTCTACAAACACAACAAGTCTAAATCATATCATAACAGGTGTGACAAGTAAAATTGAAGAAGTTCCAATCAATAATAAAAAACTCAAGTCCATGATAACACGACGAATTAGATGTGCAAATGGTCTCATCATGAAGAACAATTACGGATCCCAAACGGGATAAGACCAGGTGTCCGGAAGGAGTCAGCGTCTTCTGCTGGCATGCCACACCCGTCGCAAATGTTCCATGGAAACCTTTCTAGTTCGATGAACGGGTCAAATTCGATAAAAAGGTCAAGTTTGATGATGAGGTCAAGTTCGGTGAAAAGCATGTTTGGTGAAACGCTACTTGTCACAAATGTAAGAGAGATTCAGTATGGCATAGAGGCTGTGCAAGGCAGTATGTTTTACCTGCACAAACTATTTTTGTTTGGAAAGTATACCGTATTGTTTTGGTTTTTGATCCAACTCGGATGTGCCACTTAACCTTGGTACATCTATAAGATGCTATATAATTAGAGATGTGTTATGTTGTAAATTTTTAATTCACTGGTTGGTTGTAACAGCTGTATCACCTCGTTTCAGTACTTTCAGTACTATGATTATCAAATTAACTAAATAATGTGATATTTGCGTGTCATGGCATTCATACGTTGTCAGAATATTTGTCTGAAAACCAGTTGTATTATTTTCTTTCATAAGTGTTTGTCCGATGTCAGCCATATTTATGTGTTAAATGTACCGTCTTCTGACTCTCCTGGCAGTTTACACTTTGGTGTATGTTTTTGATGATTTGAGTTGAATCCCAACGATAGTTATCGACGCTATAACATTTTTCATCAATTTTGATAGACCAACGATTAGCAGTGCAGTGCACTAGATCAATAATCAAGGCTAAGTAGGTCATTAATGATAAAATAAAAGGTATTTACTTAATTGCACAGTTTATATACTTACACTCATAGCTTTGGAGTCACGTTTGCGCCGTTAACTAACACACACACACAAACATATATAAATATATATAAGTGTAAATTTCATATGGAGCCATTCGAACAAGCCGTTACATATCTATTTATCGCTTGAAAGTCACGTTTGGGGTGTAATGTAACCTAAGTACATGTTCCGCATGAAACAAGTAAAACACCCGGTGACACGCCTGCTCGCGATTAATTGCCTAATTAAGTATAGATGCAAAAGCTATTGAACAGATCTGAATTTGAACCCCAAATTCCTCGTTTTTATCATATCAGTGCACTAACGGTATTTGAAATTATATGTATATTTAATTATTGAATGTAATATATATCGACAGGTTTATAAACATAGTACTACATGTACGTGACTTCATCAGTTCGTACTTATGCTCGCTTGATTATGGTATTACTCATGGTAGAACAAATATCAATTTGCGACGCGAAATTCCTTTTACGTTACATTAATTTGTATTTATCTACCCTAATCACGTGGTATAGTTTGAATCCAAACAAAGGAAAAAAATTACATGCAAAGCTAATATGACACAAACTATAGTGATCATGCGAAATATCATCTATAATTGGTCGTACACTAAACTGACATATTCTCTGTGGCAAATGTGTCTCAATCTACAGAAGATAATTCTTTTGTAATTTACTAGTTTGGCACACACAAAATCGAACAATACAATTAAATTATAATGATCTAGTGATACACTGCGTGTTATGAAACTCGCATCGACTTACTATCGTGATTGGAATGACATAAATACTTATAATATATGTAAGACCTGGAATTATCATATATATTTATTGCTGCAAACTAGAGTAAAACCTGTATATAGGGACCAGAAAACATTGACCTTTATGTGCAGGTGACCCTTATACATAGGTTAGCAGGTTTTACTGTATATGCTATATTAGACATTATAAATTTGATAAATTTCATAATAACAATTTACAATTAATTTGACATGACACATATATGACAAAGCTTAATACTTGATATATAAAAATTTCAGATACCAAAGTATAAATCAATAGAATGTCCAGGACATAGATACAAATCCAGTAAAAATGGACAAACACGGACCTCTGGAAACAAAGAGGTGGGATCAGGTGCCATGGAGGAGTAAGCACCCCCTGATATACAAATAACAAGAGAACTCAATTACAAATATCAGAGCGCAGCAACTTAAAACTATAAACTTCGGTTAAGTCTGAGAATATTCTCAACTTTTCTTAATCAGCCTATCAGGATTTCAGGATTAGGCCTTGATGAGTAAAAATGTTAGACTTAAGTTATTCTTATGTTTTTTATCGCGCCGGGACAAGAATAGAGAAGGCCTTAAACCGGAAGTTTAATTTAGAATTATTACCAGTGTATTTGTAAGTTATGTAAATGCAAAAAATATATTTATATACAAGTCAACTTATCGGCTGGACACTAATCAATTTAGATACATGATGAAGTTTTACGTACTGAATCAAACGTGACGTCAAATTTCTTGAGATATCACACTGTTTATTGACATTTTATTTGTACTTGTCACAATTATATTCGCGTGATTAGGAGACGATCATCAAGGCATGGCGGAAAATCAAGAATTGGATGGAAGAATTGAAATAATGTAATAAAATGTACAAGTCATGAAAGTCACAAGCTGGTATTCACGGTTGAAAGTTCTAGCAACGTACCCACTTAATCTACAGACGTCAAGAATGTAAAATATGAATGATTTTAAAACCATTCTGGTCGACCGTTTGGTAGGTATACATGAACCAAATACCTGTTTTTATCAGTGCCAGCTGATTATTTCATACTAAAAGTAACTTTTGGTACAGATATAACAATAAACAATTATTGACTGGGTCTGAGGGCAACAGTAATTTTGTTGGCGCCCGAGGTCTTGACTATTGCCCGACGCGAAGCGGGGGACAATGGTCTAGACCGAGGGTGCCAACACAATTGCAGTTGCTCTCAGACCCAGTTAATAATTGTTTTGTTATATGAAGCATGTTTATATAATTCTTTTGTTATAGTTCAGCGTAAAATCCCCTTAAGAAATTGTTCAAACATTCGTTGCTGTACACTAATAAATAATCTAGAGATATCCTACTATTTGCTAAATAAGCTTCATACTTAGACATTTTACTTAATATAAACACAGACGGAAAATTAGCTACTAAGCTATATGATAAACGCGACGATTTCGGCTTTCCCATCGTAAATTTTCCACATTTAAGTAGTAATATCCCTCAGTCACCCGCATATGGAGTTTATATTTCACAAATGATCCGATATGCCAGGGCGTGCACAACATATGAAGATTTCATATACAGAGGTAAACTACTCACTGACAAATTATTGACACAGGGATATCGAAAACCGCGTTTAATGTCAACGTTCCGCAAATTTTACGGTCGGTATAATAGTCTTGTTTGCGACTACTCTGTTTCACTAAGTGAAATGTTGAGTTGCCTTTTCGTTGGCGGTTGTTGAGACGTCTGTACCAATTGTGACGAGGATACACTCCTCACTTGTTTCATTGGACTTGACTGTGAACTCACGGCGGGTGTGACCGGTCGACAGGGGATGCTTACTCCTCCATGGCACCTGATCCCACCTCTTGGTTTCCAGAGGTCTGTGTTTGTCCTTTTTTACCGGATTTGTATCTATGTCCTGGACATTCTATTGATTTATACTTTGGTATCTGAAATTTTTATATTATAACATTTCCTGTGTATTTACTGTCACGGTCTTTTACAATTTTTGTCAGCTGTTCCTCATTGGAACTAGCCAAGCGTTTGATGCATCCATTGTTTATACCAGAATAAGCTGACTAATGTCAGAAAAAACGTTCAGGTTCGCCGTGGCGCTTGCAACATTAGCCAGTCAAATTGCATGTTGTATCAAAATTGCGGGAAATTCGAAATACTACCTTGGCAATCACGCGAGAGCTGACAATCAAAATTAAGAGACCGGGTAGAAGAAACTCTTTTTGAAGGCAATGTTTAATAGCAACACTGTTACTTATTTTTTCTTATAGTTTGTTTAAACAATTTTAAACAAGAATATAACAATTCAAATTATGAATTCATCAAAAGCTAAGATAGTCATTGTTTTTACAGTGGTAACTCTTACATTATTTAAAGCAATACATTTATGTGTATTATTTGATATTGTATGATGCTCTAATATAAATTTATTTCAAATTCGAGCTCAATTGATAAAGTCGTATTCACAGAGCAATCGCCTCCCTCCTCTCTCATTTTGGCTTTTGCAAATCTTTATTTTATGTTCCATGTAAGTGAAACCATACATTTAATGATGAAACTGAGGCTGCCATAAAAATTGGGTTAGAGGAAGAGAATTGAAACTAAAAATTTTTCATTTCAAATGTTTACAGAGTTTGAATGAAATGAGAGCTAGATAAGGTAAATTGGGATTATATTCGATCACATGCTGTGATATATACCTATCTATAGTCTTTGGTCGGTCGTACTCCCATCTAATCATGAACGTAAATAATACACAAGTTTATCATTGACATACATAAAAAGTGTCTGAAAAATATCTGAAAACGTGATATGATAGCACAATGTCATAAGAGAACAAATTTATATGAAAACTAACGTTTGGATACCTTACAGAAGTAATTTGCACTTTTCAGAGTCGTTGGTTTGAGGTCCAGAGAATGTATGACGTCAGTTGAGTCGTAAGCGAAATAAGAAAATTGAAATACCATATTCTTTTTCGAATCCTGGCCTTTATATATTCATAATTTATATTTGCACACAGTTTGTTTATTTGTTTATTGTTGTTTAACGTCCCACTCAAAAATCTTTCACTCATATGGAGACGTCGCCAAATGGCGGTGAATGGCTTCATATTTTATCCTCACTTATCCGCACTTACGGCCATTCAGCAGTAAGGGTTCTTTGACTAGCCGACACCTACTGTGACACGGGACCTTGATTTTTACTTTCATCATCAGGAAACCAACTTTCCGTCGGCTGGACTCGAACTCACGACCTCACGATCAAGAGTTGAGAGCGCTACCGACTGAGCCAGGTCGGCTCACTTGCATACAGTCATTTACACCCGAGTTAGAATGAAGACATAAATGTTTCAACACATACATTCAATTACATTTTTATTATGTTTCCTTATCGGTGAAACAATGGTCATCGTGTAAAATATCTTATATAATTCACTGAATATTAAATAAAAATTTTCATAAGGTGTCATCGTTAAAGTGCTTATGAATATAACTTAAAAGTAGTTCCGGAACCCTAAAACCGGTACTGAGGATATATAGTAAAATTCTGCACATTTTCATCGAATGTTAAGTAAATGTGAATCTCAAGTATAAATGATAAACCTTGATACTCACTCGTGATAATACTCCTTATACAAAATCATCAAATGACAAATATATCATTGATCGACATTTAATAGAAATATATATGAAGGTGTATGTGTATCACTGCCAATGGTACATAAAATCTTATCTTTAATTTCTTTTGGCTATATCGTATTTGTTTCAGTTTGTTAAATTATTGCTGTCTTAGTATACAGTATCAAACGAAGCATTTTGTCTATTGAATCTTTGATAAATAACAAATGGCTTCCATGTCAGTATCTGACAGATTTATGATTTCTTGGTGAAGATCAGCATTTTGCTAAGAAAGGCCAGAAATTTGTTCGCAGTATTCAGATAATATACAGAACATTATTATATTAAATATCACTATCTCAGTATGAACAGAATACCTTGCATATCCATGAATGTGATTTATAACTAAAAATTTGTCTGATCGTTTTACACGGAATCTAAAACATGAAATACAAAAATAACAAAGAGAAATTAACAAATATGTTATGATGCCTACGTGATAATTTGCTTTTATTTACGATATTTAACACTTCGAAGTCCCTAGCGTCTTCATAAAACATCATTCAGGTGATGTTTAAACGTTTTTGCAGTTCAACACAAGAGCTCTAATTAAGCGCCATTCATTAGCGACTTTGATATTTGTGAAAAAAGAAGATTCTTTTATAATACCTAATAAACTGTAAAACGAAGATGTAAAAACTCATTTTCCGATGCGTCAATTCACAGTATTTGAATTTCCATTAATACACAACATCGGTAAATAGACAATCGGAACAAAGAAAAACTCCAGTTCTTCCGATAACTTGGCATTAATGATCCCTAACTACCATGGCCAATAACAACCGCATCGTGTTATAACACAATTGCAATCTTCTCCGGAGAAGATGATGTGTTTTATGTCTCATTTGAAATTTTTGTATTTCTTTTTTTACTGATAAAAAAATCCATTTACGGATCATTATCATTCGGATATTCACGTCGATGGTTATTCTGAAAAGTGTCATACTATTCTTTTTATAATGGTCAACGGGATGATGGAGGAAGTGTTACACTTTCATGTTCGCTTGGATGACCAATCTGAAAAAAGCCACACTTTCATTTTCATCCATTGATGGACAATCCAATAAGTGTCACACTTCGTAGATCTCATCGCAGATGGACAATGTGAAAATTATCGCACTTTCATGTTCTGTTAGATACATTTTCCAAAAGGTGTCTCACAGGACAATCTGAAATAGGGCCGGAAAGTCTCGGCACGTGACCTCCGAGACATTCCGTGAAAAAACTACTTCCGGGTAGTTACTAAGTAAACAGTACTATGACGTTGTTAAAAAATTACAAAATAATGAAAATTAATATTGATACGGATCAGTATCACTTGGATATTAATAGCCCGATCCTTCTTCTTTAAAATAAAAATCCAAAGTAACATCTGTATAAGCTACACTCACTTGCTGAAACGAGTTTGCGTAAATATCGTAATGCCGATTTCATCCATGGTCATTCTGACAGTATGGATTATCTCCCGTAGTAGTGAAACATCCCGGATGATATGTCGGCCGCCATGGTTACAGTCGCCTCCTCCGAAGAATCAAAAGTATCTAAGTCTGTTTCTCGTGACAACAGTGTTTTATAAACATACTCTTTGACTAAGGATTGCTTTTATAACGAGTCAACACGGTTCAAAGTAATGGAAATACGTCGTTTCCGAGAATCCTCGACAGACCACCACGTGACAGAATTTAAGCCATAATTTGGACAAAATGGCAGTTAACATCAGTATCAATGATATACCATAAACCTAAATACGCTTCAGTTGTAGGTTCATATTTTTATTGGGAAATTCGTTTAAATGAATTGTCGTTCATCCATTTATTTATCTGGCTTATTTTTCTCTCTGGAATCCGATTTACAACATACCACCACATATCAGCACTTGTTTTTTGAATTATATTGATTTCCTCTACCCTCCATGGTGAATTCGTATTCATCGCGACCAAAGTGCCTTAAATTTTCTCAAAGTCCGTGATCAGCGTGTTATAATTTCTGAACCTTTCAGGATCTCCGAAACAACGTATTGGATTATTTTGCCAAAACTGAAATCAATTGTATGCTCATGCATTTTTCACTTCACTTCACTTTCACTTAGAAACCGTCGACGACTTCCAAAATTCTAGAGACTTTCCCTTTCCTCTTTTCAAGTAAATAGTATTAAAAAACTGTTTAATTAAATTCAATTTCTGACATCGATCGGTTATTACTCTGGGGAAATTAATAAAAGTATTTATATAACATATCTTTATATTTATATATCGCTGATCCTGAAAATTAAATTTTTTATCCGTAGGCAAAAACAGAAGGGCATTGATTATCTGGTACCCGGATGTCTTAAACCGGAAGTGAATATAAACCAGACTTTCCAGTCCCATTGTCAAACATTCATGTTCGGTTAAATAGACCTTCAAAAAAGTGTAACACTTTCATGTTCGGTTAGATAGGTATTAAAAGGTGTCACACTTAAATAATCTCATTCATTAATGATCAATCTAACAATTGTCACACCTTTATGCTCCGTTAAGTAGACATTCTAAAAAGTGTCACACTTCCATGATTTCATCCATTCATGGACAATCTGATAATTGTCACATATTCGTGTTCCGTTAATAAGACATTCTATAAAGTTTCACGCTTCCATGATTTCATCCATTGATGGACAATTTAACAATTGCCACACTTATGTTCGGTTAATTAGACAATCTAAAAGAATGTCACACTTTCTTGTTCAGTTAGATGGACTTTCCAAAAGATGTCAAACTTCAGTGATCTCATCCATTGATGGGCAATCTGAAAATTGTCACACTCTCGTTTACATCCATTGATGGACATTCTAAAAAGTGTCACGCTCCCATGATTTCATCCACTGATGGACAATTTGACAATTGCCACAGTTACATGTTCGGCTGATTAGACATTCTAAATATGTCACACTTTCTTGTTCAGTTAGATTGAATTTCCAAAATGTGTTACACATCCATAATCTTATTCACTGATGCACAATCTGAAATTTGTCATAGACATTCTAAAAATTGGCACACTTTCATGTTCGGTCAGATAGATTTTCCAAAGTGTCACACATCCATAATCTTATCCATTGATAGACGTTCTGAAAGCTGGTACATTTTCATGTACGGAAAGATCTGTCATGTTGGATGGACAATTGAAATGTGTCAAACTTTTGTTTTCACTTGTATGGGTCAAACATTCACGTTTACGTAGGTGTAGAACACGGAAAGTGTAATACCCTTATGTTCGCATTTAATTGTTGGACTATTTCGAAAAAGCCCCCCCCCCCCTCACATATCAAGGAGAATGTCGGCGAAGTCTATGTTGTGTATTTTATTATGGACAGGAAGTACTTTCAAGTTTGGTTGAAAAGAGAATCTGACAACTGGCATTGTTTCGTGCTTGCTTTAATGAAAAATCTGGAAGCTGTCGAAGTTCGAGTTCGTTTGAATAATATGGATGCTGTAATACTTTCTACTTTTTAGTGGACAATAAAGAAGAAAATGTTAGCGGTGTCCTTTAATGAATCAAAAGAAGAAAAAATTAACGGTGTCCTTTAATTTGACATTTAGATATATCGACGACGTTTTGTCAATTAATAATGACAATTTTCATAAATATGTCAATGCGATATATCCCAGCGAACTAGAAATTAAAGATACAACAGAATCAAGCACACACGCTTCATACTTAGACATTTTACTTAATATTAACACAGATGGGAAATTGGCAACTAAGCTATACGACAAACGCGACGATTTCAGCTTTCCTATCTTAAAATTTTCACATTTAAGTAGTAATATCCCTCAGTCACCTGCATATGGAGTTTATATTTCACAATGATCCGATATGCCAGGGCGTGTACAACATATGAAGATTTCATACTGACAAATTATTGACACAGGGATATCGAAAACCGCGTTTAATGTCAACGCTCCGCAAATTTTACTGTCGGTATAATAGGCTTGTTTGCGACTACTCTGTTTCACTAAGTGAAATGTTGAGTTGCCTTTTCGTTGGCGGTTGTTGAGACGTCTGTACCAATTGTGACGAGGATACACTCCTCACTTGTTTCATTGGACTTGACTGTGGACTCACGGCGGGTGTTACCGGTCGACAGGGGATGCTTACTCCTCCATGGCACCTGCTCCCACCTCTTGGTTTCCAGAGGTCCGTGTTTGTCCATTTTTACCGGATTTGTATCTATGTACTGGACATTCTATTGATTTATACTTTGGTATCTGATTTTTTTACAATACCAATTTTCTTTACATATCCACTTTGAATTTGTTTATCTCTTAAGTACATTACTTTACAATCCATCACTTGAAATTGATGTTGAATATGCCCAAACCTCATATAGTAAAATCCAAGTAACCTGGCGGGAAGGAGTCTTGTGAACCCTTACTTGACGTCGACGAGTTTAACATGAAAATGACACTGACTCGAGTAATCGTCTCTAATAATCACCATGCAAAAGAGAATATACATTGAGGAATAAAACGTTTTTTCGTACAGCTTGTCATAACAGAAAAGTGACTAGAACCATCTGTATGATAATCAAAAGGTTACTCCGCTCCGCCATCTTGTGTGAATCGGACGATATAACAACAGACCAATTAGAGTCAGGTGGTCAGGTTGGAGATCCTAACAGCGAGGTTTCACTGTACATACAAACTATTATGATCAAATAAACTCCGGAAAAACCCAATACATAGTACTTAAGCCAAACAACGAACCATGTGAATTACATCTTTGTGTAAATTTAATTATCTATATGTAATTGAAATAGGTTTTTAATTCATGATGTATAAATAATAGAAGTAGGATTATGTTGTCAAGTTAGACGAAAACACAGAAATTAGTACAATGATGAACCATGAATGATTTATGAACGTCGAAATCAAGATCTGATAATCGAAAATTCCACGGCTACGTATAATCATCTTCTATCGCTTGTGATTCTCTTTCTAAAGGAACCGTGTTCTTCTCAAAGAATATATACAATATGATGTTTATAATTAACTTTTCTGTGATATTCTTTAAAAACCATTCATTAGTAAGGCATCTTTTTATATGATATTTTTATAACTGATTTATTACAATCAAAGACCGTTATGTCAACTGATAGACAGATAGATAGACAGACAGACAAATATACGGACAGACAGACAGATAGATAGATCGATAGACAGACATATATACAGACAGAGGGACAGATAGATAGATCGATAGACAGACATAAATACAGAGAGGAACAGACAGATAGATAGATAGGTAGATAAATAGATAGATATATATAAAAACAGAGATGAATAGACAGACAGACAGACAGACAGTCTGATTTATTATGATATGTAAACAGTAGATTGTCATGTTTATGACAAGGAAAACGTTACAAATATACTCGGAGGATCAACATTCTCGGGATACAGGTATATTTCACTTTGGACGACAAAAGAACCAAAATGTGGATACTGAGTTGAAACCAAAGTAAGAATACAGCGGCATGGAAAAGGGTCCTCATCACATAACCGGAAATGAAATACGTGATAACGAGGGATTTCATCAGACAATACTTCTAGTTCTGGATATTTTTCGCACCGGAAACAAAAACAATTGTTCTACCCTGTGGTCATTCTCATATGTTATATTTAAATCTACACAAGTTCAATTTTTTAAAATCATAAAATAACAATCCCCCCTTCCAAATTGTCCAAAGAACCCTTTTTAGCCCCTGGTTCGTATGTGAACGCGGATGATAGAAGAGACCAGGTGAAAGGAAATCTGACATTTTTAATTTTTTGGAAATGTTTAAACCTTTAGTTTATGCAAGATTTATATGAATAGTTATTGCTGAAAACACATTTGGAAATCAATCATCATTTATTCATTTTCTTTGAACGCAGTTTCGTTGAATATTATCAACAAACAAGTCAACGATACTGCATGCATATTTATTTTCTTCTATTTTAGTCAAAGTACTGAAAGTACTGAAAACGCAAAGGTTATAATCTAGAATATTAAATTGAGTTTATAGCAGTAAAGCTATTTAGCTTTCCGGTTTATTGACTCCTTTGGACAGCATTCTCCCTTTTTGTATACATATATTCTACAGGAAAAAAAACACGGTTTCAAATTGACTAGTTCATCGAAGAAGACAAACTTTTATATCATTTGTCTTAGATCTTGTAACTAGCAGACGACTTTAATTCTGATACTCGAGAATCCACCTTGTATAAACGTTTGCACCTTGGTACAGTATCTACTGCAATCATGGAGGCTTAACAAAACTCTATACATCACTTGTGTGTATAACTGCAGCCTCGGTATAGCTTTCTACCGCCAGATGTCATCGTAGTGAAAATGACAATTGGGTCACTTAGACGATCACAATAACGCAAAAGCTTTATAAAGCTTGCGTTAAAATGCATATGTACTTCCTGATATTCGTCATCAAATAATAATGATATACTTAGATCAGAAAAGAAGTACAAAAAGTGCAAATACCAAATATACAGATATCACTACAAATAGTTTCTTGTGTACCCCCTTTCGTCACTGTGCCAATGTCACAGGGATAACGGGAATAGCATTTGATGTCAACATTCCGTAAATTTTACGGTCGCATGATGGTCTTGTTTGCAATTAATTTGTTTCACTAGATGAAACGATGAGCAATCTATTTGATAGTTGTTGTTGAGTCGTCTAGTTGAAATTGTTATGAGAATTTGTGTCACTTATTTGATTTAAATTCGACTGTTGACTTGAGGAGGTGTGACCAGTCAACTAGAGATGCTTACTTCTCCATGACACCTGATCTCAATTCCGGATTACCAGTTTCCAGATTTCCAGATTTGTCCGGTGTTCACCAAATTTTATAGTGTCTACTATGCATCCTGAAGATTAATACTTTGGTGACTGTGATTTTAATATTGTCATTGTCGTCAGCCACGGTCACATATAAAGCTGTTAAATGATATTTGTATAAATGTTGCGACATGAATACATGTGTTCAGGATATTATGAAGTGATATTATAACATTAAAATAGTTGACTTGATTCTCCAAACGCAATACAATTAACAAGAAAAGATGTGATATTGACATGTATCTAATAAAGTAAATTATGGAAATCTACATGTTGTTCATTGACGAATTTCTGTACGGAAACGAAACAACCATTCTGGTTCCTGATATACAAATACAACGAAACAACACGAAAAGATTGGTATAAAACATGAATATATTACAATCAAAGACCGTTATGTCAACTGATAGACAGATAGACAGACAGACAGATAGATAGATCGAAAGACAGACATATATACAGACAGAGGGACAGATAGATAGATCGATAGACAGACATAAATACAGACAGAGGGACAGATAGATAGATAAATAGATAGATATATATAAAAAACGGAGATGAATAGACAGACAGACAGACAGAAAGACTGACCTGCTATCGACATCGAGAGAATGTGTCTATAAACTGGAACCCTTCGATAGATGCCTACATGAAAAACACACATTTCTGATATAACAATGTAGTGATGTGTCCGATATGGAAGCGATCACTATTATCTACTGAGAAATTAATCAGTAATGAAACAGTTGTTCTCCGTACACACGAAAATGTGGTACAATAAGTTTAAATGATAGTTAAGTGAACGAAAAAGCACTGTATTATGTTAAGGATATTGTCTGTCGTTTTTGTATTTCATTGGTTCAGTAGATTTTATTTTTGCAAAATGAATAAAGACATATTTTCCTGGATACATTTACACCATAATGATTATCAGATCAACAGGAAAATATTTGTTTTCATCCCCTAATTGCGCTTGTCTGGTAAAAGACAGACTACCAATAAACTGAATTACCATACCAATTAAGCTAATGAAACACTAGTTCTCAATTCCGCAAACGGCCATCAAACCATTTCTGCTTTTCGGCGAGGCTATTAAAAGACTCTTTATTACTCTGGAAATGACAATCTTGAAATATGAACAGAAACTGCGGCAAATTAGTGAAAATGATGTTGGTCAAATCTGGTTACAATGTAAACACACCGATAAGTAGATTATAGATAAGGAGAAAGAAAGAAAGAAAGATACATACATACATACATACATACATACAGTATTTCCGTTTCCATTAAATGGTGATAATATTTAACGTTGTATACATTAGGATTGTTGCTTGTTTAGATTTCCGCAACTCGGTGTTGTTTTCTATGATAATTAACTTCATTTTTATTCTCAAGTATTGAATTTTATAATGTCATATTATTAACCAATCTTATTAAGCTGATAACTATAAGTCACATTAGACAATACATATAGGGTTAAGTTTTGCCTTGTCGTATACCACTTACTAGTATTTCTCTCTGACCTATTCATCTAGCAAAGTTCGAGCTCAACTTGAATGATTTATGAATGACAGAAACGTCCGTCTTGAGCATATATGTCGGCCTTATTCAAACTATGACTTTAAAAAATATGTTATACCAAAGTGTTATGACTTTTAGGGAGCTCCAAACCCAATTTATAGACATAAGGAACATTGGTAAAAAGCAGACCTCTGGAAATCCAGAGAATGGAATCAGAGGTCATGGGGGAGTCATCATCCTCTGTCGACAGGATCTAATATCTGCCACAATTAAATATAGCATATCTATGAAGTACATGTACTTGAATTCCCAATGCTGTGTGTTTCACAGATCATTTAACACCCTTGTGATAACTGATAAGTTGTTGCAAGATTGACATCAGGAATGACGTTTTATGTCAACGTTTTGTAAACTTTACGGTCGGTAAAACGACCTTTATTGCAATTACTATGTTTCAGAAACTGAAATGCTGAGTTACTTGGTCATTGCTACCGATAGTGACCAGATAGATTTAGGATTTATTTCTAACTTGTTTCTTTTGGATATGACTATAGACTAATGCTGGGTGATGCTTATTCCGCCATGACATCTGATCCCACTCTGAAATTTTATAAGTCGGCGTTTGTTCAATTTTCACTCGATTTGTATACTGACCCAAGAACCTTCTGACGATTAATACTTTGATATCTGTGATATTTATACATTGTATGTTTCTTTTTTTTTTTCAGTCATATGATGGCGTCCAGTTTTTATTGGTGGAGGAGAAACCCCGGTTACCCGGGTAAAGACCACCGACCTTCCGCAAGAAAACTGGCAAACTTTCCCACTTAATTCGAAATGACCATAGCGGGATTAGAACCAGAGGTAAGAGGCCGTGTGATTTAAAGCGCAATGCTCTAACCACTCGGCCACGGAGGCCCCCTACATTGTATGTAATATACTAGTATCACAGTATATCAAATATATGAAAGAACCATCCAACGCAAAAATCTAAACAGAAAATAATTTTGTTTTAAAAAAAAATTCTCCTAATCGTTCATCTTTTTTCAACTACACTTACGTGCCAAAAGTATGTCAACTTTTTTCATTTTCCAATTGCTTTCTATGTTAAATCGTTTTGTTAATTTCTTTGTGTATAAAACAAGAATTTATAAGTGACAAGCGAAATTTGTAGCGCCATTTCCTTCTTTGTTCTTAGTTAGTAGTGGCGTCCACAAAATAATTATTGCGAAGAAACATTTTTGCTTCTCAGAAATAAAGTTTCACAAAAGTTTAAAAAAAAAGCCAGAAGAAAATAAAAAGACTTTTTTTAAACATGAAATTTCGAATGAATTGATGAAACCATTTGAAACCATTAATTTGTGACAGTTATCGAAAGAAAAACATTTATCATAGAAACCTATGGAAAATTTAAAAAGTTGACATACTTTTGGAACTCGAGTGCACATATATACAAAAAAACCGTGTTTAGGAACATTTGCAAAACAAAACAAAACCATGAAAGGGAAACGATCTGTAACCGATTTTGACCTAGCTTAAAATATCATCTTATTAAGAGGACTAATGTTAACAAAATGTACAAATTAAACTACTGTATACAGGAATTGGAAAATGGACGGTGGAAAAACAACAGATTTACAAGCGTTTATTCTTGTAAATCACGCATTTGATAATAAGTTATAGGTGTAGACAACTATACGGAGAAGTTTACCGGTTGATGGGAAACCCAAAGACCGATTATCTTTCACTAGGTACATTGAAATATAAAAAATCTCGGACACCAAAGAATAAATCTTCAGTATGTCCAGTATATATATATATATATATATATATATATATATATATATATATATATATATATATATATATATATATATATATAATATTGAACAAACACTGACCTCTGGAAATCCAGAGGTGGGATCAGGTGTCATGTAGGAGTAAGCATCTCCTGTCGACCGGTCACACCCGCCAATAGTCCACAGTCAAATACAAATGATTCACGTCATATGCTAAACATTAGCTTTTTTCCACAAGAAAATCAAAGTGTTATGCATATATGTATTTCATTTTTAAATGTTTCCATGATGCTGTCTTGGTAAAACGATCACATCCGATACGAGTAACAGTGAAATTCAAATGAAATAAGTGAGGAAAAAAATCCTCGTCACAATTTCGTATATGTAATCAATCATTTTTTAGTTTTCTCTCCACCATTGAAGACTGGTCATTATTAAAGCATCGCAAATGGCGTACAACAGCAAGAAAAAAAATAATGAAAAGTTAACATAGCTTAAAAGAAAGATAAGCTAAACATTTGCTCTATTTCGCAGTAGTAGTAATATATATATATATATATATATATATATATATATATATATATATATATATATATATATATATATATAAATATATTATATATATATATATATATATATATATTGCATTATCAAAAGAAAATGCTATCGTTTCCCGGAGCTGGAAAAATGGACCCATAATTCATGAAAAGAAAACATCGTTCGTCTTTGTCTTTTGGAATCTCTTGTAAAGCTATTCATGTCGTGATGTTAGGTTCTTTTACATCCAGACGAGGTGTTGGTTTTGGCGATAAATCCTTGAATATAATCAATCTCTGTCGTTTTAGACGATCGATTTTTCGTCCTCAGCATTTCAATGTACACACCCCCTTTCAGAGA
Organism: Atrina japonica; assembly: GCA_030159075.1. Classification (NCBI taxonomy): domain Eukaryota; kingdom Metazoa; phylum Mollusca; class Bivalvia; order Pterioida; family Pinnidae; genus Atrina; species Atrina japonica. Next base: position 635,192 of record BROG01000240.1, read on the forward strand.
AAACAGCAGGTTACTTAATTTTTTTTCATTCAGCTGTAAATAGTATGTGATCTATCTCAAAGACGGGAAATACATAAAACCAAGGACGCTATACACTGGAGGAGAAAGGTCACCACCAGATAGAAATCATTATCTAATCTATTTCTGTTACTAAAAAATGACTGAGGGTTATTTCTTAAATGATACAAACTAACAAAGTCAACACAAAAACAAACCGAAAGAGTAAAAGTCAGCAAAACTGCATAATGAATTCTACATGGTGGGTCCATAATTTATATTAACTAAGAAATATAATAAATCTCAGATACCAAAGTATCAATTTGATAGCAAACAATACTATTTACAGACCGTAAAATTTGAGGAAAGTTGACATCAAATGCCGTTTTCGATATTCCTGTGTCAATAAGTTGTCAGTAAGTAGTTTACATCTGTATATGAAATGTTCATATGTTGAACACGCCCTGGCATATCGAATCATTTGTGAAATATAAACTCCATATGCGGGTGACTGTGGGATATTAATACTTAAATGTGGAAAATATACAATGGGAAAGCCGAACTCGTCGTGTTAGTCGTAAAGCTTAGTTGCCAATTTCCCGTCTGTGTTTATAGTAAGTGAAATGTCTAAGTATGAAGGTATGTGCTTGATTCTGTTACATCTTTGTACATGACTAAAGAAGATCAAATTGTTTTTGAGTTTTAAATTATATCATTTAATGACGATTGGTAGTTCCAAGAATTTCTTTAATGACATTCATGTGTTTCGTGCAAAACACTGGCTCCTGACAGACAACACTATGTACTAAGTGTGAATTACTCTATCAAAGGTCCTTGGGCAAAATATACCCTTGTCCTTGTGTTTAAGTTAATTCATTAAAATTGTTAACCCCTATTAAAAATATGAAGCAAAGCCAAAACTTCAAAGTTCAATTCAACCTATTTACTTCCTTAATGAAATATCAAATATTTTACGCCATTTTGTCAAGTTCTGACTCACATTTTGTAAACGTTACCCTTGGTGTCCATTTGAAATCACAATATATCATAATATTTAATTTTGACATTTTCCTTTAACTTTGTTTCGGGAATTTGAAACACAATTTGATAATTAAAGGTAGTTTTCGTAAAATATAAGCGTTCAAATCCTTGTTAAACGTGGTTATATTCTTTGGTTGTAAATATACCGAGTCTAAATCGATATATATTCATGAGAAATTGAATTTTGAATAAAGTTATTTAGAAATTCTTTTTGATAATAAATTGAATCAACACATATATTCAAGCATGTCGACATGTAATGCATTTAATTCATTAATCTTTTATTTTTAATTTATTAATAATTTATTTCTCCATTAAAGGAGACTTATCCGTATTGTTTTGTAAAATAAAGTGTGGATTAGGTTTGATGAGTTGTGTTCACATTTAAATGAGCTATTGTTTTCGGGGAAAATAATTGAAAAAAGCATTTGCAAATATCAATGACGTTCTCTCTCTCTCTCTCTCTCTCTCTCTCTCTCTCTCTCTCTCTCTCTCTCTCTCTCTCTCTCTCTCACACACACACACACACACACACACAGAATTCAAATGTTTCACTCCGATTTTAAATTTATTTGGTCTGTTTGTATATATTACCCAATTGTTACCTCGATTTGATAATTCAACATCTGTCTTATTAACACTATTTTCCTCAATCACATTTTAATAACATATCGAATCCACAAATAATGACCGATTGTATTCCAATTGTGTTATAATATTGGTCATATATTTTACTTTATGTCTTATCTGATCTAGATAAATGACTTTGTGAAACATCCTTGTAATCAAAGCATAGTTCAACGATAAACGATAATTCACTGCAATGAGATATATCTCAGAGAAATCGCATCTTTACATGGTCTAAATTCATCACGTGACTTGGTACCATATATCATTGATACTAGTCGATCGTTAATGTTTGCAGCGGTCGATTACGGTTGGATTAATTTACTTTCCCCATGACATATATAAATATATATATATATATATATATATATATATATATATATATATATATATATATATATATATATATATATATATGTGTGTGTGTAAATTAGACGGATCTGCCTATGCATTTAGATTTATTATTTGACCTTGGCCCCTTAGTAAATCTATTCAAAATTGGAGCTCAACTGATGAAGTCCAATTAACAGAAACGATCGTCTTGAACATTATAACTTTGATATTATGTTTAATATATATATATATATATATATATATATATATATATATATATATATATATATATATATATATATATATATATATATATATATTCAGAGTAATGGGTTTTCTCTGTCAATCCCGCTTCTGTTAAAAGGTCTTTTCAAGTACCACAGATGTCTCTTACTTTGGACGACACCTTTTCCTTTTACCGGCTACTCTTACTTTCACTTAAATGCAGGAGTATTCTAGTCACTCGTGTTACGTAACACTGACTAGGATTGTGTGTCGTGACGAGCGTGACATACATATTTGTTTCCGAGTTTTTATTGTTGTTCTTAATTTTGTGATTGGAATTTCCTTTGTATTTCGACACATCCCGGTATTACAGATTGTGTATGTCCAGCTGATATTTCACAATCATCTGTGAAAGTACAGAATCTTCAGGCTAGCCAAAATTGAATGATTTCACCTAGTCTAGTGACACGAATGGAAAATCAAGGTATTGATGTGTATATGTAGTTTTGTGAAATATATCAGTTAAAGTAAGTGGTCCATGTTGTCCCCCCCATTACGTCCAACAGGATATTTTTCTCTTCACTTGATTTTATTGTAAATCTCAGTGATTTTGGAGGACGTTTCGTGATAGGCTTGTTTTTATTTATTTTTCCATATGATCGTCGTCGGTCGTCGAGGTAGCTCTTCCATGATTCTTTAAACAGAATTGGTGATATCAATGTTGAATTTCTTTTCCAAACATGACCAAAGCTGCATTTGTGACGGGGCATACCTTTGCCCCAATCACTGTTTCCGATCGTGATATATGTCAAAGCTTACAAGACAGTAATCATATTGCTAAAGTTCTTGGTTTATAGAAAATAAAGTCTAATATAATCTATCCTTACATTGAGGGTATGACAAAGGAATTTCAATCCGAGGGTAAGATTCTTGAATGACAGAGCCGAGGCTTACCGAGGGTTTGTCATTCAAGAATCTTATCCCGAGGATTGGAATTCCTTTGTCACACCCTCAAGGTTGAGGTAGATTATTTTTCTCCCATTTATTAAATGTATGTCTATGTAGATTTACGCATGATCTACATACATGTCTATATAGATCTACGCATATCTGAGTCATGTCTGACATAAATATGTACTACATTCTGGAAGCCACAGAAGTTATACGTCATAAAATGTATTGTGGCGTCATACTGATTGTAGCTTGTCATCTACCCCCTTTGGATGACAGGCCGATCATTTTGCACTAATTGTAAGGATATGGGGCGATATGTTATCCATTACGTAACCTTGTATTATCTTACGTTTAAAAACGAAACCTGAATCGTTACCCCTTCGGTGTGTTGGTCACATTGGACCAGCAACTATTGGTCTTAGTTTCAAATCAGGAGTTTTTACAATAATATGTAGATTTTGCAGTCTATTTATAGTTTCCTATATAGCTATGGTTTTTTGGATGGTTTTTTTTGTCCAAAGAAATTACTTTCGTTAATTTGCAGGTAGGTGATATAGTCACATTGCTTATCTGTTCCACAGTTTGTGTACTCTGACAAAATTACCCCGGACACCTGGTCCCATCCCGTTTGGGATTCACAACTGTTCTTCAAGCTGTGAAATTTGTATATCCAATTTGTCGTATTCTAATGGACTAGGAATTTCGATTATCTATTGGTATTTTATTTTAAACACATAAATGTGTCCATTGTATTGTTTCCTGGCCTGCATTTTCAGTAATATTGGTGTAGTAAGCGTGATCCAACAGTTGCTTCATTACTTTCTCCTTATAGAATTCTGCATTCATGATTACAATCGCTCCGCCTTAATCCACTTGTTTTATAATGATGGAGTTGATCCTTACCTAAGTGCTGTTTTTCTGTCTTAGGGATGTGTTTTCTAGATTGATAATGACTTAGTTGTTCATCAAATTTTGACAAAGTTTTTATGTAATCACTCAAGTTCTGATTCCTACCATGTCCTTGTCTTGTTAAGAAATTTTGTTGATTTATAGCCGACGACTCCTCATCTTGTTCGCGCTCGTCGGCAAACAATCCCCCATATCTGAGTCTGTGTCCAAATTCTGTATATCCGTTGGCATACCAGCTGTGTCCAAATTCTGTATATCCGTTGGCATACCTGCTGGGCTTGATGATGGCGTTGCAGAGGTTGACACAAGACCCCTGTTGACAATTTCCTGTTCATATATTTATAAATCTTTGCACGACAAAGTGATTATATTGGAGTCTATATGGGAAATGAATATAGTTATCAAAACGCAGATGTACATCACAATATCAATACATTTCAACTAAATAGCTGAAGCTGCAGTAATACAAACGACCTTAAAAGACAGTAATCTCCCTTTTTTATATGAAGATTTAATAACTTGATTATCAAAGCAATGTAAATTGTTTACAATGAATTAGTCATTACGTTAATTTAGTTTCGTATTGAATCGATCACTTCGATAATGTGAATGTACTGTATTAATCGAACATGACGAAGAATATTTACCTAAGGTCAAGTATTTTAGCCAATGGGCATGCAGTTCTACTGAACTATCTATAGTCTATAAGCTTTGCTGAACAGTAACGTCGTCAGTTTTTGGAACTGTTCACTCTCCTTTTACTTGAAAAATAATTTCATGCATTAAGAATGAGTTACTGCCTGATTTAATATACAGTAAAACCTGCTATAGCGGCCACCTCCATATAAGGATTACCTGTTTATAAAGGTTTTTCAAGTCCCTTGACTGCATACTTCAACTAAATTGAACCTATGTATAAGGGTCACCTGCACATAAGGTCAATATTTTCAATATAAGGTCCCTTGGGTGGCCCATGCATACAGGTTTCACTGTATACTTTTAGTCCAACATAAATCAAAAACAGGACTATCAGGGCTGTGAAGGTTATCTTTTAACATTGACATTACAGCGCTAATGAGCAGGGACTGAATACTCTAATTCTGCAGTAGTGAACATTGGCATATTGGACTTTCCAGACATTATACAACTTGCACGCTATATAGTTTGTTATGCTAATTTTGAATTACTGAATCCAGGATTCTATATTTGAAATAACATTTAAATTAAATATCAACTTCAATTTGGGTTTTGGCTCCTCAAGTACAATACAGCCGTGGCCAGTAAATGCAAAATCGAACAACAATAAAACGCCTATATTATTTGTACTTCAGGATATCAGTATTAACTTATTAAATAGGTAATGTGTTATTATTCGCCGCCAGGAGGCGGCGAATATATTTCAAATTAAGTTAGGAAGTAGTATATGGAAGGAGCTGTTAGTTTCTTTGAACGCGGAAGTAATGACATTTTATTTGAGGCAAAAACGTATTAAATTTCAGATATGAAAGTGATGTTGGTTTGTTTCATAAATGCATCTAAATTTTTTTAATGCAATTAAGGTATAATACCGCGATTATTTTTTGTAGAGACATAGACATAAGAAATGAAATAACGATAATTGGGAGACATTAGTCGAAATGATGGGAGCGATCATTACGTGATTGCTTTTGATTTTGATAAGAGCATGATATCCTATTATATAAGTTTAGTGGAAGACGGAAATCTGGAACAAAATGTTTTTTATCATTTAAAATGATTTCGTTTGTTATCATTTCAAGTTGGTATCAGTAGTGATACGTCTAAGGTGGTGATTTAAATGATGGTGCTGTTGAATAGCGGAAGATATGATTTTAAACAAAAACGTAATGGGTCTATAATGTTCTAATTAATAAACAAACAAAAAACTTTTCATCCTATAGCATTGTTCGAGAGTAATTGAGAGGTACTATATATAGTCCAGCGTTCACTTTTCGGTGACGAATAAGTTCAATGACTTTTGTATGGAATTGTCTGTGACTTTTGCAGAGTAAAGTATAAAACCAAGATTATGTAGTGATTGACAGACATTAGAAAATGGAAATAATCTAAGTTGTGAACAAGAATGACAAGATAAAACTCTAATATTTTAGTATTCTGGATTATAGAGATTGCAGTAAGTGATCTTTTCTTCCAAATTTGTTATACAAAACAACGTGACGAAATGTTAAATCAGAAAATAAAAATAAACATTGATAAGAATTAATTTTGATAATGCTACCTGAGTTAAAAGATCAGCTGGTGTAATTATTGTTTTTGCGTTTTGTATTTACAGGTTTTCGACTACACTCTATATATAGATTTAATGGTGGCAAATCGCTTTCAAAATGCGATGTACCCTGTTAAAAAAACGGAAACGACCTGTATGCAAACATGCCTGCATTAAAGCTTAGAAGAACTACCCGGACAGGGTCTTCTTGGAACATCAGGATTGTGACTGCAATTTTCCCCGACGTGACATTATTCTACAGCATATGTTTTTAAACTGTGAACTTTTTTTATTGTAAATTTTTCACCAACGTGACATATTAACTGTTTTTCGGAGTTTTTCTCCGACGTGAAAGGTTTTGACTGTTAATTTCCCCACAAACGTGACATATTGACTGTGACTTTTAATTTCCCCTGACTGAGGTGACATTTTGACTTTGACTATTAATTCCCCCTGAGGTGACATTTTGACTGTAACTGTTAATTTCCCCTGGCGTAACATTTTGACTGTGACTGTTAATTCCTTCTGACGTGAACTGAGACTGTTAATTCTTCCTGACGTGACATTTGGACTTTGGCTGTTAATTCCCCGGACGTGACATTTAGACTGTGACTGTTAATCCCCCTGACGTGACATTTTGACTGTGAATTTTAACTTCTCCCGACGTAACACTTTGACCGTGACTGTTAATTTCCCCCTACATGACAATTTGACTGTGACTGTGAAATCTTTACCCGACGTGACATTTGGACTGTGATCGATACCCCCCCCCCCCCGACGTGGCAATTTGACTGTAACTGTTAATTTCCCCCGACACGACATTTTGACTGTGACTGTGAAATCTTTCCCCGACGTGATATTTTGACTGTGACCTTTAATTTCCCCCGTCATAACATTTTGTCTGTGACTGTGAAATCTTTCCTTGACATGTCATTTTGACTGTGACTGTTAATTTCCCCGACGTGACATTTTTATTGTGACTGTGAAATCTTTCCGACGTGACATTTTTATTGTGACTGTGAAATCTTTCTATGACATGACATTTTGGCCGTGACTGTGAAATCTTTCCTCCGACATGACATTTTGACTGTGACTGTGAAATCTTTCCCCGACGTGACATTTTGTCTGTGACTGTTAATTTCCCCGACGTGACATTTTGACTGCAGATGCATCTTTCCCCGATCCCTACTTGACATTTTGACTTTGACTGAATTTTTCCCCAGACATGACATTTTGATACAGCAAATGTTAAAAACTGACTTTTTACACCACCTTGACATTGATACCAATGTACCGAATGTGCAAAAGGGAACCAACTATATTGTAGTAAAATTGAATCGAAATTTTGAACTGAATGTACCCAATTCTGAACAGAAAGATAAAGTACACGTACACTTTAAATTAGTACATAAAGGGCACTCATTTGAGTGCGGCAATTGCACTACAAATAGCTAAATTACAAACGTTACTTAAGGTACACCTTTGTTACAGAAACACTACTCTACTCTAGATATGAATGCAGAGAAAATCAGCAAGAATATTTTAGGTGCAAACAGACTGAGTCAAGGACATTCTGGAGTTTAAAACCTTGAACATTTTAAGCATTTTACAATGGTTTTTCTGTACACATGCATCTTTTTTCAGTTAATCATTAGTGACTTTTCTTACATTCTGCACAGGTAACACTCATACTTAATTGTCATGAGGAGTAGAACAATTAACAATATACAAAATGTGATTCTTAAAATAGTAGGTAAAGCAAGAATGCAAAATGTAAAATTAATAAGAAGATTTAATTAAGTTCTGGTTATAAAAATTGTTATAGATAACCAAATGAATATATTTGAAATAAGCAATGTATGAGTAGCACAATATGTACTATAATATTCTGTAAGTTGATAAAAGTGTACTTGATTTTGATTTGATTTGATTTTTTGTTTTACGCCATACTCAACAATCTTTCAGTCATATGATGGCGTCCAGTTTTTATTGGTTACCCGGGTAAAGACCACCGACCTTCCGCAAGAAAACTGGCAAACTTTCCGACTTAATTCGAAATGACCCTAGCGGGATTCGAACCAGAGGTGAGAGGCCTTTTGATTTAAAGCGCAATGCTCTAACCAGTCGGCCACGGAGGCCCTGAAAGTGTACTAAAAGAGCGGATAAATAAACGGTAGTATATATAAAGCAAGTTGTGTGTAGTTTATAATTATAATAATTTATAATATATTTGTAATGTTCAGCAGGCATGCGTATGGAAACTAATTGTGCTCCTTTATTGGATGTTCTTTTATTCATACGAAGCAGACGCTTCTGAATCAAAAGAAGTAAAAACTAGCGGTAGCCTTTAATTTGACATTTAGGTACATAACAAAGGTTTGATCAATCAATAATGTAAAATTTTAGAAATTAAAGACACAACAGGATCAAGTACACATGCTTCCTATCTTGACATTTAACTTACTACAGATACATATGGAAAATAAAAAATCAAACGTTACGACAAACACGACGACTTCCCAGTCGTCAATTTTTCATATTGCCCGCTATTGCCTACATACGGTGTTTATATAAAGAGTGATCCGATATGTCAGAGCATGTTCAACATATGAACATTTCATTTACAGAGGTAAGCTACTTACTGACATGTTATTGCCACTGGGATATCGAAAATCGCGTTTGATGTCAACGTACCGCAAATTTTATGTTCGGTATGATGACTTGTTTGCGATTACTCTGTTTCACTAAATGAAATGTCACACTGATAAAAAGTTACAGAACATTCTCAAATTTACTGGATAGTGTAAAAATCTGCCATTAGGGACTTTATTTGTTGAATGTTGAATATTCCATGTATGGGTCCCTAGCTAACTGCAGTTGAAGTAACGTGAATTCAGCGGACACAAAAGATGCTTACACATCCCTTATCACCAGGTCCCACTTCTGGATTTCCAGAGGTCCGTATGTGTGCAATATTTACCAGATGTGTATATGTATCCTGGAAATCCTGCAGATTTCTGCTTTAGTATCTGAGATATTTTTATATCGATGATATGTGTAGGCAAAGGAGGTAAAAAGCATCAACTTTAAATTTTTACAACGATTAACAATTATCTTATCCATTTGTACCTCTCTGTTTTACTTCTGATAGCCGTTGGAAACATGCAAGTGACCGCAGGGGTTGTTTCGAATGGATCTCGATTTTGTTTCAAGTAATGCATTTGGAGGACAAAATATTCAGTAAGCATCCCCTGTTGACTGGTCACGGTCTGTGTTTTAAAACCTGCACCCCAATTAATTGTTTAAAGGAACATTATATACTGTATAAGAAGCGTTGAGCGTTCATTTGATAAAGTATATAAAATCCCTGCAGAAAACTGTAAAAAGGGATCATTGAGTCATTTCTACTGTTTTAAAGTAGACGTAGCGATATTCAGCTCATCATGTAAATTCCGAAGCATAAAAATAAATACACAAAAAGTGTTAACCGTTTCATCCCTATAGATAATAAAAGGCTGGTCTAATACAAAAGATAATGACTTACCATTCAGATATTTGGGGGTGAAAGGTTAACCTTATACACGTCGACCTATGAACAAACACCATTAAAGTACTGCAAATTACACCACTGAGAAAACATAACTAATGAAAGAACTTCGACCGATAGTGAAATGACGAACTGCGAAATGAAGAGTTGTATTAAGGTGCAGATGTACTAGAATCCAGTGATCATTGGGTCTTAAAGCTAGTTTTATATATTAATAAGCTATATACAGTCAGGTAACTCTATAATTAGTAATATTGGCACCAGGTGTCCCATAGAACTAACCATAAACAAATTACAATTGTGTGTACATAAGTTCTAATGAAGAGCACTGGTATACAGTAATTATCTTGATATCCGGGTACGTTATATCATCGTCTTGTTAACAACACTTTAATATCATATCGATCCCCCTCAACCAGGCATACAAATATTATACTTCATTTAGGCTTAGATCATTGCATCCCTTGCGAAGTGGAACATGGCCACCGATGCTATAATTCGATATTTCTTCATTGGGTATATGACACAATTTTATTATAAGATCAGAAAAATGTGAAATCGTGCCACGTCAAAATGTCATGCTCAACCAGGCATACAAATATTATACTTCATTTAGGCTTAGATCATTGCATCCCTTGCGAAGTGGAACATGGCCACCGATGCTATAATTCGATATTTCTTCATTGGATATATGACACAATTTTATTATAAGATCAGAAAAATGTGAAATCGTGCCACGTCAAAATGTCGTGTAATGTAGAACATTCGCTGATGATTAATATGATTAACAATCCCGGAAGATTGATACACAATATAAATGAACACGGACAGAAAAAACGAAGTATCGTCATAATCTGATTCTGCTGTGTCGTAGACGGAATGCAATAAATCTTATTTGTTCACTTACTGTGTATAAGAATTATCTAAAATATTCATCTTGTTCATGAATGATATGATATTTTATATGAAATTATTCGCTTTGTAGAGAGACAATTACAAGACGGATCTTGAATAGTAAAAAGCTTAACGAGATATGAACAGTTGATTTCTGAGGCGATATATCATGAATAGGTGGACCAAAATCCACCAAAATGGTTTTCATAAAGTGCATTGCTATCACACAGAAAGAAAAAAGGAAATGCGTTTGGATAGATGTAGTAGATCTATCACGCACTTGAAACTCCTGAATCCTGACCGTGTTACTTCCCATCTCCAGTTCATCTTCATTTATATTTTCAAGAAAGTGTTAAAGCAAAGTTTATACAATTTCCTTCTTCAGAGAATTGTATCGTTTGAACAAGATTTGTTTACGATGAACATTTAACAGTTTCAGTTTCGTGGCATTTTCATTATGTAAACATTAAACACTGAAGCAAGAATGAGTGGTTGAATGAGATAGTTTTCAGGAGAGGAAAATTTTAAGAATTTAAATTATGTTCCTATAAGTATTTCAGTTAGCACATACTACGTGCATTTTGTCATTTTATCTGGTTAATATACTGTTCAGAAGATTCTATTTTCATCATGTTAATTACAATTAAATTTCCAGAAATAGCTATCGTTATTAACCTTTTCGCTCCGAATATCTAAGTGATATGTACTTTTCTATCATTTAAGACCAGTCTATTATTATATGTAGGGTTGAACATGTTAAAGTCAACAAAAAATCGTGGCGTTTATCCATCTGATTATTCTTCGATATAAGCATACATGATATAGGCAATGTTGATTACACTTCTAAACAAATTTTCTTATAGGCCTATATATGCAATGTTAATTTTAAGAGCATTAGCTGTTTTTTTAATTCTTTCCTTTTAACTAGTCAGATTGATACAAAAAAGAGACACACAAGCATAAAAATTCCTAAATTTCTATATTTGTGAAAATTGCTTGAGAAACCCAGTTTGGCGATTATTCACTTGTAAATAATTAATTCGACCTTACCACTCTAGACCTGACATTTTTATGTCTATGTGTAGCTTACTATTTCTGTGAGCATATCACTCTAGACCTGACCTTTTTATGTCTATGTGTACCTTACCATTTCTGTGCGCATACCACTCTAGACCTGATCTTTTTGTCTATGTGTTAAAACTTTGTAGCGCATTCACTCTATTTTTATGTCTATGTTGCGCCATTTTCTGGGTGCGCATCACTCTAGACCTGACCTTTTTATGTCTATTTGTAGCTTACTATTTCTGTGCGCATATCACTCTAGACCTGACCTTTTTATGTCCATGCTTACCTTAACATTTGTGTGCGCATAATACTCTAGACCTGACCTTTTTATGTCTATGTGTACCTTACCATTTGTGTGCGCATATCACTCTAGACCTGACCTTTTTATGTCTATGTGTACCATACCATTTTATGGGTGTAATCACTCTAGACCTGACCTTTTTATGTCTGTGTACCTTACCATTTCTGTGCGCATACCACTCTAGACTTGACCTTTTTATGTGTACCATTATGGTTGTGGCTGGACCCTTATTCTGTGTACCTTATTTCTGTGCGCAAGTACATATTTATGTGTGGCTCTTATTTGATATTAAGTACATATTAATCATTATTTCGAGTTTTGTACATATATCAATCGATGGAGATAAGATAGGATGAAATGACCTTTTATATATTAATATACTAATAAGCTTATGTATGAATCCGGATTCGTCATAACGCTCTCCAAGATTTTGCAAGGGGATTGGAATACGCTATGAGTGGGGTAAAACTGAGGGAAGAGAAGGATTAAATGACGTCATATTTTAATACATAACATCAAAAACAGGCAGGCTTTATAAAAACAACAAAGTGGGAAAGTTTGCCAGTTTTCTTGCGGAAGGTGGTCTTTACCCGGTTAACCGGTGTTTCCCCTCCACCAATAAAAACTGCACGCCATCATATGACCGAAAGATTGTTGAGTATGGCGTAAAACAAAAAATCAAATCAAAATTAAAAACAACAATTGCTGAAATTATTTTGCTTTTATTTTTTAGTTGTTATGCCAACCTTATTTTAATCCTTTATCTTACTTGAAGTGTAAGTTGTGCTTAATAATTCATTATATAAAAATCACAGATACAAAATTGTTAATCGTCAAAGCATTCAGGAAAGAAAATATAAATTTGGCGAACGTTAGACAAACACGGACCTCTGAAAACCGAGAGTTGTGATCAGGTGCCATGGAGGTGTAAACATGTGTTGGTGGTAAAAGCTTTATATTCAGATAAATGATGCAAAAAAATATGAGTAAACGAATAAACGAATAAATAAACTCTCTCTCTCTCTCTCTCTCTCTCTCTCTCTCTCTCTCTCTCTCTCTATATATATATATATATATATATATATATATGTTTAATAGGTTTAAATATAGACACAGAAGGTACAAACTTCAAGTGTAATATCACTGTCCGTGCGTCATCAATAACTAAGCGTATTGAGAAGCCATCTGATGGACGTAAAAGGTGTCGACATAGTTAGAACGATGTAATCATCAGTAGGCACGTAAACTATTCCCTGGACTACAAAATGAATAACTACAATGCAAACTAGCAATTTAAGAAAAGCAATTATTGCTATCTTAATGCAGTATCTATGGTTCCGATTTATATACATATTTATTGAAATATTACATCTGGAAAACTACAGTAGTAATGTTGTTATGTCGTTGAAATTAGATAAATATTAACGCAATGAAAATGCTACAAAATCTGTGATCGATAGCATTTGGCGAGGAGTAAAATGGCTCAAAATGATTCAGTTATAAATTCGAGCTCAACTGGTCAAGTCTTATCAACAGAAATGATCGTCTTGAGCATTGTTTTTCTTTTTTGTAAATCTATAACTTTGTTGCTGTTAATAATATTTATAGCAGTTTTGTTTAGTTTTAAGGAATCACTATCACGTAAATCTGATAGTTGATTGCCTTTCAATATATGTCTACGGATATGGAACATGTCAGGTTCTCGTTCAATGCTTAACAATATGTTTCATTTCGGTATTTGATGATTTGTTTAAATAAAAATTTTCAGATATCATGTCGTCTTCAATACATTACGATTATCATAAATACATATTCACATACTTAAATCTTTTGGAAAGATAACAATCATACTTGATGTCTATCGTGTTAAAAAAAACAACGCATATTCTCCAGAGGTCCGTTTTTGTCCGTTTTTACCGGATTTGTATCTATGTCCTGGACATTCTATTGATTTATACTTTGGTATCTAAGATTTTTTTTATATATTACAGATAACCTCATTATACTTCTATCATTTGTTTAACATAAATGTTAATTAGGCATTGAAAAGGGTTTTTTTCGATAGATTGATGGAAAACTTAAATGAAATTATAGGGGAAAGTGGACTTAATAAAAAGAATTGTGGCATAAAGCGAGGTGGCAAATTAAACGAGGGACATAACAAGGATATTTTATTGTATTTTCTAAGTTATAATTAAACTATTATCTTTGAATTTGTATCAGAATACGACGGAAGCTTTAGGTTTGGGTGAATGATAGAGAACGATGCTCGCAAAAGCCGATCATTTTTTTTTCATCAAAGTCGTACGCACAGCAATGTCGTCATTCGTATAAATTACTTTTGAAATTATATAGCTCTCTTGTGATAAAGATGCTGAGTTGATTTACACAGATAATCAAATCATGAAAGCTTTATCTAATTCCTGTTGAACGATTCATATAATACAAGCAATGTCCAATTCGAACATTTTTATTATCTCCCGCAATAAATTCCGCTGAAAAAATGTAGATACAAGGATACTGGACAATAAATAAAGTGTTCTGCGATAGTCGTCTCCTGGACAGTACTATTGATCTACATGTAAACGAATAAAGTGAAGTATTACATTGCTTATACTCTCTATAAACACACACACACACACACATCATATACAGTCAAATCCACTTAGATTGAACCCTGAGTTTAACTTCAGTTAAATAAACATGGTTATTAACTAACAATCGTGTGCCTATCTGCCGAGATTTATAATGGTGTTTCAGGGATGATTCAATACCTCTTTAGATAAAGTTTTGCTCATATATATCTTTTAATTCTTTATACGACAATATGATTATCTTTGGATCTGTACTGTGTGAAATGAATATAATTATCAAAACGCAGTTGTAGAGAACAGTACATTATATATATATATATATATATATATATATATATATATATATATATATATATATATATATATATATATATATATATATATCTGTGTCTGTGTGTGTGTGTGTGTGTGAATAAAAGACAAACAGACTCATTCCACATGTGTGTTTATCAATATATGGTTCGCTGTAAAAGCAATGAAGCAGTGTTTATATATATGTATATATATGTAGTTAAAGAAATGCATTGTTTCTTATGAGTCGGTCATGGTGTTTTATACGTTGTCAATGTTGTACAGGGTGTTTCAAAAATATGTCCCCACTTCAAATGTCTATAATTTTGCGCAGACACATGATAATTAAAAATTTGATTGGAAATTTATGATTAGATAAACCCAAAAGCTATACAGATCTTTGGTTTTCTTTATTTTTGTCTTTCCATGTTTCAATGATTTTACAAACCGCGAAAATGCCTTTATGTCAATGGTGAAATGCCACAAATTTTGACACGTGCTATGGAAATATGTAGTCATATTTTGCGTATAAGTACTTCATCATTTTTATCTATACGTAGTCAGTTTGAATTGAAGTCCTTTGTCACTTGAATTATCTTTTTATATGTAGTCAGTTTGTTTATTAACGAGTCCTGTCTTTCGGATGAGACAGTAAAAACCGAGGTACCGTGTCACAGTAGGTGGCGGCACGTTAAAGAACCCTCACTGCTCAATGGCCGTAAGTGCCGAGCATAGGCCAAAATTTGAAGCTCTTCACCGGCATATGATTGAAAGATTCTTGAGTGGGAGGTTAAATAACAATAAACAAAAACAAACTAACAAACATTAACGAGTCCCTCGTGACCATTTCTCGTACGTTGTTAGTGTTATGTATCCGTGACAGATTTCTGCGTATGTGCGGCGAAACTATATTATGCCTTGTTTTCTTCATTTTCCCATAACATAATTTACAGAATTATGAAACGATGTCCCGATAGTGTCTTAAAATACGTTCGAGATTGGAACGGAATCATGTCGTCTGTAATTAAAGTCTTAAACTGGAATGTGTATTAGATTAATTTTACGTTTAATCATAAATCCTTCTAACCGAAGATAAAAGCAGACGATAAGACACTCATCACACGTAAAATAATTTAATTTTTTAGCACTACTTGTCGTTGCTGCATTTTCCACAACACCGAATAAAATCTAATAATCCGCTGTCCAATGTCACATCATCACTTCCAACTACAACACCTACACTATGTAACCATGGCAAAATGAAATGTTGAAAACTGATAATAAAAAAAAAATCTATGATATCAATAGTTAAATCACTACCCTGTGTCATTAAAAAATATCATATAAGAAAGCGTGTACAAAATGGCTATGTTTGTACGTATTATATAGATACACGCACACATACATATATACTCGGTACCATACATTAACTTCGGGATTATAATATTAATATTTGCGGTTTGTATTTGAAACTGTATTCCTATCTTTGATTATCGTTTAAAGATTATGAACGGATTATAGAAAAAAAGGGTGGATTATATTTATATCTTACCTGTCTTTATCCTGACCGTTGATTGAACTTCACATCATACCCGTAGTCTGCTAGCATCGATCAGATGTATATGTTTGTGTCAACGGATACAATTGTTACGTCGTATTCTTTTGTAGTTTTTTTTTTAAAACATAGATTTCCATGGGAAATTCTCCAAAGTATACGAAATGATTTTTTTTCTCTCTCAAACGTAATAATATAGGATTCACATGATCTATATACATTTCACCCATTAGCGTAAAAATCCATGTTCTTTGCTTAAGACACGAAGCTTATGCAATGAACAATGACGAACAGGTGCATGGGAGCTTACATGTTGACTTTGGTAAATAGACATCGGGAACGGGCTATATTAGCATTGATCCAAATACATGCAGATGCTGATGACGGAACTGCATCTTCTGTATGAGTGTTGTGATCACAGACAGATTTTGTCAGAACCGTAGATGTTGATATTACTATATCGAATAATATCATTCTATCAACATTGCGTTAGGTATATGTTTGAATCAGAAAACGTTTATTTCATGTGTAAACATTTGGTTATTAGGATTTTCTCAGTACATGTTATTGAATGTTGATGTTATACAAAATGACGATTAACCCCAAAATAAATAAATAAATAAATAAATCAATAAATAAAAATTTTAATCAATTATGGAGTATTTAGGTGGAATTGATACAGTAAAATATAATTAACCGGAATGCATTAGAAAGATAGGCTTGTAGCAGCTCTTTATACCTTACAAGTTGATTCAGATAGTCGTCTTTATAGATGGATTAGTTCAGTCTAGCGAGGATATAAGTATAGATGTATGTTTTGATATACAGGAGATGGCTGTTTTGTGAGTTTAATATGACTGCGATAATATGGTGAAATTTAGACATGAATCATATCGTTCTCGTCCGACATCTATACGCACCTGATTTGCGTAGAGGTTTAAAGAAGTATCTACTTTTGTGAATTCATCTTTCGTTTTCGTTTGGCATCGAAATATTACTTTTTAAAAACATCGTAACATATTTGTTTCATCGATTTATACGCATTACATTACCACTCTTGTGAAGAAAAAAAAACTGCAAATAAATTAAACAACACATCGAATTAATAATGAAGTCAGGTATATCTCACGTTGCTTCGGTACTCATTTCATGTTGATTAATTAAATACGTGTCGTTAATTGCTTTCATGGGAACCAGTTTCCATGCAGAAAGCAAACCCAGATACTATTAGATGTCATAGATGTATATTGGTGTAGTATTACTAGTGAAACATAATTAAATTCTAGTTGTAAGAATAAAATCAAACTACTTAATATGCAAAATTAGAAAATAGTTATTTAAATATCGGCATCATCACATGCGCATATGAATTCTTTGTGTACAGCTAGATTAAATGTGTGGACTACAGTTCGCCATCAATATCATACGTGTGATCCAGCACGAGTTTCGGCATGCTATTTTTGTGTGTGTGAAATTAAAAGGTTAATTTCAGAAAGTTGAAATTGAAATCAAACCTTTGGTCTGAGTGCCCGGATATTGATGATCTGTATTAGAATAAGAATTATAGATTTTTAGTGATATTATGATGTTTAAGTGAAAAAAATTAAAACTATTTTGTTGTTATTTATAATATATTTTCCGGGTTATTACGAAATTGCCCGAATGATGACTGTGCATATTGTATTATTTTCGAAGATAATTGCCCAAGGGTCTGCGCAGTCTTCACCGAGGTCGTTTTGCAATGACCCCAAAATATAGAAACAATGCTTATAGTCATATTTTATTTTTATTTTTGATAAAGTCAAATTTTGGAAAAAATGTTATATTTCTTTAACTTAAATAAAGAAGTTAAACTGACACGTATTAATTGCGTTCTTTGTGAAATAGAGCCATCAACAATGGACTGAAACATCAGTGCGCGTGGCTAATTAACTCTCAAGTAAATAAAAATTGATCGGAATGTTTCATTCTTGAAAATCAAGTGAAATCGTCAGAAATGTGTAAATATTTATTATTTTGCATTTTTTACAGTTTTTGTCATGTGTTCATCATTACGTCACAACAATGACATTATAAAAGTAGTTCCTATGGTGGGCATAGCTTACTCATAATGTTGAGTTTGTGTTATCTATACTCAACTAATCAGCTAGTGAAATTCCTTTAAATTGACAAGATATATATATATATATATATATATATATATATATATATATATATATATATATATATATATATATATATATATATATATATATATATATATATATTAGAAGACATGATAGTTTACTTAATTAGAATATGATTAATTTCCAGATTTGCAGGATGCCATTCCAAATAAATTATAAATAGTATCATTAAGTATTATATAAATTCAAATTAAAAGAATTCATTGAAATAATAAATCAAAAATCGCAAATAGATCAAGACGTTGATTTTTACAGTAAATGGATTATTGTGTTTCATGTAATTAAACTGAATTATTTTTGCTGAGAACACATCGTATATCAGTTGTACGTGTTGGTAGTTATGGTGTATGTAACAGTAACTAGTATAGAAGACGTCATCATGAATACTGGATCAAGACATACAGCGTCAAAATAATTCGCAACAATGTAAATTGCAATGTTGATTACCAAGACGTCCAATGGAAGTAAAAGAAATTTCCAATCTGACGTTTTTATTTAAATGTGCATGACGTCACGGCTGGCGATATCAATTATCTGAAAGTCTTATAAGATATTCGCCAAAGGTTTATAGAGGAAACTAATGCCAATTACACTAGAGACATGCATCAATGTAAAATTCCGTTGAGTAATCTCAAATTACGCTTTACGCAGTTTACAAAGTACACATCCGCGCCAAATAATGCCTAAACGTGTTCTGTCACAGATTATAAGGAAATAAGTAAAAAATATATTAACCCCTTCAACCCTACATAATACAATAGACTGGTCTTAAAAGTAGAAAAGAGCATTCCATTTAGATATCTAGGAATTAAAGGGTTAAAAGAAGTTAATTGATGAGATGAACATAATTATATAGACTTTACTGGATCACGAAAAAAAAGATCAGTCGACGTTTTATTTTTCTCCGCTTCCTGTACCGTTGTTTCACACCACACTCAACAATTTAAGTCAAACGATGGCAGGTTTCCCCTTAATAATGGAAAAGAAAATCATGTTACAATATTCCCTTAAAAAATGCCAGTCTATCTTAAGTAGCCTGCCAAATTAATCAGGCTATGATCCATCCATACTGACGAGAAATGAGGTGCGAAATTACATGGTCAGAGGCTCAATGCTCTAACTACCGTACTCCGGCACGTGAGGTCCCTAATCAAATAATGAAATAGAATTTCAGAAATAGATAATATAGACAGAGGTTTAACGGACAATTTAGAAACAACACCAATCATGACAAAGGAAACCCATTCAAATATGTCTGTAGTTCTATGCGTCAATGGAGAATTGTCTGATGATTTGCAAAGGACAAAAGGGATAGATAATCATTCAGATTTAAATCACTACACACTAAGTCATAGAATTATGTAAGAAATGACCTTCATTTTTACGTTTCTTATCATTGTGTTTGATTACCGAAACCTATTTGCACTCATGCTTTCTACCAATACAAACAATTATTTAATGAGTTTGGAGGCAGGACCCGTGTGGTTTACGCGTGGCTATACAAACTCGATAATTCATTTGTGGTTTCTTTGAAGCATGCTCCCATATTCATCAATCGATTTGTTGCTTATTCCTGTGTAATACTAAGAGTAATATCTTAATGAAATTGTGTTTTGGAATTAAGCATATGTGACTGTATATGTGTCAGCGGAGGGTCATATCATAGAAAAAGTCAGGTACTAATTTCATGTCCTCATTTTTTTTATTTACCTGGGGGGTTTTACCAAAATGTAAGAACATGATACTAATGAAGGTTGAAACCTAACTTTACTATATATAGTAATCAGTTTGACTGACACTGACAGTGACACTGTTGCCGTGTGCGGTCCAGGGCGTGTGTGTATGTATATGTGTGTGTCCGTGTCTGGGGGCATGTTATTCAGTTTTTAATGTCAATACTTCTATCAATATTATACACATAATACCAAAGTTACAATGCTCGAGACGATATCGTTTTTGTCAATTAGACTTCATCAGTTGAGCTCCAATTTGAAAAGTATGTGATTTTTACTAAAGATAAAATGGTATCATACAAGGCCAAATAATATCTCTAAAGGTATAGCCGAAATCCGTCTAAGAGTAACCACTGTAAAAAGCTTTAGAAAATTTTTAGAATTTAAATGGTGTTAACAGTGCCAAATATTACTTTAGTATAAGATGAACAGCTGGTACCGAAATACCAGGTACTAGGTTTATGTATACCCTCGGGGACTCAAACGGTCCACCAGCAGTGGCAACGACCTAGTGGTTAGACACATAATACCAAAGTTACAATGCTCAAGATCAACTGTATCGTTTAGTATTTTATACATACATTGATTGCTGTGTCTTCCATACTTTTAGAGTAAACATAACTACATCGACTTAAGACAATATCAATAACCTAAAAGCCGAAAAAAAAATTCTATGTATTGTAAACGTTGATATTTCCGCGTGTTGTTAATTTCGCGATTTCCTTATCCAAGCCATACACATGGGTTTTTATGCGATGTCTTACCCTCACGCGTAATTTTCATGTTTACAGTACACATTTCAATTGTTTTGAGTGGTTAATGAACCGATCTTTGGCCGAAACCCATACCACAGGTACTTAATTGTTGATTACTTCCTCATATATGAGTGAACAATTTTTGGTGGAGAATAACACAACGAAACATTGGTTCACGAAGTTGTCCATCTTTAGTTCAGACCGGTTCAAGATTCAGCTGAATCTTTGCTGATTGTGTGAGGGCTTTCCCCACTTTCACATGCATTTTGTACTCGCTCTTGGGTCTTTTCCAAAAGTTTGAAATTATCCAACAATGCGTACCGTAATTAGAAAAATTGTGTTTAAGCAAAAACCTAGAAATGTAAAACAAAGCGGGATTTCCTCTCCAATATTAAGATATGACCGCAGTCTTGTAAATGAAAAATTGTTGATTTAGATGTAAATATTAAAACAAATACACTTATTTTAATCGGTCACCAAAGTAAAAAAAAATTGTTAATAAAACCAGTTCAGTTTTTATGTCCCCTTCCCAATTCAATGCAAAGTTTTTACAGCTAACAACTAATCATTTATCCACCCTAAGTGTTGGCGTAATTGCAAAATGAAGTTTGGTTAATTGAAAAAATAATTGATACAAAACATGACACGAATATTAGGAAAATGATATAAACAGTCAAATCTATATATTTCAGAATACAAATTTTGAAGCGTTCATGTCCCGTGATTCAGTTTCATAACAATAAATACATTATGACCATTGCAATACCCCGATCGCATATCAACTTATAACGCCCTTCATGATTTTATTGGATGTACAATAAAACATAAAGGATTGATAACTTTATATTATTGTTTTATAGCTGAAAACGGTAGCACCAGAGGTTATGACCTATTAACATTTAATAGGTGAAGTCGCGAGTAGGATCATTTGTATATATAACCCGGATAAGAAGAAACCACTAGTCCTCAGAAAGTAATCTCTCTCTCTCTCTCTCTCTCTCTCTCTCTCTCTCTCTCTCTCTCTCTCTCTCTCTCTCTCTCTCTCTCTCTCTGTATCTGTCTGTCTCTCTCTGTGAAAACAGCAGACAAAATACAAATGCCAATACAAAAATATATACATGTGAAATAATGTTCTTATCACAATACAGATGTATTCAATTTTAATATTTGATCAGGTCTATCACATTATGGTCAATATATTGATTGTATGTACTTGCCCGATACGACCATTACGTGTTGAGTATTTTACGTATAGCTACATGACCGCTATGTATTAGACGCAAATCATTCTTGTTGTTATGTATTACAATACAGTCTGTGTTCTGAATATATAAAATATTTTCATAGACAACAATGTAAGGTCTTCAACTGATATGAAAATCTTTGACAAAAATGTTTCGTATCATTTTCT
Source organism: Atrina japonica (assembly GCA_030159075.1). Classification (NCBI taxonomy): domain Eukaryota; kingdom Metazoa; phylum Mollusca; class Bivalvia; order Pterioida; family Pinnidae; genus Atrina; species Atrina japonica. The sequence goes on from BROG01000240.1 coordinate 657,855, forward strand.
TTCGTGATGCTTTTTCATTCATTCGGTGATATAGCTTCAACATCGTTATTATTACTTGTGTCTGTAAATGTGTCAGACTTGGAGACAGACGAGGAACGAGACCATTGTCTTGAAAGGAACAACAAAACATTTCCTATTCCTCTTCTCTAGAATTTTAGATATTATCCTGGGAGACGACCATAAACAGTGACTTCCTGTCACCATTCAGATCCTGATCCCACCTCTGGATTTCCAGAGGTCTGTGTTTGTTTGATATTCACCAGATTTGTATATGCATCCTGGACATCCTGAAGATTTATACTTTGGTATCTGATATCTGACTTATTTTCAACGAGTTTGACCTTTTCATTGAACTCGAGAGGTTTCAATGTAACATTTGCGATAGATGTGGCATACTCACAGGGACGCTGACTTCTTCCGGACACCTTATCCCATCCCGTTTGTAATTCGCCATTGTTCGTCATTTTACGAGTTGATGGAACATGTTATGTTATGCTAAGTTGTTTAATGGAACAAGTCTAAGCACATTTTGCTTTGGAATATATTTTTCAATTATTTTTCACCATTATACAACTGCGATAGAATTGACATTAAACGCGATATACTGGACTGTTAACAATTCTTGCACACGATTAATATGCAAATGAGTTTTGGCCAAGTTTCCCTTACTGTGTATTGGCAAGATCTGTCTGTGAAGTTGGACATAAAAAGAAGTTGCGTCATTCCCCAATCACGTGATCACAACTGATGAGAAACTCTTGGCAGTCTTTGAAGTTGGGAAAATGTTTTACATGTACCATATTGACCAAAAGATTTAAGGTTACTGATAGGAAGTATAGTCTAAGAGTACAACATCGATGAAACGATGTTTATAAGCACAAGATTGTATAATCATATCGCTGATCTATGTAGTTTGTTGCATAATAAATAACCCATCAGTACTCACGTTAGGCCAAATGTCTTACCCGACTTTTAGTTTCTTTTTTGTAAAACCTAATTTTACCGAATTAAAAAAAAAAAAAAAAAAAAAAAAAACCGGTGTCCGGGTAGCGCAGTGGTTATAACTCGCTTTTCACCAATGCGACCCGGGTTCGATCCTCGGATTGGGCAGGGAAGTTGTGAAATACTTACCAACCCGGATACGCTCCTGTCCTTCGGACTGAGACAGTAAAAACCGAGGTCCCGTGTCACAGCAAGTGTTGGCACGTTAAAGAACCCTCACTGCTTTGGCCATAGGTGTCGAGCATAGGCCAAAATTTGAAGCCCTGACGGCATTGGTTATATCTTATGAGTGAAAGATTCTTGAGTGAGACGTTAAACAACAATAAACAAACAAACAAACCGAATTAAAAAGTATACCGAATGTATTATACCTCTTTAAAACTTACGATTGCCATCAACTTTCAGTACTTTGATGTTATGTTAAGTTGTTTATTGGGAACAAGTCAAAGCACATTTTGCTTTATGATTGGTTAATGACGCGTTATATTTACGCGAAATTACACAAGTATGTGCATTTCAGCAACATAAACTCAAGTTCAAGATCGAAATTTCCAAATCTCAATTTTATTCGTAAATTTTTGCATTTTAAAATGACGAAAATATACTAACAATTCGCTGAAAAATATAGATCTACAATGTTAATGTTATTAAAGGTCAGTTAGGCGTCCTTTATGAATTTTAAGTTGTTATGAATTTGCTTCAGAATGTTACTTTTCAATTATTTTTTACCATTATACTCTTGTGATAGAATTGACATTCAAAGCGATAGACTGAGCTATTAATAATTCCTGCGCACGATTAATATGCAAATGAGTTTTGGTCAAGTTCCCCTTACTGTGTATTGGCAAGATCTGTCTGTGAAGTTGGACATAGAAGTTGTGTCATTCCTCATTCAGGTAATCTTAACTGATGAGAAACTTGCAGCAGTCTTTGAAGTTGGAAAAATGTTTTACATGTACACTAATTTACCTAGAGATTTAAGGTTACTGATAGGAAGTATAGTCTAAGAGTACAATACTGTCCTGTCGCATAGAAATTTAACATCGATGAAACGATGTTTATAAGCACACGATTTTATAATCATATCGCTGATCTATGTAATTTGTTGCATAATAAATAAGTCATCAGAACTCACTTTAGGCCAAGTGTCTGATATGATTTTAATTACTTTTTTGTAAAACCTCATTTTACCGAATTAAAAAGTATTCAGTATACTGAGTGTATTATACCTCATTAAAACTTACGATTGCCATCAACTAGTATCAGTACTTTCAGTACTTTGATCAATACTAATTTGTTGTATTCTAATGGACTTGGAGTTTCAATTATACATTGGAACATATTCATATTTATTTCTATGAGCTGATCAGAATTCAAACTTCCTCGACACAAGTTTGATAATCCTACATATATCCGTAGGTCCACTTCTAAAGCACACACTTGTTAAAACCATGCATTTGTATGACGCTCTTTTGAGATTGGAGCCACTGATTTCGAACTACAATACCTCTCTCGGATATTTATAAACTGCATGTTATATCTGTTACAAATATAAAACTCCCAGATACCAAAGTATTGACGGTACAGAAGGTTCAGGAGACAAATACAAGGAAGGGGAAGATTGAAAAACACGAATATCTGGAAAATCTAAAATGGGATCAGGTGCCATGAAGGAGCAAGAATCCCTTATCCAACGGTCACACCCCTTGAGTCCATAATACAATTCAATTGAATTGAGTAGTGACCACTGGGCACAACCGGTATAGACGATTTATCAACTTCTATCGAACAGGTAACTCAACATTTTATTTATTGAAACATATTGATCTGAGGCAATATCATTATCACGACCTGAAAATTTGCGAAATATGAATATTAAACGTTATTCCTCATATACTTGTGACAACAACTTAGTACTAAGCATCTCTCTTATTTACCGATATAATGTCCCTGTTTACCGAGATCTAAAATTTCCAAATGTAAGGGAGTCGACTTAAACGATTGGGAAACGAGTGTATAACCTCATATCATGATATGTAATTCGACACAGACTCACGTGAGGTGTGACCAGTCGGCAAGGGATGCTTACTCATGCATGACACATGATCCCTTCTCTGTATTTCCCAGTGTCAAATTTGATCAAACAGCTCTTTGCTTTCATACTTTGTCCTATGACTTTTTGACACTTATAGTATGTATCTTTTTAAAGTAATTGAGACGGCAAATGCATTTCAATGAAATGCTCTCCAGAGCATAATATTGTACATCAAGTATCCAAACATGTGATAGCGTGTTCGTTTCATCATTTTATTTTACAGATAAACATGTTTTTTTCTTGTTGATATGAGAATTATCATCGAACAATATGTTGACACAGATAAAATCTGACATTCAACAACATAGTTTCTCAAAAGGATTATGATGAAAGAGACACTTTGTCGAATATTATAGATAACTTAAATCTATGTACAGTGGAGCTCGATTACAAAAACCTTTAAGGGAATCTGTTTTATTTCCCTAAATGAGCAGATAGAAGTAAGATAAATATTACGCAATATTCCTTATATGCGTGTATTGCGAAATAATATAGCAACAGAAGAGTCGGGGAGAGTCACATTGGCAAATTGGATTGTTCAGCAGCTATTCTCGTCTCGTGACAGCGAGACAAGAAAGCGGGCTCATTAAAATGTGTTCGTCAAATAAAAAACATTGATGTTCATATACATACATACATACATACATACATACATACATACATACATTATAATGTCAATTCAGGAATATTGGTTGTTTAATTTCATACATGTACAGTGTGAATACTCTTCCTGTCTTTATTAGTACAAGTGCGGCTTCATACTATGTAGAATCTATAGATATTTAATAATTACATGGCAGCGCTAATGGTAATATCTTATATAGCGAGACATGAAATTGAATCATTTAACATTTTATACGGAGATAATACGGATATATATATATATATATATATATATATATATATATATATATATATATATATATATATATATATATATATATATATATATATATATTTACACACAAACGAAATACTGATCAGATAATGTCACAAGGAGTTGAGGATACGGTCGGTATAGTGATCTTGTTCGCAAAATTGCAAATTCTATGTTTCACTAACTGATATAATGAGTTGCATTTTTGAGAGTAGTTGTTGAATAGCCCATACCGTTTTGGTTTGTTTTCGTTTTTCCGGACCTTGAACCTTGCAGTTAGGGTCTTAGTTATCCGTAGGTTCATATCATTTGTTGGCATATATATCGACATATGCTTTATTTTTGAAGTTGTATTATTTACTATATTCCCTAAGACAAAATAAACACACTGTTACCGATAAGGATTAACTGGTTTACTTTTACATTGCCTATACATAAACAGGAAGTGTTTGTTTCCTAATAACTGAGTTTTGTTTACATGTAATACCAGTAATACCAGTAAAACACCCATGTTATTTGACAATGAATTAGAATACGCCAAATTATGTGCATTTTCCCCAACACTACAAAGTATACATTCATGCGTGTTTGATTCAAAAATTTACATTTCATAGAATACTATTTTGACTATCTTTGAAAGCTCTTCTGAATGATGAACTGGAATCCGAAGTAGTCATATGAAATCAAGTAAAAATGTTTTAAAATAGTGTAATCTAACACTATACAAATGTTTTTACCAAAATGTCTAGTATTGTTTATAATCTAGCATTCGACATTTTTATGATGATGATGATGATGATGATGATGATGCAATGCTCTAACCACTCGGCCAGTCGGTGCCCTATTGACTTTGACTTTCAGTAAACGTTACAAATTGACAATTCCGAAATTGGAATAAATTTAAAATTGAAAATGGTAATTTTAAGACCGAAGATTTGAGGAAGATGTGTTGTCTATTTTCGGACTTCCTAATTGTCGATTTCACCACGCCTGTAACACTTTGATAACTTCTTTTCTCAAATTGGAAACAAATTTTTGCATGTCGCTCTTTATCAATGTGACCTCGGATGTATTCGATTTTAGTAAAAACAGAAGGCGGCAAATATTAATTAGAGTTATGGAACTTTAAAAGTTTTGTCATAAACCTAGTTTTCGAGGAACATTGTTTTCCAAACACATTTTTCTTTGGCATATATAATTACCAGGAAATGCTATACAATCTGAGTCTTCTGTGGCAATTTAGGACATAAATATGAGATTATATCATATTGAATGAAATAATCATTGGAAGTATACACAAGGTGGCGATGGCGTGCAGATATTGCCGCGCTGTGGAACACCAATACATCCGTGGGAGCATTTAATACAGTTCAAAAGAAGATAACATCTTTCAACAGCTCGAAAAATGGGCCCCAAACGTCCTTTTTAGAAATATTGACAACTTCGTACAGAGTATTGATAATGTCCTTAGACAATTCTATTGGTCTTCATTAATTTAATTAGCAAGAATCAAAATGGCAGTTTCAATCGGATTTATATCAAGCCAAGTCATTAAATCTTAAATGATTTTTTTCCGGTGTTTCGAAATAACATCAGGAGAGTTTAGTACACAGGCGAATGGTAAAATCGTTCTTATGCTGAATAGCGCTCGGTTACACAACTCGTGTTATTGCAAAGAAGACAAATTGATTTATACATCCTTTCATAAGAAAGTGCAACACGTACAACACTATATACCTTATTTGTACTGCAAATGATGGTTGAAGTGGAGGATAAATTTGATATACTCTATGCTTGTTTTATAATTAACCCTTGTGTCCCAAGACAATTGTATTGTCTATAGAATCATTACCCTCCTGTTCATTTAATATGCATCTAATCATATCAGAATCAACAAAGCTTTAATAACTATATCTATGGGCCATAAATCGAGGCATCCTAACAAACATACTGACATTATAATGTCAATTCAGGAATATTGGTTGTTTAATTTCATACTATAGGTGCGGGAAAGGAATGCCAGTGTGAATGACTCTTCCTGTCTTTATTAGTACAAGTGCGGCTTCAATGTTTCGTTCTTACCTATGTAGAATCTATCTTAGATATTTAAGTAATTACTAGTACCTGGCAGCGCTAATGGTAATTGGTATCTTATATAGCGAGACATTGAAATTGAATCATTTAACATTTATACGGAGATAATACGGATATATATATATATATATATATATATATATATATATATATATATATATATATATATATATATATATATTCGTGATGATGATGATGATGGGGATGATGATGACGACGACGATGATAATAATGATTATGATAATGTTGTTGTCGTTTTACGAGTTTCTACGATTTCAGCCAGGATATACGGATTCATATTCAATGCCTGTGCCGTATGAAATTCTTCAGAATTAAAAATGTCCCTTTAAACGTTATTTCTGCATGACTGTCTTAACGTTTGTGACAACAACTTATCGCCAAACAATTTTCTCCGTGACCGATCTCATTGAACAGGCTCTTGGGTATCGGATCATTTAGAAAGATAAACACAATAATTATACAGATGATAAGGGGAGATAACCAGTTAAAGGTTCTCCTATACTGATAATCAGGTAGTAAGGTCCACGTAACTGTCAATGTAATCCTTAAAAATGTAATGTTTTTTTTTTTTCACTTAGAAGAAATATCGAAAAGAAAACAATGATGGACAAAAATAGTCTTTAATGAAAGTCTATAAATGAAACCATTTTAAAAAGGAACGACGTGCGATAGGAAAGCCAACATCGTTACTTTTGTTGTATAGTTTATTTCGTCCGTGTCAACTTCAGATAAAATACACAAGTACGAAAGATATGTCCTTGGTTTTACGATATTAATGGTTTCTAGTATGCAGGGATATATAACGTTCAGATAAGTAAACGGGATAAAGTCGCCAATATATCTAATTAACTGACACTTTTCTCACCCAGAAGTGAGGCTTAATGTAGGCGTTGTTCATGAGATCTTTCCCTCTTACGACAATAACAAAAACGACACCTTTAGTTAGAGTATTGTAGCTGTGATTGAATTACTCGTTACGTATTTACCATGTAAAACGTAATGTTGATCAAATGTGTTGATATTACTGACGAGTTAGAAGTGCTGTGAAAGTAAAAATTGCAAAAGACATTTTTTTGTGTTGGAAGACATTCTAAGCATTGTAAGAAATATATACTCATTTGTTTCATGTATGTCCTCAGATGAAGAGAATCTATTTTTTAAAGAAAGCAAATTAACATAGGTTCTGGCCATACCGTTTAGGCCCCAGAGGTGCACTGTTCACGAAATTCGTCCTACGTTTCAAATTAAGAGAGAAACAGCGATTTAACATTAGAAGAATTAGAAAATGTTCAAAAGTAAATCCATGTTCCTGTTTTGTTTGGTGACAAATGATTCAAAGTAAAAATAAAGAAGAAGCAACGGATAATCGAAACTCAATGTCCATTACAATGCGACAAACTGAATATAAAAAGGTCTCAACATTAAGGATAATTTCAAATCCCAGCGTGATGGGACCAATTGTCCAGAGGTAGTAAGCGTTTAGATCTGAGCTTGAGATTTAAACCAGCCTATATGAATTCTATGCTGCAATGACGTACCGAGAGTTCCCCTGTCTGAGTGGTTAGAGCATTGCATTTTAAACCATGAAGGTTCTCACCTCTAGTCTACACAGGTTTGAGACCCACTTGAACCAAAGTTGATTTTGTGAGAAAATTTGCCAGTTTTGATCAATTACGGAAGTCCTGTGGTATCTCTCTGGTATATTGTAACTATTAAAAACAAAACTGGCTGCCCTCATATAACTAAAAAATTGTTAAGTTTGGCGTAAAACACGACCAAAAAATGCAATGACGCACCTGTTTGATCCGATCCATCTGTACCGGTGCATTTTCGCTTATTCTTTTACTATTGATTAGGTTATGCATTTTTTCAGATAATCAAATAGCAAACAGTGCACAATTTATTTCCTGATCAGTTGATCTAAAGAAATAATCATCGTCGGGTCTTGCAATATGTTGTGGTAAAGAACACGTTCATAATTCATCAAATGAACAGACATTTTATCAGTTATATTAGAATGTACTTATTACAGATAGTGTAAACAAAGTTTAAACTTATTTGAACTCAGTTGATCTTAAACGTGTCCCTGGTTAATTAGTTACAAGCCTAATAAATCAGTTTCATCAAGGGAAATGTTGAAACACGAAAATTCTTCCATCGCTCCAGGTTTTTTTTCATTTGGATTGGACTATGAACTTACGGCGGAAGCTACTCGTTGGGGGAGGATCACGCCTCCAAGGCAACCAATTCCACCTCTGGGTTTGTCCATAATGATATTTGTAATTTTATTATTATATATCATATATACGTTTGTTTTCATTTACTAGCAGATAAAAAGGTGCTAAATTCTAACATACACACCCGGGACCTGTTTTGAGGTTCAAGGACTACTTTTATGTTATATTCATACGCACTGTAACAAGTAACGCAAATGTTAGATGTTATTGTGATTAGTTTTGAAAGAAATGAAATATTTAAAATTATGACCATTGTTTCATTGATACGATAAATAATTAAACGGTTATAGAATATATGTGTTGAAATATATACGCCTTTGTTCTTGGAACGGTGGGGCACCCCGCAACCCTTTTCCGCGCCAAGCACTTTGGCGTAAATATTTCAACATATGCATTCAATAACTTATACATATAGGACATTTTGATAGTGCAGTATAATGTTGCAAATGCATAGACAATCAGATATTGAACTATATAAATGTATATATCCCATTGTCTATAACTATAATTCAATATCGCACTATACAAACAGTACTATATAACATAATCTGTACATTCCATGCAGTAGTATTGGCCGATTCATATAAGATGGCGGGGTGGAGTAAGCTTTTGATAATCAGAAGGGTGATCTAATCACTTTTGGGTTATGATAAGGGAAAAAAAGTTTTATTCCTCACTTGATCCTCTCGTCTGTATAGTGACAAGTAGGAACAATAACTCTAGTCAGCGTAACTTTCATGTTATGCTTCATTACCTAAAATTTAAACCCGTCCAGGTCAAGAAAGGGTTCACAAGACTCCGCCCCACCAAGTTATATGGATTTTACTATATATTATCTACGGATCTATAATGTAATATTAAACTATATGTATAGATAATGTTATAAGGGATTATGGGTATAGCGTAATGTGGAATTATATGCATACTAGACAATGGGTAATCGAACTTTTTGTGTAGTTAGTGTACCGTTGGGCTATACCTTGTAAGATATTATACAATAACAGCTTACCACTGAGGAAGTTAGCAAGATTTTGGTTCTTCAAGACTAAATCTATTTCCCCGAAAAAAAGCAAAGTTTATGATTTAATGGCCTTTATAAGCATCTGCTCTTTATATAGAGGTGGCCTTAAATGCAAGTTTGACTGTATCACTTTTATTAAGTTAATTTTACAGAGATTTTTAATAACCTTCCAACCGATAACTACCAGCAAACTAATTCCGAAAATCCGGAAACAACGTGAAACAGACAAACACTTGATAAAACGTAATTAGTTTATCGGATTTCAAAGATAATGAAATAAAGTTTGATGCTGATATAAATATGTCAGATGTAAAATATGATGTTAAATTCAACTATGACAATCATATTTCAAATGTTTGTACAACAATTATTTTTTTATATTTAGATTAATTTTCACAGTATTTTTGGAGATTTTTTTTTTTTTTACTTTTATAGAAAATTTATATGATCTTTCGTGATTCATCAGATTACATATCAAGTTAAGTCACGATATATGCTTACTTGTTTATAAGGCTGATGAGGAGCATCTGTTTACCTGAATATAATTATTACGAGGTGACGTACGTCACATCGTTTAGTAAGCGTCCAACATAAAATGGCTGATCATCTAATAACTACAATTTTCATGTTATCAAGTTAAACTGTGTGTGTATTTGTGATGCGTGTGTGTGCGTGTGTCTATGTCTTATTTTTTATCAGCGCAGGTTCGAGCTGGAACCTAAGCTCCTTTTGTGAGAAAGTTTGACAGTTTACTTCCGGAAGGCCGGTGACATCTTCACTTCCCGGGTACATTGTGACCATGTTCTCTCCTCCACCATTAAAAGCTGTCAGCCATCATATAACGAAAAGAATTGTTGAGTGTGAGTAACAATCAACACAATCAACTTCAAAACAACATCTTTCTTACAACTTTGATGTTGTTAACCACAGCTAAGATTTTATTAGTGTCAAATCATAGAGAACCATATTTTGTGTAGGAACACTGATTCTAATTACAAATACACTGAAGACGATAGCATTAAAATGCTGGGAGTTCTAGTAGACACCATTTTCATATCTGCGGGAAATGTTTTTCAGCAGGTAATCGGCATTCCAATGGGTACCAATTTTACTCCTCTACTAGCTGGCATCTTTCTGTATTCGTATGAACCTGAGTTATAATCTCTGCTTTCCACATATAAGAAATAGTTAGCTTCTCGGTTCAATTTTGTTGAACGCTTAAAATCGTCACTAAGGAAGTTTTACGGTCGATACGGGGATCTTGTTAAACAATATGAAGTTCCCCTTAAAGAATGTTAGAGAGTATTTTACAAGACTGTCATATACAGTGACTCACTTTCGTTAATCAAATCTGGAGCTGACTGATGACATTTTCGTTAAACTTTTTCACCGGTCTTGACCTTTTCATCGAACTCGAGACCATTCCATGGAACATGCTAACAAGGGACGCTGGCTCCTTCCGGACACTTGGTGGTCCATCCCGTGTTGAGACCGTTGTAATATTTCGTATCTTAATGAACTTTGACTTTGTTTCGATTACATATCGGTTCTTCTTCATTATATTTTGTCTTGTACTGACTTTGGTTCCACAACAATCTACCGATAAAGATCTATCTTTTTTCAATGCAAGCTGTACTTATCAAAAAAATATCAAGTCGTCTGAATTTCTAAACATTGATACCAACAAGTTTCGTATTGAATTTGCAATTTGATATTGGATTTTTTAAATTTATTATATTATTATTTTTTTTTTTTTGTCTTTTTTCTTTTCTTTTCTTTTTTTTTTTTTTTTTTGTTTGTTTTGATTTGTTTTTTTGTTTCTTTGGGTTTTTTTTTGGTTTTTTGTTTGTTTGGTTGTTTTTTTGTTTGTTTGTTTTGTTTTGGGTTTTTTCTGTAATCCATGTAGTCCCTCACCTGTAGTCAGCGTACGAGTGTCACTGGAACCTCAGCTGATATTGAGAGAAAAATTATCACTTTACTTGCAGAAGACTAGTGGTCTCTTCCCGGGTACATCGGTAACCGGAATATCTCCTCCACCATTAAAAATTGTCCTCCACATAACTGAAAAATTGTTCATTGTGGCGTAAAACACTACTGAAACAAACAGAATGTTTGAACCAAAACGTAAATGAAGATATAAACACACCCAACATCATTCGTGATGAAGTCTGGACAACTGCTCAAAGATAATGGTCACAGTAAATATGTTAAAGTGTAGAATCGTAATCCACGCAAAAGTCGGTTACTCCATGGACTTGCTGGTCAAACCCGCGGGGTTAAGTCTTTAATCAACAACAGAATATGCATCATTGAAAATAAACTTGGTTATTCTGATGTTTTTCAGTACACCTATACTGTAGAAAGAACTTGCAAGAGTAAAAAGTTGAAGTTTCAGGACGTAACGTCTTTTATCACATTATGAACAGTTAAGCTAATTACGGTACAATTGCAAAGTGTTGTTTTGAGTATGTGTTTTCTCGTACAGAAGGTCATTACCGGATACGCGTTCATGAAATAATTAAAAGTACAGGCTACTCTCATTACTACTTTTCATTGGGTAGCTAACTTTCTAAAAATTTCCCCTTTCTTACCCTCAATGAACATGCTTTTTAGGAGGAAAATATTTCTTAAGGTAACGTATTCATTGGATGGAAGTAGTGAATGGATAAAGTATGACGTATTGTCAATGCGTGATGAGAAAGAAATATTTGAAGCTCTTTGGGTAAGGGATGTTGCTAACACGCAAAATGGTAAACAGAACGGAAAATACTAAATGTGTTTTGAAATTTTAACGTTTCGTTTCACTTCATCGCTAGTCCAAGTGTTCATTTGTTATCTCTTCGAGAAGTGAAAGAGATATAGAAAAGCCGAGGTCAGTCAGACATTTGAGTAAATGTGGCGTTCAATAAAATGTTTTCAAACATCGCATACTTCCTGGCGGGATGGAGTCTCTTGAACGCTTTCTTGAACTGGGCGGTGTAATACATTAAATCTACACTATCAAGAGTTATCGTTCCCAATTGTCATTACAGTAGAACTTCAATGAGTCGAATATCTCGATGTTTCCAACTATTAACAAAGTCCCAAATAATGTTGTTATTTAACGCTACTTATAAACATTCTATAATTCGAACTTTTATGAGTCGAACTTTTATGAGTCAAATTTCTCGATGTTTCGAATAAATAGTTGGGCCCGTATCTATAAAAATAACGAAAATTCCTACATATAATTCGGTGTCATAATTTGCGTGTGTATGAAATCGCCCCATAATAAACAGCTTCTCATAAACACTCAATGGTTTAATTTCACGAAAATTAAGTTTTATTTAGCACTAATTATTAATCATAATGACCGTATATGTCTTAAATGGTTTCGAAAGAGTAATATACACCTTATAGAACCTGTGAAACTAAAAACGTATGGTTCTCAGTTACCATGAGTCGAAGTCCCAAGTGTTTCGAACTTTTCCAGGTGGCCCCTTGAACTCTGACTCATCGAAGTTCTACTGTATTTCCTAATTGCTATTATATATACGTAAATATATCCAGTTGGCAGTAATAACTTAAAAATTAATAGAATCAACTGTATATATGATACTCAAAATGTTCCTCCACCCCGCCAAGTTATGTGGATCGAACAATAATACGGCGCGTCATTAGTAAGATACTAGATTGAAAGAAAGACAACTCTCGCATTAAAAACTTGGAAGACCGGTGTTAAATACAAATAACTTTTGTACATATTTTAAGTTATGTATTTACAAACTTATTGAAATGTCATAAGAAACAACAAAACTATTGAAAATGCTCTTCCATGCAACAAAAAATCCCAGCTCTAGGATTCTTTTGTTTTAATTCTCAATGTCGTTTTAAGCGAATGCAATTATTTAAAAATATTATAAACATATTACCACAGTTATAATGCTCAAGACAATATCGTTTCTGGCAATTAGACTTCATCAGTTGAGCTTTAATTTGAAAAGATGTGTATTTTCTAAAGATAAAGTGGTATCATACAAGGCCAAATAATATCTCTAAATGTATAGCCGAAATTCGTCTAAGAGTAACCACTGTAAAAAAAAAAAAGACCATCTTAGCTTTAGACGATTTTCGAATTTAAATAGTGTTAACAGTGCCAAATATTACTTTAGTATAAGATGAACAGCTGGTACCGAAATACCTGGTACTAGGTTTATGTATATCCTCGGGGACTCAAACGGTCCACCAGCAGTGGCAACGACGTAGTGGTTATAAATATTATAAACCTATTACCACAGTTATAATGCTCAAGACGATATCGTTTCTGTCAATTACACTTCATCTGTTGAGCTCCAATTTGAAAACTATGTGTATTTTCTAAAGATAAAGTGGTATCATACAAGGCCAAATTATATCTCTAAAAGTATAGCCGAAATCCGTCTAAGAGTAACCACTGTAAAAAAAAGGACCATCTTAGCTTAACCCATCCAATTTACGTGAACGTAAATACGTGATTATTACGTGATATATATAAACATAATCGCAAAGTTATAGTTTTGAAAAAAAAAAAAGAGGCCGAAATGATTAGTCAAATTGATATGTTCTTTCATGATTATGATTCTGTCAGTTGAACTCGATTATAGAAGCGGAATAGGTCCGAAAGAAATAAACGCTGTATACGACAAGGCCAAATAATAACTTAAGATAGAAAAACATGTATGAACCTCTTACTAAAGACTCACAACGTATACCGGATATACACAGCGTTTCACGTATATCAGTAAGAAATGAAACATGACATAATGCTACATTACTTATTAAGACCGAGTGGATATAGCTTCCTCCTATGATCATTTTACTGCGGAAGATTTACTTTCCAACCACAATGTTGCACGCGCTATACCGGAAATACAAACGGAACTATTTGTATTGTCGGCTGCACTTCAGGCTCTTCGGTTTTCCGTGATTTTACTCTAAGTGTTGTGATTGATTTTATTAGTCTTATTGAGTATACTGATTTATAAATGGAGTTTGTCAAATGTGAATATTTACATACCGACTGTAATTTCCTTCATTACAGTTATACAGAATTACTGTATTGTTATATCAATAAAATCAGTGATCTAAGTGTTAACCGCTAGCTGGCTTAGGAATACCTGAATATCTTAGAAACCCTTTCCATGACCATGTTACGGCAGCGATTTGTCGGACAAGTATTCTCTGAACATATCAATGAATCAATAAAGTAAAAAATATCACACATTCATTCCATATTTTTATTTAAAGCCATTAATTACCACAAAACAAACAAAAATCACTGAAAGAAATAGAAAACACAAGTGTAGCACACTGTAGGTGCCCGTATCATAGGCCTATTGCGATAGACCTAGGTCATGTTATGAAAAGAAACACAGGCCACAGAAATGAAAATTTGCTTCGTAGTTACGTTGCTTGTAAGTAAGTTGAAAAGGGAGTCAGGTCTAGTGCAATTTTGTCCTGTATCTCTGATAAACAGCTTGCTTTTCCGTCACCATATAAGCTATTCCTGTCAGAAACAATTCGTCACTCGCATCGCGTGAAATCAACTCTTGGTTCACCTCAAATCCTATTAATTGCTAGGCTAATTACCAGGCCCATCTTGTTTTTCACAACCTGTAAAGTGTAATGTTAATGCCGAGCATAAGTTATTAAGTAGTGTCCATAGGTTTCTCAATACATTGACGGGATACTCTGTATGATCAGCTGGTAAAAACTGAAGTCTGAATTGACATGGATCTATTTTACTTTATAGGCCTACACGGATTTTTCATAACGAACGTGTCGATAATTATCTTTTAAACAGAACAAGAACAGTTTGTTATTTCACAACATAATCTGCATTTGTCTTGTTTCATTTGATTTGAAGGATTTGCTAGTGGGCTAACCTATATACTGAAATAGGTCTACTTACGAAATCGTCACCCCTTCACATTTCACGGCATTTCCCAGCTGATTCAGCGATTGGTAAAATATCAAATAGAATGGCTACTTCCAGTTGTCATGAACGAATATTAACAGTCACACTCAAACTTTCTGTGGTATATTCCACTGATAAAATATCAGAATTCAAACGAAAATTTGTTGTAAACACCGATCATCTGTTGCTATCCAAATCGCACATGGTAGGCCTATCAGCCATTTGCACACAGCCCATTCGGGCAATTCTCTCCTGACACATTTAACCCGCCACTACTAAATGGTCGAATATTAAAAATCGCGAACTAAATCTGAGAATAAATATTAAAAATTGTCCATATCACTAGTTTCTTTCAAAATGATGTAAAAAAGAAATTAAACCTTAATTTCATTAGTATTTGCGATCAGAAAAAAGAACTACTTCTGATATCAAAACAGCTGTTGAGCCATTACGTCATATGAAAACAACCCCCGCAAAGTCAGTTTAGTGTCCAGTGGACTACAGTTTCACTGAAAAATGGTAATGTATATAAATATAAGGATTGTTTTTCATTTTCTGAACATCATTGGGGTATAAAAGCAATTGCTCATGGAAAGGATTCTGTGCAGCACGAAGTGCCTTAAATAAAACTGATATGAATGGAAGACAAAACTGTTTTAGTGATATACAAAGACGGTGAACAATGTGAACAACAATGGAGTTCTGAAATATATATAAATGAGAACATGTGTTGTTGCGAAGTATGCATGCCGACCAGTCATACCCACTGCCATTTTAAATATTATAAACATAATACCCAAGTCATAATGCTAAATTCGATCGTTTCTGTCAATTAGACTTCATCAGTTGAGCTCCAAGTTTTAACAGATTTTCTAAAGAGAACGTGGTATCAGACAATGCCAAATAATAAATCTAAATGTATAGCTAAAACCCGTCAAAGAGTAAAATTATCTACCAAAATGAAAACGATTTTAAATGAAATAGAAAGATAGATGAATTAATCAAATTGTTTTGTTTGCTTCAAAGGTGTTTATGTCATATTCATTTTTCACTTATATGGTGGCGGGCAGAAGTGATAGTGAACTGGAAACATTTCTCACAAAATCAGCTTAGAGATTGATGGATGCAAGGACGGACAGACAGGCGCATAAGTGGGCAGGCATACATACATACCATAGGCGTCGGAACCGGGGGGGCTAGGGGGTTAACCCCGTCCCCACTTTTTTTTTTGCAAAGACAGACATAGGTGTTGAAAATTGGGGATTAGCCCCCAGACGTTTCTGGCGTGTGTGTGTGTTTTAAGTTGGTTTAGTCCCCCCACTTTCAATTTGCTTCCAACGCCAATGCATACATTACATACATACATACATACATTACATACATACATTATTACATACATACATACACACACATACATACACACACGCATGCATGCATACATACATACGCACGGACACACACATACGCACACACACATACATACGCACGCACACACACACATACATACATACATACAGTATTGTATACATTGCAATCTGAAATTCATACGTACATGGTTTACATCAGTATTTTATTCTTTCTAGCATAATGTCACACATTACACTTAGATTCCATCGCAAGGTAACTCTTGTTAAATTTTAATTAGGTCACGTTAGCTATTCATAATTTTTAATCAACACCGTACATTCAACATATAAGTACATCTCATCCAGTATGTCAGCACGTGTAACGTCCTTGTAAGTATATTTACTAGTATACTCTGGTGTTGAATTTAGTATATTAAGTTATATTAATAACTTTCCTGTCGTACTAACGTCGATTACACATAAGGAAATCAATCATTTTGCACATACATCGACAGTCAAATAGGTCATTCGAGGTTCAGTCAAGATTTATATCTTTGTTCAGCGTGACTGTGAATTTCATCGTAAGAATATAATTTTTGGAAACGTGTGGAACAAAACAGTATTGTCGTGGTAGTAATGCGAGATAACGCATTATCATTGTACGCTTTTATTGTTACCTTGGTAACGACAGACAAAAAGTGGTGAGTACTATAGAAATAAAAACACTTCTTTTAATTAATACTGATATACAATGCCGGTCATTATAGGAGTTGCTTCGTTTGTGATAAAATAACGATTATTTACGAACAATATAAAAAGAGGACTTCGCAGTGGTATCAAATGTCTGGATTATTAATATGCTTCCCACGGAAAACAACATCTTCCAATTGTGTTTGATATACAATTGCGTACGTATCTCATCATTTGGCTTGGAACAAAGATAGATAAATGTACATCTCCTACTGTGATGCTTGATGGATGTCCAACTTGGAAAAATAATGGAAATCAAAACAAAGGATGTGTCCGCATCGGACATCAAGAAGGATTGTAAAGACGGAACCGAGATCCTGCATGAAGATATACAGCTAGATGTGGACACTGAATGTAAGTATAGACTAATTAATCAGTCAATTAATTCTCTGTATAGCATTCACTTACATGCCCCCAAAATAATATGTCATTACTCATCAAAGTCTTAACTTGGATGCAAGACTCTGAAATACGGTGATTACAAATTGATCTTTAACCCATTTACCCCTACAGACACATTTGGACTGGTCCAAGTCATTTATTTATAGAAGAGTACATTGTTTTTCAGGGGTCGATGAGTTAAGTGTAAAAGACGGAACACTACAGTTCATGTATATAGATTATATTATGGAATCTGTATCAAACAAATATAAAGGCGGATACATTGTATATCTATTTTAATTGTATTAGACGCGATAACTAATTCTGTGATATGTATGGAAGAGAAATACATTGTGTATGTATTTCCTAATGTCTGTAACACACGTGTATTAGACGCCGCACTAAAGATATATTGATATCCATGATAAATAATAATTACTTGATATCTGCAACACATATGTATTAGACGCGGCATTAAAGAGATTATGTGACATCTGATAAACAAAATACATTGTGAATGTAATATCTGAAACTCCTACGTATTAGATGCAGCACTAACGGCGATATCTATGATAAATATTGTTTCATGATATCTGTAACGCACGTGTATTAAACGCGACACTAAAGAGATTCTGTGATATTTATTATCAACAAAATATTTGATATCTGAAACATAAGTGTATTAGACGCGGCTCTTAAGAGATTCTGTGGTATCTATGATAGATAATGAATATGAGATATATGTAACCGTGTGTTAGACGCTGCACTAGATATATTTTGTGACATCTATTAAACAAAACATGTGATAGCTGTAGCACATATGTATAAGACGCGGTACAACATAGATTCTGGGATGTCTATGACTAATAACAATTACCTGATATCTGTAATACGCATGTATTAGACACGGAATTAAACGCGATTCTGTGATATCCATTACAAACAATAATCACGTGATATCTCCAACACTCTGATCTAACACGCGGCTCTAAAGATATTCTGTGAAATAACAATTTTCCCTACGTGATATCTGTAACACTGATATATTAGAACTAAAGAGATTTTGTGATATCTGTGATAATTAGTATTTATTAGATATCAGTAAAACACGTGTATATGACGCGGCTCTAAAGATATTCTGTGATATGTATAATAAATAACAATTTTAAATGCTTATGTGATATTTGTAACACACGTGTGTCAGATGGGGAACAAATGAGATTTTGTGATATTTATGATAATCAATATTTAGGAGATATCAGTAACACACGTATATTTTCTTATATCTGTGTGGTAACTGTAACACACGTGGAACTACAGTGATAAGATGATATCTATTTTGTTTGTTATAACGCCTTTATTTTGAGTTATTACAAGTTCAATTTGTATCATCCACGTAACTTTGCGTCATTACGCCCTAATTCGACTGTATTATGCCTTTCAAATCGGGTAGCAATACGCCTCTCTGGTGTTAATTACCCCTCTTGTGTTAATTTGCCTTCACTTTCACTTTTGGCGCGTTCAAATACTGTATAATTTTATATTCTATCTTACAAGATACTAATCGGCTTACTTTAAAAAACAAATTATAATAATTAATTACCGATGATTCGTTCATTCAAATCACTTCTCACAAGATCATTATTTCAGTTTTCAAAATACCTGCTGTCCACATCCGTCTGAAACGCAATAACGAGAGTTGTCTTCCCTTAATTGCTAAACCAATATTCAGTCAGTATATAGTGTTTTAATGAGTTGGTTTTTTGGAGAAGTGTACGTTCTGTGCTTTTGATTTATATCATAGGCGTTGGAAGCAAATTGAAAGTGGGGAGGCTAAACCAACTTAAAACACACATACGTCAGAAACGTCTGGGGCTTAGCCCCAATTTTCAACACCTATGTCTATCTTTGCAAAAAAGCCCCGCCCCCCGGTTCCGACGCCTATGCATATAATTATTTTATAAAGCTACCATTATGTAGGAAGCCCTTAATTCGTAGAAAAAAAGAAAATGTATTTTTGATAAAGATTGTTTCATTCGGAAAAGGGATATTATGTAAAAACTTACACAGCACATCAAATAATAGTAAAACAACCATCATTCTATTCCTTACCGTCAGCACAAGTACTATTAAACAATTGTCCAGTATGTTGGCTGTTTAGACGCATCGACCCGGTGGATGGAACAGCTTTTTATTTTATCTTCACTTGGCTGTCCGTGTAAACGATATTCGTTGAAATTATGGAAAACGAATTTATTTAACAAAATCAACACTATAATTATGTATCTAGTAATAAGGTTAAAAAAAATCAATATCTACGTTTAATTAAATATCTTTACCACTTTCACTTTGCGACTTCCACCTGACAACAGACCTGTCGTGACCTCTTTAACAACCGATAAATATCAGTGTACAATTGAAGCGAATAGCCCAAGGTAAAACTACAGCTTGTTCCAGATTTACTAGATATTTGTATTAAAATGATGAGAACATGGCCATTTAACGTAAATTTCAAAGGTAAATCTGCGACCAAATGTCCGATTATAAACGTGTGTAATTGATCCGTATATATAAACTCTGTATGCACAATATAATGCACTGAATACCAATAACTCGCATCTGAACGATGAAGCGAGGGTCGCAGTGTCATTTAACAGCCGCCAACTCTGATCTGCGTTTTCACTCGAAAGCAAATCTTGTCGTGACAGTTGTGTTGTTAGCACGGACTACTTGTGTTCATACACAGTGAGGATTCCATATTTTCAACACAGAAAAATTGATGTTTGGATTTATTGGGTATTATGGCTGCAGTTAATGAGCAGCTTTTATACACAAACAGTCTGGAAAATACCTCATTTAGAGGATATGGGGGTAAGTATTAAATGAATGATCAAACCTCTCTCTGTCTGTTTACGGACGACTCCGAGTCTCTTCCCTCTTATCTTTGGGATTACCACTGCAGACGACAAGCACGAAATACCTAATGGAATGTAAACCAGTGAATTGAATACATTTATATATTAATTTGCTTAAAGTTTACAGTTAGTTAGGTGTACAGATTATATTTTGTTGTGTGCGGCATTTCTTTGTAATAAGAGATTTGTAGTTGCTGATTTAATTTCTTATCATTGCTACTTTACGTCAATCCTCCTAATGTGGATAGCTTAGTAGGGGATTACATATAAATGTTATTAATTTCAATGTATGTAGTTTTTAAGACATTATCTATTTAAATACCTTGCCTCTGTAGCCCTGATTAAATGTGCCAAATATTTATGTACTGTGTTCGCATTTCGTTCATAAATGCACACGGGTTAACCGTTGAGTAAAGAGGCAACATGCAGGGTTCGATGCTACACCGTCCAATGGCTACCGCAAGTTTTACACGACCAGATAGATATTTTTCGTATTTTTTTTTTACTTTTAGTAGAATGATATAAACTCAGAATTTTATCCCAATTATCCAAGTCTGTGAGAGGAAATAATTATATGATAGGTTGATCGATTGCACGTTCCCTGCCGCCGATGCCTCTTCTAATCTCTCATCTTAAAACAGAAACAAAAAATTTCATCCATAAATTGACTACGATATCACGATGGAGTATGATTCAGTTCATACACACTCGTGCCAATCGAAAGTAAGCACCGTCCTAAAAGATGGAATGTTTCCATGCGCCTTATTCTAGGGAAAACTCTTATTACAATAGTATTTTTGCGTTTTAAATGTTGGTGCTTGTGTCTTGAGAGATGGTATAAACATGGGTTTTCAATATATCGTCTAAAAAAATAAGACGGCGTAACATTATTATATCAATACACGTTTTCAGATAAATTCTGTTTGGCTATGCGGAGATCTCCATTTTAGCACTGAACTTGAATAAGCTGCATGGTAGCCGAACAATCTTCATTCGTGTGCCTCTCACAACAGAACGTCTGGAGCATTTGTGTTAGACTACATGTATCAGTTAATTACTAGTATATATTGCTAATAACCTCGGGCGTTATTTACATGTTTATCGTATATTATTTTGTGGTGAAGTCAATACGTGCATTTATACGAAGGGCTATAATTATGGGTTGTTTATGATGTATTCATGTATTGCCGTGTACTTAGAATAATGAGGAAATGGGGAGATCGTGTTGGATTAATGGAATATTTTTGAATATTTTCATAGTTATTGAACATTCGGAGTAAAAGGGGCATTATATATATATATATATATATATATATATATATATTATAATATATATATATATATATATTTTATTTTGATATTAGTTTTCTTGGTACAGCGATAAATATTTAAATAAAAAAGTGTAGAACATCACAATTTCTTTCTTTCTTTCTTTAATCCGTGAGCGCTTTCAACCATCCGTCTGAAGAACCACGATGGTGAAAGCGCTCACGGATTAAAGAAAGAAAGAAAGAAATTGTTGATGTTCTACACTTTTATATATATATATATATATATATATATATATATATATATATATATATATATATATAAGCTTAGAAGCTGTGTTAATTGAATACCTGAACGTTTGAAAACAAACATAATATAGCAACATTGCTTATATCTTACTTTGAAACAAATGCAGTTTCTAGTATTTGCTTGTTCTAGACAAGATTTCCCTTTCCCTTTCATCACATTGTGTGTTTATTACAGCACAATGTTTATGTAACAACAAGTTGACCTAAGGCACTTAACTGTCAGCTCTCAATCTTCTTACGGACTCAACGAGTGTGTCGTTTTATCGGAAGCGGATGGAAGGCATGGAAAACAGTCAAGAAAAAAGGACAGACGTACGGAAGAAACTGACAAGTCTTAATCTAAAAAAAAAATTTCTGTTTTAATCCTTTTTCATTTTAATTATCCCTATATTGAATTATAATTAATTATATGAACAAATACGTTTAATTGAAACAAAAATAAACATATCTTAGACAAATTAGTAATAGCGCAATTGCAATGAAAAGTATATATATATATATATATATATGTGTGTGTATTTATCATATACTTAGTACTTTATATGTAAGTTTTGCATGGTATGATATCGCCAAAATCAACTAACCGATATTAGACCGACCATGCAAAAATCTGTAGCAATATCAGACCGGCTTTGCAAAAATCCGTATCACGCACTTCGGAATTTATGAAACGGGACACATCGGGACATCTCGACTTCAAATGGAGCGTTGCATTATACGACATATTGTTTGTTAACAATGTCAAAAGAAGGCGAAAAGGTATTGGCAGTTATTGAAAAAATAAAATTGAAACTAAGTTATTGAAAAATTAAAATCTATTGAAGCAAACATTCCTTGCTTAATTCATTTAATTCACTTCAGAAATATAAAACTGATACTTTTAGTGAAATCAGTCAACATAATTTGCAAGTAGTACTAGTTTATATATGATAAATAGATTATAACATGGTAAAATTCATATCACATATCATATCAGCCTTCGGGCAATATCAGGCTAAAGCCCTCGGTCTGATATTGAGCCCTTGGGCTGATATGATATATGATATGAATTTTACCATGTCATAATTTCTATATACAAAATATATATATATATAATTTATGAATATACAAATAGAAAGTAAAAACGAAACAAGGTAAACTGTATTTGAAACCGACACCTCTTCTATTAAATGTGATAAAAAAACAACAACTAGAAACTGCCTTTTATATCAAAGGTTATAAGCAATATTTACTTATGTTTCTTTTAACACACCCACACATCTAATTAACATCCATTTCTAAGCTTCATACTTCATAATATATATATATATATATATATATATATATATATATATATAAATATATATATATATATATATATATATCTTAGAAAGTACAATCAAATGCAATGTAAATTGTACTGGAGCCGACACCTCTTCTATCCCTCAAAGCACAACCACTTCTTGTAGTTTGTGGTAGTAATTGTTGCTTTACTAGTATGAGAATGAGACATTCTGTGTCAAAAAGATAGTTAGTTTACATATATATCATAATTTTTTGGTCTGTCTGGTGAATTTGCAAGCGAAGACAAGACACGGTAGAGAAGGTTTTCTTTTCTTTTTTTACGATAATTAGTATTGTATATATACTTAGTTTCTGTTTTGACAGATGACGTAGACGATACCGGAAGTAACTGTGTCAGCCGTATACTAACGACAGCCTACAAGGAAGAGGAAGATGCATATACGTTTATCTGTCACGTTAGCAATTCTCTGCACGAAACACGTGAGTTTCATGGGTACTGTCAGTGGGATTTGGCAATACAATTAGCTTTATTATTTGGCCTTGTATGATACCACTTTTTCTTTCGGAAATACACATTTATATTAAATTCGAGCTCAGCTAATGAAATCTTATTGATAGAAACGCCTTGAACATTTGTTTTGCCCTTTAGAACTTTAAAACTATAGCTTTGGTATTGTTAAAAATATTTGTATCTTCAGTGAAGCGACACATAGGATGCGTTTTTGTCCGTTTTTCTTCTCTCATTTCTTTTAGCCTTGTATGATACCACTTTCTCTTTAGAAAAATACATATATATTTTAAATTGGAGCTCAACTGATGAAGTCTTATTGACACGATCGTCTTGAGCATTATAACTTTGGTATTATGTTTATAATATTTATAACCACTAGGTCGTTGCCACTGCTGGTGGACCGTTTGAGTCCCCGAGGGTATACATAAACCTAGTACCTGGAATTTCGGTACCAGCTGATAATCTTATACTAAAGTAATATTTGGCACTGATAACAGCATTTAAATTCCAAAAGTTTTCTAAAGCTAAGATAGTTATCTTTTTTACAGTGATTACTCTTAGACGGATTTTGGCTATACTTTTAGATTTATTATTTGGCCTTGTATGATATCACTTTCCCTTTAGAAAAATACATATATATTCTAAATTGGAGCTCAACTGATGAAGTCTAATTGACAGAAACGATCGTCTTGAGCATTATAACTTTGGTATTATGTTTATAATATTCTTAAACCATTTTGTGAACTAGAATGATACACTGTCAGGGTTTGTAACAGATAAATGAAAAATAACACAAAATCTATAGTATACACTGGTCATGTACTTATTGAATCACCAGTTTCAATCATATTTTTTTTCAAGTTTCCGGATTAGTGGAAAGCAATTTTTCTACAATAGCATCGATTGATTTTGACCAAGGCTTCAATTGTATACCATTTAATTACAATAACCATTCATTAATAAGTAAAGATACGAATTTATGTGTCATCAATATCTCCTGCAGTTTTGTAATGATAATTATCATGTTTCCACTTTTTGATTTACCAGGGGTTTTACCAAAAAGTGGAAACATGATAATTGGTTTACCAAAAAGTGGAAACATGATAATAATAATGGAAAACAAAATAAGAATGTGAAAAATTCTCTTAACATTCAAACAGAATTTATAAAACCATGGATATCAGAAGAATTTTTATCGAATCAATTCGCTTTGCGAGTATGCATATTACATTATTACATGTAGATCTAGTTTGAAATTCCCAAAAGAGTTTGAAAGCCATATTTTATGCAATGTGAACAGCAAAATTATTTTGTGTAATACCGTTCGTAGCGTGACTCATATCTTATTTAAGAAAAATAGTAAGCAATCGCAGTACTGAATTAATTTTTTTAAAAAATGGTATCAGTCGTCTGCTTATCATGATTCATTCATGCATATGATCAAATTCTTTATTTTGGTGATTAAATTGAATAACTGTAAAAACGGATCGTTTTGATATTGTTTATGTTTGTTTGTTTGTTTATTGTTGTTTAACGTCCCACTCAAGAATATTTCACTCATATGGAGACGTTACCAAATGCCGGTAAAGGGCTTCAAGACAGGAAACCAACCTGCCGCCGGCGGGACTCGAACTGACGACCTCACGATCCAGAGTGGAGCGCGCTACAGACTGAGCCAGGCCGGCTCTTGATATTATTTATAAAAATGCATACCAAATAACAAAATGTGTAAAATAATCATCGTAAATCTAAAGTAAATAGACAAAAACAAAACATTCAAACTGGAAAATCACAACACAATTTTTAAATGTTATAGAAACATCTTGTTTTGACATATTTATTTGATACCGATAAATTCCCGCGAATAACGTCCCCGAAAAAAAAATCCGTTTCTCATTGCAAGCATACGAAACAATGGTTAGGGGGAATTGACATCAATGCTTGAATGCACGAGTACATCTGCACAACGATAAACGAATATTTCTTATCTTCTAAGTCACTGAAAATATCGGGAATATGAAAAAGATGTAGAATTCAATTCAAGTGCAGTTGGAACGTCGTGTTTTAATATACAATTTAATTCAATAATCATGGAATACATGTAAATTGTATATGACTTTCATTAAAATTTGCATAGTACAGTAGAACAGTACGGTAGATTTCAAAGTGAAATTCCATATTTGTGAAACTGATTATCGTAATTCATTTATTGTTTAAGATGTACCCATCCCAAATGATAAGTTAAAAATTTGAAGAGAAAAAGTTAAATGAACTACGATGAGTTTAATCGAAATAATCAGTGTGACAATAAAGTACTCACAACGTACTAGTTGGGACCCGTGTCATTTTTGTTTGTTTATGCCCCCCTTTTTCCCCGAGATTTGGGCCTGGTACCATAAAACTTATAAGAATTACTAAAGTCTAAAACAAATTTTCTCAACTTTGACTAATTCTGAAGTCAAGTCTGCTTCCATGGACTTGATCAACCTGACATATTTTCGTGGACTGTCATTTATAAACCTAATAACTTTTATTTTGTCGAGGGCCATATTTTCATTTACGAAATGTCTTCAACTGCCACTGTGCACAGAATGGTGTTTCGTACCATCCGCCATTACAGTCTAGTTTTTGCTACTGACAAAAGAACCATGAACGACAGTCACGTGACTATTTGAATCCAATGAAATGGCGATAGTCCGAGGCAAAACAAATGTCTATGAACGACACTTTTGGTTTCAGTCATTTACATTGAGTTTCTTTCCTCAAATTATAAATTAATCTATTTTGTGTCATAATGATGAGAATTCAAATGAGTTTTACAATGAAAATTAGCATTTGCTAGAGCTATGGGACTTTGAATTTCTAATTAATGACTTGATTCTCGTTTATTTCAGTTCTTGGATACTTCCTACTTATGGCTACTTTCATTTTGTCAATAGTCTCCGTAGTATTCGGTATGTATATTTTGTAGATCCTGCTACTGTTCTATGCCTCGGAGATCAGAGGAAAATTGCTTTTTGAGAGTATTCTGTTTGTATCTTTTTTTCTGTTTGACACATTTTGTCAAAATGTTAAGTTTCTTCCCTAAAATTTTAACGCAGTGATGATTTATATCAACGAAACATACTGGATAAATCGCAGATGGTCCGATATGCCAGGGCGTGTTCAACATATGAACATTTCATATACAGAGGTCAACTACTAACTGATACGTTATTGTAACAAGTATATCAGGGATTGTGATGAATGTGAACATTATGCAAACCTTACGGTCGGTATAATGATCTTGTTTTGCAATTATGTTTCACTAAACGAAATGTTGAATTGCCTGTTCAATAATGGTTGTCCAATCGTCTATAGCGGTTGTGACGAGGATTTATTCCTCACATATTTCATTTGAATTCGATTATGGACTCACGGTGGGCCTGACCGGTCAAAAGAGGATGCTTACTCCTTTATGGCACCTGATCCCAACTCTGGATTTTCATGGGTCTGCGCTTGTCCAATATTTATCAGTTTTGTATTTTGTCTATATCCTGTACCTTGTAACGATTTTATCTGTGATTTTTATGTGTATTCAATTACTGTATACATGAAAATTTTGCCCCTTTTTGTTCGCCCTTTTACGACAGAAAGCATATAACTCCATCTTAAAGGGACATTAGCTGTGTTTACAAAAATATATTTCGATTTTTTCTATGTTTACAACTTGTACATGATGTACAAGAACAAATAAGCGCTATACACAGGCATAAAAAAATCTTATATTTCTATATATTTTGTAAAAATAAGACCAGGTCCATTGTGGTTAATGCATACACAAATAGTAAGGTTGAAGTAATCAATTGCAAGTGATAAATTGCCAAACTTGGTTTCTCAAGTAATTTTCACAAAATATATAGGAATTTTATAATTTTTATGCCTGTGTGTATCTCTTTTTCGTTATTGTAAATAAAAGTAGAAAAAAAAGTCTAAGTAGAAAAAGGAAAGAACAGACTTCGTTTCTCAAGCAATTTTCACAAAATATATAGGAATTTAATAATTTTTATGCCGATGTGTATCTCTGTTTTTGTTATTGTAAATCAGTCTAAGTAGCAAGAAAGGAAAGAACATTTAAAAACACAGCTGATGCACCTTTAAATTTGCCCTTGAACACCAGTCTCATGGATGGCTTGTATGTCCATTTTATTAATTATTTACCTTTAATTTTTCGCTTTCTTTTAAAATTCGCCCCCACGGATTAGGACGAAAACGGCGAAAATTAATCGGGATTGAAATTTGTCAGCTATATAGTATATTGAAGTTCAGCAACATTTGTCAGAGTTATGGGAGATTTAAAGTGCCATTTAATACATAGTACATGCATATCTGAAGCACATCAATTTCCAAAGTCTTGTTTAGTTATGTTATTCACAATTACTGTATATCTTGTTTATGATGATGTTTTAAAAATATTCAACATGCATCATTCTTTAATTTCGTATATTTCAGGAATACTACGTTTTGATTCGTGCCCTTGCGAAGCAGGAATTCCAATTTTTCTGACTTTAAATGGAATTGCGTTGTTTACCAAAAGTGTTTTTAAAACAATAAAAATTGTTTGTAAAATCCCGCGCCCTAGAGAAGAACGCCATTTCGTGTACACTGTGATAGATATTCTTACCCTGTTTTTGATATTCTGGAATATGACAGGTTAGTATGAGATTCGTTTTATTATTGTTTTTATTGGTATGTTACCAGCTTTATGTGAAATACCACAACTTTTGACATGTGCTTTGAACTCTATTCCAATTAATTTAAAGTTATTATATGTTCCATGCCTAATGTTATTTTAAGTGGCATTAGCTGTGTGTGTTTTTTTCGAAATTTTAATTTCCTTTTTTACATCTAAGATTGATAGACAAAACAAAAATGAAATATACACAGGCATACAAATGACTAAATTCCTATATATTTTGTGAAAATTGCTTAAGAAACACAGATTCGGCACTTTTTCAATTGCAACTGATTTACTCAATCTTACTATTTGTAAAAAAAATACCACAATGGACTTGACCCTATTTTTACAAAAAATGTAGGTATATTTACTTTTTATGCTTGTGCAAAGCTCTCACATGCCACTGTACATCAAGTACAAGTAGTAAAAGTAGTAAAATTCTAAATGTTATTTTGTTGGTGAACACAGTTAATGCCCCTTTAAGTGGCTTTTATTTTCATGTGCAGAGCGTGATAGATCAGTCACTACATGTTATCAAGAAATTTTAGTATATCGTAACAGTAGATCGTTGGACTGTAGTATATCGTAACAGTAGATCGTTGGACTGTAGTATACCGTAACAGTAGATCGTTGGACTGTAGTATATCGTAACAGTAGATCGTTGGACTGTAGTATATCGTTACAGTAGATTGCCGGCTTGTATATCGTTAAAGTAGACCACCTCCGACTTGTAGGATATCATTACAGTAGACCGTGGGCATGTACTAGGTTGTAATAGTAAACTATTGAAAAGTTTGATGTAATTTAATATCCCGGTTTATATATTTATTTTAATTTTAGGAGGAGCTTGGGTGTTTGGAGTTTTCCGCAAAGTTCAAACAGAACAAAGTTTCATACACAAAGGAGACTACTGTGACGTCATTATTTATTGGATTGCAGTGTCTATGGTGCTTTCAATGTTATTGACAATTACATGTAAAGCAGTATTCTATTTTATATTATGGATAGTTCACGGCAAAATGGAGAACGATCCCGACTTTTGTATCTACCAGCAAGAAGTACAAAATGTATAAAAATATGCCGTTATAAAATGGTATTTTGTTTTTGTATGGGTATCACTTTGCCAAACAAATGCCAAAATCTTTGAAATTCAAATAGCATGTAGAACAGCAAAGTAAGAAATTCAGGGTTTTCAAATTTAACTTCATTTTTACGCAAATTTTACCTCGATATAATAGCCTTGTCTGCGATAACTCTGTTTCATTGAATGAAATGTTTGTTACTTGTTTGATAGCAGTTGTTGAGTTGTCTGTTGCAATTGTGACCAGGATTTGTTCCTCAGTTGAACTGTGGGCTCACGGCGGATGTGACCAGCTCACAGGGAATGCTTACTCCTCCATGGCACCTGATCCCAACTCGGGATTTCCATAGTTATATGCTTGTCCTGTATTCGCCAGATTTGTATATTTATCCTGGACATCCTGAAAATTTATCCTTTGGTATCTGATTTTAATTTAGATAATTGCAATGTAGAAAAATGCTATACAATGGAACATCGTTATTAAGACCATCATGCGGACTGACTCTAATGAGTCTGGTTTATGAGATGATCTTTTAATTGAGTGTCTTACTTATAAAATTTATATTGAGAAATTGTCAGAAGACTGAGTATTTGAAGGACGTCTTAAATATCCGTAGAAATCGTCCAGTGTACATTCTTTAATGAATATCTAAGCCATCTAAAATGAACACGTACAGTATATTTGCGCTCAGACTACACAATGTTGGAAATTTAATCATTCTTGTTCATATTGTGCTTCACAACTCGGCGACTTCCACGAGATAGATAATTGGAATAATTCCACAGAGATGACATGGACTACTTAAGACCAATTGAGAGCTATGCTATTAACTCTAAATCAGACGCAGCCTTTCTTTCAACTTCCTTTGTTGCAAGTCGTGAATCTGCACGAGTCATTCGGGTGATTAACATTAAGGTACTTCTTGCCATTTTATCATTCATTTATCGGTTTACTTTGTACAACTGTCTGGTGACTGTAGTTTTTCTTTAACTCTTCAACCCCCGGGACCACACTTAGACTCGCCCTAATTAATACAAAGAATGGTTTAATGTCATTTTTTAGGACTATGCAAGTTAAATTACGCAAAAATTATTGTAGTAAGATTATCCAAGTCCTATGTTCCTGAATTCCAACAATGGACTTTATCATTATTTGAAATGGTTGAGACCAAATGAGGATTTAGGGGTAGCAGTGTTATCTGAATGTGTAAAATTCGGCAACAATCTGAAAATTACTTCGTATACATGACATATTCTCACATTGTATTTGACATTTTGAAACATGACTAGTTTGTAAAGCAGATCATCGGTTTGAAGTATATTAGTAAAATAGACCGTCAGCTCGTAGTAGAACATCAGCTCTTACACATTCGATGCACGTGTTGAAAGTATATAGATACGTTGCCAAAAGTAACGGTCATCAGAGCTAAAGGCTTGTTATGACCTATACTCTCACTGTTCGTCTGTCTTGCATTAGCTTTTTCTCTAAACAAATTCCCAAGAGACACATGATAAATTTTAACCTATATGTAAAATATGATATAACACAGGAATTCGACGTTTTATCCCGTAACATCGTAAGCACCTTGTTCCCAGGCCAGCAGTATAACAAAAACACTTCTAATAAAACGTCGAACGCATATTGTTAATATTTACTATGAGACATGCTTGTTGTTTCTTCTCCCATTAACTCGGGGGGAGGGGGAGGGGCTAATGACTGTTTCTTGGTTATAGGTTACACTATATGCTCAAGACTAGTATTTAATTAATGCTAGTGATTGCGTGAAAGACATGTAATGTACGCATAAATGAGGATAATTATAGTCGTCTTAAACACAAATGAGGGGGGGGGGCATTGATACGGTGGTAGGGGTTTGGAGTATGAGGGATATACAAAGAGCACGGCAAAGTTATACATTTTATCCAGTGTTTTTTATATTTTCTGAAACGGCAGGAAATATAACAGAATTATGACTTTTCTCATTTTTTATTTTACTTACAGTACAAATTTATTGATTTATTGATATTTTTATCATTGTCATTATCATTGTTGTAAAAGTACAGGAAGAACATAGAATTTAATCATATTCATATTTCTGTATGTTATTGAAATATTTTATACCATTTGATATATTTTCATGGACACCAGTTTATTTTAACTAAAAGTCCTGAAATAAATTATACAAATATACTGGGTTTTTTTCATTTGTATCTGTAGGACAGTATCCGATTCACATCACATTGTGGGTCGGAGTAACCTTTTCATAGTCGTACAGTTGATTCTACTCACTTGTCGGTGAAGACGGGCTTCACGAAAAAAAAACCGTTTTATTACCAACTGGAAAACCTTACGTATGATAACAAGTAGGAATGATTTCTCATGTCATGTTTTTTAATGTTTTGCTTAAAATTTGAATTCGTCCAGGTCCAGAAAGGGTTCTCAAAACTGCGCCCGTCATGTTATATGGATTTTACTATAACACATCAAGATTCTATTTTGTTATCGTGTGAGTCAATATTTAATTTTTTAGGTATATAATTCATTAATTTCCGATGTGCTAGTATCTGATCTACATACGACACTTTCATATACATATACAATCTACTAATCAATGAGTTATTGTCACATAGATATAAAAATTAGCGAATAAAATCCTCATTTCGAAACTTTTGCGGTCGATATTCTTAACCGTTGTTTGATACTACATACACAAACAATACACTTTTTCAGCCATAGAAATCGAGGCTCAAATTTTTATTGGTAGAAAAGAGAGAACACGGGTTTTGAAAGCAAAGTAGCAAACACCTCCATGTGGGATGCACTAGTTTACTAACTTTCAAAGTAGCTGTGGTTCAGTGAACTCCCTTACTAAGAGCTGCTGTGGTTCACTGCAGTCGCTTAATAAATTTCAGAGTAGCTGTGTGGTTAAGACCTAAAGTACGGATAGTGAGACCCCTTACATAGTTGGTATTATGGCTGCGTTTTCCTATACCGTGTTGGTTTCACCATTTATAATGTTTTGTAGTTATCCTGTCCAAACCGTCTGTGATCGGGATATTCTTACTCCTCCGCGACATCTGATCCCACATGGCCATCATCTAGAGGTCTATTTTTGCACATGTATCATTACGTATACACTTTGGCTTACACAGTAAAGGTTTTTCTTCATTGGTTGTTGGAAGTGAATTCAAAATAAACGTCTATGTTTATAATTCAGTCCTATCTCTTCAGAGGATTCACCGTTAACCGTTATAGACTTGTTTTGGTTACGAAGTAAATTAGGTTATCACTTGAAGCATTCGAGTTGGGACAATTTCTACACAGATGAATTTATTTATAAATCATTTAATTAAATAGAGACGTTACTTGTAGTATTGTAACATATCGTGGTTTAGGAAAACATTTCCCCCTGTCAGCTCTACATAAAGATAAATAAAAAGAGCTGGAGTAATGATTCTATTAATGTATTGGATACATGATGTATCACAATTTTATTGATTAAACTCCAGAGACAAGACGGAACACAGATAAATATATATATATATATATATATATATATATATATATAATATATATATATATTTATATAATATATATATATATATATATATAACGCATCACAATTTCTTGCATACTAAATAATGAAAATCGACGTCAAGATGTTTAACTAGAAAATTAATAGCAATGATAATTCGTAACACAATACGAGTACATACTAAATAGTTCAATCGCATATGGTCTCAAGTGTAAGATTCTAAATGATAAGATAAACTTGATCTTTTGAATAAAGTTGCCAAGTGCATGGCATATAAAAAAAAAGAAATTAACATAAGCAATATGTTTCCTCTATGCACATATACATCAGACCAGTAAAGTAATTATATGTTGACCATCTTGTGCAATGTAGTTGTTTGTTAACTATAGATAAAATATAAAATAAATAGCGTACGATGTAGTATTAGCAGATATAAATTTCGTTCATGCAAGAGAGTGGATTATTTGTCCACAAACTATGTGATTGATAAATACACGTATATGTTTGTGTTAGACAGTTTCATTGATTTGTATCGACGTCTAAGTGTTCATCAACTAACTTTGAATTTGACTCCGTCACATATTTCTGAAACGCTAGTATTTACTTGTGAAGAACAAGTAAATACTAGCGTTTCGGAAATATGTTCCCCGATGCCCTACTTTCAAACCCGTTTCCCGCAAACTTCAGAATAATTCTGGTTTCCCCGTTCCTGGACTGTTCCCTCGATCACAGGGTTTGGGTAGTCGTTCTGCATCGTCAATATGTGAAGTAGATTCTTGTCCTGTCGTCTGACTACTAACGCGATATTTACGGTTTGATAATGTTAGTTTATCCTGAGTTTCCTCACCAGTTATTTTTACCGATGTTCGACTATTATTGATATTTCCCGATGAAGTGGTTTGAATGTCGTCTATAAATACCATGTTACTGGAGTCTTCAACATTAACATCTCTCTCAGCTTGTTCCACATTGTCTTCAGTCAAATGTTCTAATGATGTTCGACTGTCACTGCGATCATCGTGTGGTGATGTCATATTTTCAACATTATCCTGATTTTGATCTTTTCCGTTTTTCGTTTGGTTCTGAGTGGTCATATATTGTTGTCCATCATCACCATTACCGACTTGCTTGTCAAAAGCATGTAAAGCCGCAACTGTCCCCACTATTTCGACATTCTTATCGCCACCTTCCACCTCATGTGAAGCCGCAAATGTACCAACTGTTTCGACATTCTTATCGACACCCTCCATCTCATGTGAAGCCACAACTGTCGACATCATTCCATCATTTTCATCAACATCCTCCACCTCATGTAAAGCCCCAACCATCTCCACTGTTTCGACATTTTCATTGCCACCCTCCACCTCACGTAAAGCCACAACCGTCCCCACTGTTTTGACATTGTCGTCGCCACCCTCCAGCTTATGTAAAGCAACAACGGCACCTATGGTGTGTGCATTCTCATCAAAACGCTCAACGTCATTAGTTGAGGACTGATGTAAACCGGAGTCGTTGTCCCCGTCGTTTTCTTCCGTCTTACTGTTACTCTCCTCATTCTTTTCAATATCATCTTGTTCGTTTCCTTGACTTCTGGATGATTTCACCGTCGATACCGATGTAATTGATACCCTGTCATTCTCCAGATTCGTAGTGTGTGTATCGGTGTGATGTGACATTATGCTTGACCGCCGTGAAAGTACTTCATCAATCGGTATTACTTTCCTTTTAATACCGATTTGCTTTAATAGTAATCCTGAAACGAGCATACTCGCAATCTGAAAAGAGGAATATCAAATACGCGTATGAATGGGGAGCATCAAATACATATGTAAGAAAGATGTTGATTTGAGTATCAATACTTATGTTTTTTTCTTTCTAAATTTTTTTAAATGATGGACAATTTTTTCAGCGAAAAAATTATTTTTATATATATAATTTTATATCTTTATGTCGGAAGACAAATGTTGATATATTGAGTATGTCCGATAAAATAACTGCTTTAATCAATCCATTTCCTTCATCGAGAGAATTGATAATATGTATGGTGCAATACTGAACGGAGACATCACCTTTGAAAATGTCTATATGGTACATGACCACATATCATTAGGGGATTTTCGAGTTGTCGAATTGTTCGTTATTATTCTAGATTTTTCGTGCTGATATCACGTGACTTTTAGTCCTCGCTCCTTCCGCTTTTCGATGTTTAACAAAGTTGAAGTGGCGCCCGAAAATTCCGGATCAAAAATGGATTACATAAGAACTCGAAAATGGTTTATTAGAAGTATAGTCGGTCTGAAAACGTAAAAGGTGGACCTTCATGATTATATTTGATTACAATTGAACTCATCAAAATTCAATCTTAAAAACTAGAAATGCCGATATACAGTTGTTTGTCTGTCTCTAGTTGAGCCGAATAAACTACATGTGTATAACAGGTATGGAAAATCATTGAAAAGTAGTTAAATCGAGAACGCTAAAGGACAGATAACGTCGGTGATATGTTGATTCCACAAATGATCAATTGTAGCCATAATACGGAAATTTGACAGGCCAAATTCCTGGCCTACAGGACAAAGGTTTGTTAAGATATGTTATACACTGGGCACTCAACTTCACAGCCCTTATAAACAGTATAATTTGAACATTTTATATTATTACGTAGACTCGGATACATATATACAAGAAGAGAAAAAGATGCGCTAGTATTTTTAGAGGTCCGTGATTTACAATGCAAGTTATTTTAAGGACTTGCAAAGTGTTTCAGGAATTAATCATTTGAGTTGGTATAGCCTACAAATGATCAAATGATCAAACAATTATTACAAACTTATAGAAGCATTTCATTCGATTAGATTTTGTTTGTTTATTTCTGTGTATAAATGTTTGTTTTACCTGTATTATTGCTGCCAGCACCAAAACGCATGCCCAGATCGGTAGATTTTTCTCCAGCCATGATTGTATCTGATCAAGGCAACCAGCCTGTCGATGTTTAATTGTAAATCAACTTTTATTACAAAACAAAAAAAATTAAAAATTATTTCTTGTGGGAGATACAAGTGTAATTAAAAGTCTATGATATTTACTACATCAAAAGCTTTGCGAGGGATTATGTTGTTGAATTAAGAAATATAATTCAATATTA
The DNA here is from genome assembly GCA_030159075.1 of Atrina japonica. Classification (NCBI taxonomy): domain Eukaryota; kingdom Metazoa; phylum Mollusca; class Bivalvia; order Pterioida; family Pinnidae; genus Atrina; species Atrina japonica. The sequence goes on from BROG01000240.1 coordinate 694,380, forward strand.
TCGCGAAGCATAATGTTATCACAATATATACACAAACAATAATTCTTGCCTTCGGTCGTTTATCAATCAGTTTTTTTCTCGAGATGGCAGTTTAGAGTGCGTTGCTAGTTATTCGCTAAGTTAACTAAATATCCACTAGTGTATCATAAGCTATCTGAGGAAAATGGTGAATATTATCAACTTTACCGTAAAAAGTAAGGCAGCCGCCTTCGTGGCAACAGAGAGAGTGTCATACACTTTAAAACAGCTTTGCGGAAGTGACGTGATAAATGTTGAGTACTCCGTGTAGTTATAAACTCCACAACATTCCAACTATAAGATAAAAGAAAAAAATCACAATCAGGATTGAAACATACATTTCATGAAGTATTGGAAAATCAGTGTCCAATTATTCTGTCTATCTTTTTCTGAAAACAACATTTTCTGTGTATTAGATAATATTGATATTGTTAAAGTTTGTTTGTTTTATAGACCTTTTTACGACAACTGTGTTCCTACGATAAATGTGATCCTACTAATTTCACCTGCGCACAAACAGTTCCGGACAGCATCAAGGAGTTCCGTGCCTAAAACGTTTCGAACCAATGACAAATCCTACCCATTCAAATACATATCGTACACTGTGCATTATTTATCTTTCATTAGGTACGATTTGTTTTAGGCTCGAATCTCTTCGATGTCGTCCATAACTGTTTGTGCGCAGGTGGAATTAGTAGGATCAGATTTATCGTGAAAAGCTTTGTTGTCTTTTACAAACCGCCAGTCACCAGTTTTAGGTGAAGTACCACAAAGTTTTGTCTGCCATACCAATGCAGTAATATTTCTTTTACGTGCCATGCCTGCCATGGCACGGGAGCCCGGTTTTAAACTCACCCGAAAGACCCATGACTTTCACATTCTATGCCCTATGTTTGAAGAAGAAGCATTAACAACAATTTTTATAAATTTTTTAAAACGCCTAATGTATGAACCGGTATAGGGAACTGAACCTAGACCCTTCTGCTTGCGAAACGACCGCTCTACCTCTTGACATCCACAAACGGTTAGTATTAAACAATTAAAGATTAAATGGAAAACAGAATTTTATAATTTGTTGCACAGTGATATATATGTAAGATTGATAATATATGTATGTACTGCTTATACTCCATCTTAAAATGAATTCACATTCAAATTTAGCGATCGATATATACTAAGTATAAGAGAATGGCGGCAATATACAATTCTTTGAAATAGATCAAAAATTGCATGTACAGGCTTTTACAGCAGACTCTCGTCAGGCAACAAGTGTATTTCTGTGTTCAATTGTTTGTTTGTTTGTTTGTTTTTGTTTAACGCCACTTTCAACGATATCTCAGTTATATCGTGGCGTCTGTGTTCAAGGACTACAAAATCTCAATGATACTTTTCCTGCTGAATGAACTGTTTGTATTTGTTTATGGTGTCTTTGCGATCTACCACGAATTTTTCATTTCGATGGAAATATCGCCAGCTTAAGGTGAAGTGTCACATATTTTGACATCTGCAAAATACTGAGACCAATGCAGTGGGTAGCCTGTCCTTCGTGACTTTTAAAATGGCACTAGCTGTGTTTAGCCCCCCCCCCCCCCAAAAAAAAAAAAGATTTTTTTCTACTTTTACGACTTGTACTTATTGTACAGTTACAAACAAGAGAGATATACACAGGTATAAAATCTGATATTCCTAAAATAAGGTTAGAGACTGTGTGGTATGCAAATACAAAGAGTAAGGTTGAATTTTATCAATTGCAAGTGAATAATTGCCAAACTAGGTTTCTCACGCAATGATCACAAAATATATGTATAGAAAATTAAGAATCTTTATGTTATTGCTCATCAAAGAAGTGAAAAAGGAAATAATAATAAAAATCGCTGCTAATGTCCCTTTAAGTATCAACCGTTTTTTAGGGCACAGTCAATACCATTTTTGAGTCAAAGGCATGAACCGACACTTAGAATAAAAAACTAGACTTTTTTACTTGCTTATGGAATGCTGTTCTGCCTTTATTACCACAAGCGGCTGTTGAATCAACAGATGATGCACAGAATTATAAAATCATTATTGAAACAGTTTACAAGTATTGTTGACACTTTGATTAATACATTGTACGTTATGTGATATCAGAAACTAATTGACTTTTATACGAGGTAATTACGATGCAATTCATTTCTTTCATTGATTTTTATTCTCAATTTCAGCTGCATTCAAGATGTTGCAGTTAACGGAAACAGATTAAGGTCTGAAGTATGGACAATTAGCCTTAATAAGTCTAAATTATTGAGCTTTCAGACTCACCACAGATTTTGACCGTGAATTGAAATAATAGAAGCAGGAATGCGATCTATAAATAGCTCTACTACATGTACGTGTAATACATAAAATAAAGGTAACAAACCACATTTATGTTTAGATTCAATAAATATTGAGGTATGTATATAAATAAACAGTGCCCAGAGAAATGAGTCATTCACGATGATTTTGAAGTCACATAACTCTTACAAATAAAACGGAATATTGGACATAATTGAATGCATATGTAGGCTCATATAAATCAACATACAAAATTTGGTACAAAAAATGTGGGGAAACCAATTTATTGCAAACGTACGGATCAAAATCAATATTATGCCTTTCCATCTTCTATTTCGGGAGATAAATGGAATAAAATAAAAGGTAATCAATTAAAAATAATATTGACAATCAAAAGTGATACAGTGTGCACACAAACGATTAATTACCTATAATTTTTGTTTATTTTTTTTTATTTTCAATGTTATGCCACACTTAACAAATTTTCTGTCAGATTTAGCTAACCCGGTTACAATTTACCCGAGAAGAGACCACCGGCCTTCTGCATGTAAAAGGTCCAAGTGGGACATTAAGGACCAAGGTTCTGTAATTGCACCCTTTATATGGAAGCTAATAATTCGAACACTTTAGGATAAATTTTGTATTACAGAGCAAAAATAGATTTAAATAAAATTTTCAATTTAATATGTCCAACAAAAGAAAAAATGAAATTTACAATTTTGATTTTTCAAATAATAAAAAACTTCAATTAACAATTATGAGTTTAACATTTAACATTTAACAGTTGAGTCGTCTGTATCAATTGTGACGAGGATCCTCACTTGTTTCATTTAAATTTGAAAGTGGACTAACAGTGGGTGTAACCAGTCAACAGGGAATGCTTTTTCCTCCATGACACCTGATTACACCTCTGGATTTCTTCAGGTCCGTGTTTGACCAATATTCACCAGATTTGTATATCTGTCTCTTTGGTATCCTGAAATAATACCATCTGTGCTTTTTATATATTATACTTACTGATTTTTGGATTTCAAACTTCGTGTCATTGTTCAACTGTTTCCATGTCTCTGCAATTACGGTAGGAATCTACAGAAAAGAACTGTATACATTATTTTTATTTAATGTTTTTATATTAAATTTCTCGCCTTCAGGCATTTTCAACTTCATTAACAATCTAATTAATCAAATTTATTCAAAATTTAATTTCAAACTTAAAAAACAAACAAATAAAAGCGTTTAAAACAAGCAACCAAATGATTACCAAAAACAAACAAAACAAATACAAGTAAGTCAATTAATGCCATTTCACCATAGATTTCCGATTGATTTAATTTTGAATTTTCAAATAATAAAAATAACTGACTCATACACATGTTTGGAAGTCTATGGACTAGCTACCGATTATTAATCAGGCGTTTAGACAAATAAATTATATGAAATCTCTGAGCAAATTGAGAAGTCGGATTTATTGAAGACAAGGCAAGTTCTATACACTGCAAATTATAATCTATATAAATTCAATAACATGTGATTATGATAAATCTCGTAAGCTGTTATGCGCTTGTAAGGTTATTATCGATATGATGTTCTGACATTATTACTAGTTATACCATGTCTTCTAATGATGCAGTACAAATGTCCTATTATTCTATTTATAATATTTGTGTACTGCAAGTTATTATGTACCTCCAACGTATACTGATTAGTCGTAAGACTAAAGGAAAATAAACTACACCATTCTACAATAAATTTATTAATAAAGAAATAAGCATTCCGCTTCTTGAATCGTTTTATATATTTTCCTGAGAGTAATAAAGTCTTTCGTTTAACATTTCCTGCAGTTGGCTGAAAACTTTGGTTCTCGTCAAAAACAACTAAAATTCTTACAGAATATCTAAAATACTTACAAATAAAAGCCTTGCACTTTTTATGATAAACGCAGAAGAAAATTATCTCCTTGCGTTAATTACCAAACCTTAAAATAAGCTGTCGAGGCATTAATACCTACTTGAGTCAAGGCCGTTTTTTCTGATTTTGGGTTTTGTTATACGCCATACTCAACAATATTTCAGTAAAATGGTGGTGGTCAGTTTTAATGATGCAGAGAGAGAACCCGGCCACAATGTACCTGTACCTGGGGAGACACCACCGGCCTACAACATGATCTTTCTGTACTTGTAATGATGTCAACAGTTCAACTGATGCATTCAAAAGACGTCATCGATATTCATAGTGCAAATCAACCTTATTTGTATCCTCAAACAATACATGTACATATCAAATACAAGGTGTAACAGATAATTCATATATTTCAAACATTAGAAATGTTAAGATCAATACATTCTTTGGCTAATTAAACATATATTTTAAAAACTGAGAAACTTGTATATAGCGACTTCGTTAGGAAAATAAGAAAAAACGGTCTTTATAGGGAGGTGGTCTTTATGTAGAGCTTGATTTATACATAATGAGACAGATTCATGTACCACGTGATAAGCGATAACGTTTATGTGATACTAGTATCTCCATCATGGAACGTATCTTTACGTAATCTTCCCGCGGAAATGACGTTAGCGCGGGATAGCTTCTTCTAGCGTCATTCCATCACTAATAGAAACAATAGTCCCGCACAAACGTTATCGGGTATCACGTGGTACATGATCTAGTCCCAATGGTACTAATGGGGACAGCAAAAACGGTATTTGTGACAAGATGGTCTTTAATCATAGGTGGTCGCTAAAGCATATTTTACTGTAATGTACAATATATAACATTTTCTTTCTTACGATTATCAAAGATACAGAGAGAGAGAGAGAGAGAGAGAGAGAGAGAGAGAGAGAGAGAGAGAGAGAGAGAGAGAGAGAGTCCTCCGTCAGGAAAAAAATCTGTAGTTCCGGTACAAAAATGGATTTACATCAAAATCAATGTCACAAAAATAGTGTTTTCAAAAGCAAAAATATTAAGCATAGCCCAGGAATCCAAAATGTTGATTCATGTGTATGACTTGTGGAAAGTACAAAAGATGTATGATAAAGTTTAAAAGAAGCGACATCCACAAGACAGTGGAGGGGGTGTTTCTTTATCCAATGTTCACCACGTTTGTTTGTTTGTTTGCTGTTTTACACACCGCTAATGTTTTTTCACTTACATGAGACTTTGAGAAGAAGTGTCACAATTTTTTTTACCTGTGCTATGACTGGCATCAATGCAATGTCAGTGCCACGCCTATCATGAAACGGTACATCAGTTTAAAGCCTCATTTGATAGACCCACCGTATGTTCGTATATTGTCTTCCAGACTTCTAAATGAGCAACATTCCGGTATCTGTACTTTTATACTTTATATTTAAAAAGACCAAATATGTACCTCTGGAAAATTCATTGGTGGAACTAGACGCCATTGTTCGAAAACCGGAAACGGCAAACATTAGGCCATAGTTAAATCCGGAACAAAACTGGACCGGGAAACGATGTTAGTTGACAACTTGATTTATAATACTGAATGAAACCTATTTTTAATAATCAATTAATTATAGTTAATTTATCATGACTGCCTAATGAAAACATGCAAACAATTAAGTACCTCATCGTGCTCCACATACACAGCAACGACTAAGCCAACTTCTATGAAAACAAATGCTATCATAAATCCAACGTACTGAAAAAAAAGACGAAATCAAATAAAAAATGCGTTTTCTGATCATTCTTTTGATGCAAATACCAACACTGTATTTGTGAGGGTTTTCTACTCGCATTTCCGTGATGGTGTTCAGGTACTGGAAACATTACAAACATGATACTAACTAACTAAATAAATAAACGAAAAAATGTATGAACATTCTACTACTACTACAACAACAACAACTACTACTACTGCTACTTCTACTACTACTACTACTACTACTACTTCTACTACTACTACTACTACTACTACTACTACTACTACTTCTACTACTACTACTACTACTACTACTACTACTACTACTACTTCTTCTTCTTCTTCTACTACTACTACTACTACTACTTGTACTACTACTACTACTTGTACTACTACTACTACTACTACTACTACTACTACTACTACCACTACTACTACTACTACTACTACTACTACTACTACCACTACTACTACTACTACTACTACTTCTACTACTACTACTACTACTACTTCTACCACCACCATCCACTACTACTACTACCACCACCATCCATTACAACGATGATGATGATGACGATGATGATGATGATGAATACTAAGAATATAATAACTGCCTAGCTGCATTGTTATATCAAGAACCGTCATTTGAATAAGAATTTTATAACAAAAATATCGGCTATGAAAATAATTGATACACATAACAATGCCCATTACTGCTTTGTTTTGCTTTGCTTTGTTTTTCATTAATTTGTAGCATTTGGTTTGTGAAAGATCAAAGCACTGAGAACAAATTCTATACAGGAAGTAGTATAGTTAATGATTTTAATTGCAAAGAAGTATAAGTCTACCAAGGTAAATTGGCACATGTTTACAAACACACCGAGAGAAAGCTGAACCATAACAGGGGCGTTAGGATACTTATCTACGCAAAAATATTAGAGTCATTGTCCGATTGACATAAGATGGCGAGGTAGAGTAACCTTTTGATTACGGTATAGATGTTTAATTTCACGGGGAGAAAATTCCGTGTTGAAAGGATCTTATTTACGGGAAGAACATTTCGCGGAAGACCGTTTCCAATACTGAAGTGAGATAGGAGTTGAAGTAAAGCTGATAATATTTTGTGATTCGTGCATACGATGTCTGGTTATTATAAACATTGTACATTTATACATTTACATTTCCCACAGACTCAGTGTTAATCTAAACCGCGTCAATATCAGCTATGAATAAAGTTCTTCATATGACGATACACAATGATTATTATTATATGACTTCATTCACAATGACGTCATACCAAGATATTTCATTTAGAAAAACTATACTTCGCTGTTTCATCATAATGAGACCGATCACGTATAAGGCGGGTTATTCGATTCCATTATTTTGTTTTTCAATTTGAAAACTACGATATGTATATATAACGACTGAACGCTTGTCAGAGTGCATTTATTGTCAATATGGATGCCGTTAGGGTGACAGATAAATAGAATGGCGCTCAAACGTTCATTCGTTAAAAAATCATAATTTTTATTGAGTCCTTTTTGATAAATATTTACGGGTATTCATTTCACGGCTTTTTCTTTCAGTATACGTATTCATTTTAAAGATACAGTATCATACGGAGCATAATTTTCGGTATTATATTTACGGGTATATAATTTCACGGCTTTTTCTTTCACCGCGAATATAGCGAAATTAAATATTCCATGATTTAAAGCAACCATACAGTATCATACGGATGATTCTACTGAATTTTCGGTTATGACAAGCCGCACAGGAAAAACGTTTTATTTCTCACTGGATACTATCTTACGTATTGGGACAAGTAGGAACGATTACTCTAGCCAGCTTAATCTTAATGTTATTCTTTATTACCTAAAATTTATACTCGCCCAGTTCAAGAAAGGAATCACAAGACTCCATCCCGCCAGGTTATATGGATTTTACTATACAGCTATACAATCAATCCGTGCAAAGCAACTTGTTTTATCTTTACAAACTATTTTTGGAAAATAAACCGTATTGTTTTGCTTTTTGACAGAAGCCGGATGTGCCAATTTCATTTGGAAAACCTGTAACTGTTTACAATATCAATTAAATTGACTGGATATTTTATACAATGCCGATGGCAATATCATCACAGGCCTAGGAGTATGACTCTTGTAAACAGTGCATTTAGCATCAAATAAATTAATACCTGTATTTACCTGACATTTACCGGCTTTTTGTTGTTTTAAAACAACATACAAATTAACGATTTCATTACAGCAAATAAATCAAGGAATTGCATATACATGTATATTTCTATTGGATGTAGAACCTATATAGGATTTACAAATATATTTTATCGTAAATCAGTAACCCTAGATGTTTATCTCGATACTTACCAGTTTCAGTAGTAGCACACCTCTGAACAGTCCACCCATGCATCCTAGTAGTCCTGTAAAATAGACGGATACTTAGCCAGGTTAATTAAAGTTAATACAATGTACCTAGAAAAGGACAAACAAGCTGGCGCATACCCGGGAAAATCAACTTAGTATTTCGAATTTCATTTTTTTCAAGATCAGGACTTTCGAAAGCCCGAACCAGCAAGTCGACACTATACAAAAATTAAGAGAAAAATATGCTACTATTGTTCGATATTTTTTTATGGTTCTTGTAGAAAACATATCATCAATATTCCAAGTTGTTCTTGAATATGTAGCAGTAAATTATGTCTTAACAATAAAAAGTCATTGAGATGTTTTGTTATAACTGGTAAAAATGTTAACTTACCCGTTATAGCAATGAAAATCCCAAGCAACAAACATGCGTACAGAAAACCCTGAATATAAATATAAAAACGGGATATTCAACATACAAAACAATGTAAAATCTAAATGGCAATTAACATTTCAGTAATTCTGACTGTTTTTCTGTATATTTATTCATTCATTTTATTTACAGAAAAGATCGTCTTGAGCGGTTGATTCGATCCCTATTGGGGACTCCGTGAACAAATACCAAGCTTTACAGCATGAAGTTTTTCACTTCTGATCATCGCAGGTTCGAGCCCCGCTGGAACTTAAATTTTATTCTTCGAGAATGTTGGCCAGTTTACTTGCGGAAGACCGGTGGTGTTTACCGGGTACATTGTAACCGACTACTATTCTCCACCAGTAAAGACTTGCTGCCACCATACAGGCCTAACAGAAAAATTGTTAAGTGAGGCGTAAAACACTAAAATTCAAATTCGATTCCTATCTATATATTTTTTTTTTACAAAACTATAACTTTGCTACCATGTGTATAATATTTACAGAATTATATGATAACATATTTCCAGTGTTTCAAACAAGAATGACCTTTCAAATTGAGAAAAATATTAACTTTAAACATTGACATAGTACACATAACTATTGTAATTACAGTGCAAGCATTTCTACATTAAAACTCATCAAGAAAATCAATATCACGAAACACAATCTCTCATCGCTCCCGTTTTCTTATATGGCGCGACATATCAGAAAACGGGAGGGAAGAGAGATCGGGTTTTAATTAGATTGCATGGAAATGTGATATAATCCTTCTTGTTTAACAGAATTACGGATAGATAATAATATATTTCTTTTGTGTATTCCTGATATTCAATTGTGATATTTTGTATGTAATGGAGTCGTCACTTACAAACGCAGCTGAGAGAAAATCAGTGGAACTTGGTAAAGAAGACAAAGTCCAGGATACAAATCCAACGAGCCCGATTCCTATTGCCTGAAATCAAAGGAGAGCTCAGATAATGAATAAAACAATAGATACTGTATGCAAATAGCATCTCTCTCTCTCTCTCTCTCTCTCTCTCTCTCTCTCTCTCTCTCTCTCTCTCTCTCTCTCTCTCTCTCTCTCTCTCTCTCTCTCTCTCTCTCTCTCTCTGAAATACCTGAAGCAATTAGATATGTCTCATCCGTTTTAGATAAATAATTAATATCACATATGGAATATGAAAAGATAGTTGATCCCTTTTTCACACATAGGGTGTTTTAAATACCGGCATTATACGAGTATTGGCTTTGATTACCCATGTTAGTGATAGCTTTAGTAACCTGTTGTATTTGAAAACAATAATAATAAACGTTTGTTTATTAGGCCCTTTAGAACACAATAATCGGATTTATGTCCACGAAATGTAAACAGACGAAGTGCTGGCCATTTTCACACGCATATGAAATGTTATGGTTGAAGGTCACTATAAGGAGAGCTTGACCTACTTTTAGATACGCTTTTTTCGCAAACTGTCAGGGAAAATGGTTAAAATATTTAACTTTTAGGTAAATTTTTGTATTGATAATGATTTGATTTGTTAAATCTTCAAACCCTGAAATGATGGACTCTTCTGTAAATCAATGACTCAGACCAGTCTAAATGTGTCTTCACATTGATTATTTATCAAACTTTTTTTCATATTAATAAATTATCAACAAATGACATTGCTATTTTACACCCATTCAAGTACACTGAACTTCAAAATCCTGATAAAACCAGATGAATTCGAATTATGAAATACATATATATCTGAATGAATATATCAAATGTTGTCAACCAATATCAACGCTGATACAATCTTCGAAGCGGTGTGTTAATATATTGTCGAATATACCAGAGCTATTCTCATAATTCCTCGTTATTGTAATATTCCATTATAACGTGCAGATTTTATTATTTATATCCAGACGATATTGAAACCAGAGAATTTGATTTATATACTATCAGTTCGTCCTACGCTACACATACCAATGTTTGCAGTATATGGCGGTGACCAGTTTTAATGGTAAATCAGAAAACCCCGGAAAAGATCACCAGCCCTCTGTATTTAAACTGACATCCCAAGGATATTAACTACGACTCCAGCACTGACCAGAAGTGAGACATTTCACAATGATGCAACCACTCGAAGGTGTCTATATATGAAACCACTCGGATTTCCCTATATTAGGAAATATATACTAAGATTATCTGTCAAGCTTTGTTCAAACTATTATTAGAAATTTACAATGAAATTTACAAAGAACATGGAACAGTTGACAAACACGGATATATGAAAATCCAGAAGTGTTATCAGGTGTCCGAGAGGTGAATCAGTCACATATACAGAAAGTAAATGGTGATCCCGTTCAAACAGATGTTCGCAATCGAACTAGATGGTTAAACATACCTTGTTCGAGTAAACATTGCAAGGAATTAAAGATTCCAGATTGCAAAACATCATTATGCATAAAAAAATTAACAGTATCAATGAATGAAAAAAATAAAAGCATAGTGTTAATTGTTTGCACACACCGTTAACTTCATCGCAAAAAATATAAAAAATCCGTCCACAAAGTGTCATCGAGAGAAATATGTGTAATTAAAAGGTTCTTTCATTACGAATCATTGAACCATTTCATATTCAAAAATACGTATTTCATCACCATACCTTCGTATCTATTTGTTTATATTTTCATATGTGCTGTTTTCTGCATTCAGATGATTGAAGTTAATAATTCAGATATATATTTTACACCACCAAATGTAAGTAAAGAATGAGAGAGACGAATAGAAAACATAAGAAAAGGTCATGATTATAATTTTGACAATATTGAAAATCACTAAAATCTTGTGAAATACAGTCAACTCCACTTATAACGAAGTGGAAGGGGGATAGATTTAAACTTTGTTATAGCGGGATTTCATTATTCGGATTCAAATAGTATAATGTAAGAAATGCACAAAGAAGAGTTATATCCTCACTATAACCGGTATTTCGTTATATACGGTCTCGTTATAAGTGGAGTTGACGGTATATTGATAATGCAAAAAGGGTATCTTTGTATCAAAACAGCTTGGTACCGTCTGATGATAATTCGGATTTCAGCAACAATTTATTTCTAAATGTTGGCGGTTGATATATATTAGGAAAAATTCATTTGTATTTTGAAGATAATTTATATAAGCTTTAAGCTTGTTTTTAGATTTCACTTTTAACATGTCGCTTTTGTTTGTGTTGTTTTGATTTCTAAATAAAATTCAGTTCAAAGTTATATAATAAAAAGAAAAATTAGTTATGTTGTAGTTATACAATGGTTACACTTTAAGTATGTTAAGATATTGTAAAAGTCTATACGGTACAATATACTGTTATCCGAGTTATCCCAGTTAAGATAATCATATTGTAAAAGTCTATACGGTACGATATATTGTTATCCGAGTTATCCCAGTTAAGATAATCATATTGTAAAAGTCTATACGGTACGATATATTGTTATCCGAGTTATCCCAGTTAAGATAATCATATTGTAAAAGTCTATATGGTACGATATATTGTTATCCGAGTTATCCCAGTTAAGATAATCATATTGTAAAAGTCTATACGGTACGATATACTGTTATCCGAGTTATCCCAATTAAGATAATCATATTGCATAAGTCTATATAGTACGATATACTGTTATCCGAGTTATCCCAATTAAGATAATCATATTGTAAAAGTCTATATAGTACGATATATTGTTATCCGAGTTATCCCAGTTAAGATAATCATATTGTAAAAGTCTATACGGTACGATATACTGTTATCCGAGTTATCCCAATTAAGATAATCATATTGTAAAAGTCTATATAGTACGATATACTGTTATCCGAGTTATCCCAATTAAGATAATCATATTGCATAAGTCTATATAGTACGATATACTGTTATCCGAGTTATCCCAATTATGATAATCATATTGTAAAAGTCTATATGGTACGATATACTGTTATCCGCGTTATCCCAATTAAGAAAATCATATTGTAAAAGTCTATATGGTACGATATACTGTTATCCGAGTTATCCCAATTTTGTAAAAGTCTATACGGTACGATATATTGTTATCCGCGTTATCCCAGTTAAGATAATCATATTGTAAAAGTCTATACGGTACGATATACTGTTATCCGAGTTATCCCAGTTAAGATAATCATATTGTAAAAGTCCATATGGTACGATATACTGAAGATAATCATATTGTAAAAATCTATACGGTACGATATACTGTTATCCGAGTTATCCCAGTGTTAAGTTGTCATAGTATATAATATTCCCTTATATCATCTCTCTCTCTCTCTCTCTCTCTCTCTCTCTCTCTCTCTCTCTCTCTCTCTCTCTCTCTCTCTCTCTCTCTCTCTCTCTCTCTCTCTCTCTCTCTCTCTGATATAGTGATAGATGTTGACCTAGAACGAGTTGGTATTTATGTGGTAAACTATAAAACAGACCATTTGTATGAAAATATGCAAAGAATTTAATGAAAACAAAGATTTGTTAAGCAAAGAATTTTCAGTAAAAGATTGTCGACACAATACGTTACTTTTGAGATATAGTCGATATTTAAAAATAAAAATGTATGTGTTAAATTGACGTTAAAGAATCCATTTTTTTCACATGTTGGTAACAACTCGGTGAGTTTGACATAACTACATCGACCAAAAATAACATAGATGTTTTTATCGTTGTTTAACATCCATCAAAGAAAATTTCCCCTTGTATGGAAATGTCACTAGCTTTAAGTGAGGTGACACAAATTTTGACTAGTGCTATAAACTGGCATTGAAGCAGTAAGGTTTATATAAATTAACAAACGTTGATGAACCAATACATATCCTACCTCTTAAACCACTATCAAATAATGGTGACCGATTACAAAACGTTAACCAAAATCTTGACTGGACGGCCTGACAAACAGACATAGACAAAAAGTGATCCGCCCCCATTTCACCGGCAGGTCTCATAAACATGTGCTTATGATACTTTTTCTGTGGAAGTTGTACATACTGTAAATATGGTTTTATTTACACGAATTTTTTCTACCCGTAATTTCGCGAGTCTTTGCTCGCGGAAATGAAATTCTCGATTAATTTTTAACCTAATTCTGAAAGTGAAACTGAAAGGCAAAATGCAATGTTCTTGAGTTTGACTTAAGCTGATGGGCATAAAAGAAACATGTTTTAAAAGACGGTTGATGTTTTTTGTGAGTTCACATCAGAACACGAGTGTATATGAATGATTATTTTTGCAATGAAGTACGATCATAGTATGACAAAATGAGCATTCGTAATCGCGAAAATATCATCTCGCGAAAAGAATATGAACCAATGTTTCGCGAAAAAAAAACTTTTCGAATTTACAATAGTTTATATAAGGAACTCATAAAAGCCTTAGACGATATACCTCGTTCTCTCCCCTTTTATTCTAAAGTGGCGTTGCAATTTTAAAACAATGAAATCAATGGTATTTTCTAAGTAAACAGAAACATCAAGATATATATATATATACGAAAATCAAAAAATTACGAGAAAAATGTAAATTAACAAACGATTGCAGAAATAATTAGTTCAGTACTTATCTTGATGATTTTTATAATCATCATCTCCTCTGCTCAACACGAGATGGAACCCCGCTTGATCTTTAGCTGATTTTGTGAGAAAGTTTGCAAGTTTATTGCTAAAGCCGATGGAATACAACGTTGTATTCTATCAAAACCATAATTACAAAATCATTGAAATAAATATTATATGTTGAGTAATGGTGATACAAACTTAAGCTAACAACGAAATATCTGCGGTGAAATGAAACAGACAAATAGTGTAGCAACTGATTTACTGTTAAAGTGAAATAAAAATGATAAAAACTTACCCAGAAGAACACATTTAAACATAAAAAAGAAAACTGCAGAGTACCAAGCTGAGCCATCTTGTTCCTACATTTTACAAAAATGACAAAGTGATGGTTACCACCTTGTTTCCCTGGTGAATGATATGTATGTCAATATAAGTATATAAACAGATTATAAACAAACAAAAGCTAGAACTAAGTAAGCTTATTACTGACCGCTTATTTTGTGTCATCATAAAACTGGATATATCAAAATAAAGAGAGTCTATGTGCTTTGAAATGACACAAGAAGAGAAATGAAAAATGGCATTATAACTTTGGTATTATGTTTATAATAATTAAAATTTTGCAAAAATTTGTTGCAACATTCAGACGGAACAGCTTTCACCAAAGCCTAAATCTAGGATTACAATTACATTCATAGTGTGGTTTTTTGTTTGTTTTGATTTGTTTTTTATCATATTTTACTATTACTATTTCGAATAAGTTTTTATCTTCTCTCGGATAGACATGGCCAAAAGCTAAGTTCCACAAATTTTGACCTGTTACAGTACTTTAGACGTATGCAAATGCAGCGTATGTTATCGATTGTATTACCTATCGGGCACTGGAACTTTGACTTTAAAGTTTTATCTGAAACACGGTATTGATTAGGCCAAACAATTACTACCGGTTTCAAAGAAGTTTCAGTATTGAATAGGTATCGAACCCAGAACCAGCATGTGAAATGAATGCTATACCAAACAATCCACTACTATAAGGTTTTGTCTCTCAGTTTTACAATAATTATTTGAATTTGCAAAAAGAAAAAAAACAAAACAACAATTTTAAAAACCAACAGAATGACTATTAATATTGCATATCCAAACAAGAAGTTAAAACACATCACTGGAACACTAAATCATATATATATATATATATATATATATATATATATATATATATATATATATATATATATATATATATATAATATATATATATATATATATATATATATATATAAATGTGTGTGTGTGTGTGTGTGGAAGGGGAGATAACTCAATTAACTTTCACGCCATCAATTCAGATGTATGTATGATGGCGGGCGGGGCGGAGTAACCTTTTTGATTATCATATGGATGATTCAACTGAATTTTCGGTTATGACAAGCTGCACGAGAAACACGTTTTATCCCTCACTGGATAATATTTTATGTATTCTGACGAGTAGGAACGATTTCTCTAGCCATTGTAATTTTAATGTAATGCTATAATACCTAAAATTTAAACTCGTCCAGGTCAAGAATGGGTTCACAAGACTCCACCCCGCCAGGTTATTTGGATTTTACTATACATATACTTAAACGTCTTGTTGGTTTATCCGACAAACGAGTCTGCTAATTTGAATATGTACAATACTTATGGTTTAGTAATATATACACATGATTGTATGTACATCACTGTAGATCAAAATGGATATCATATTGTCATTAGAAAATTACAGGTCTGTACCACATTTGCATCTCATTACAAAAACATCTCACTGACAAAGCTATTAATGATCCTTCTTTTCAGTTAAATCATATTGATCTATTCTCATATTTCTGGCATATTTCCCTATCTCGTAATACTTATACTACGATCGTATTCCTTGATAAGGAAGTCCTATCACAATCGTATAAATCTTGTTAACTTCAGTCAATTCTAATAAAATCATTGTTGGCTTTCTGCCTATTCCAAATCCATTCCATTATGATATTTTCCTATTTTGAAAATAATGCTAATTATTATGTTATTACTTATCTGTTATACCGACTAAAACACGTGTTAAAAGCGTCTTGAGCACGATTTATTGCCGCCTTTTGGTACAAAACTTTGATTTTGGTATAATGTTAATATTTACCTTCCATTGGGTCGTTTTCGCTGTTGGCGGACCGTTTAAGACTCTAGGATATCCATACACCAAATAACTACTATTCGGCAGTAAGCTGGATGTTTTTATATGAAATATTGTGTTAGTACCGTTGTTTTAGAAATTATAAACTCCTTTTATATTGAAAACCACCCAGTAAATTCAAAATTTACATCATAACACTCCTCTAAAACTAAGAGTCTTTGTTTTCCTATTTACAGTGATTGCACTGTTTAGACATTATATTTTGATCAGTTTGGTCTTGTCTATCCAGACGTTTTTTTCTTTTTACAGTAATTACACTTAAACAGTTTCGACATTATATTTTCGGTTTAGTTTGGCCTTGTCTAATCCTGACATATCTTTCTTTTTTACCTATTCATTCATCTATCTTTAATTCACACAAAACTGAGGAAGTCTTAATGACGGATACGACGGACTAGAGCATTTATGTCGACCTTCTTGTACAAAATTTTAATTTTGATATTATGTTTATATTTAAAAATTGATTTAAAAAATTCTCAATAATTTCAAAATTCAAAATTTCAAAATTGAAAAGCGCCAATACACTAGTATCTATCTTAAGGCTAACAATGTGAACGCGGTTGTAAACAGTATCATGCTTTTGAATTCATCTGTGATCAGTTATGTATTGATATATCTAACATAAATTTCTGAAATATAAAATTTCGGATACATTGTTATTTTATCAACAATATGCGTGAATGTCTCAATTGTTGAGTTACTTGTTCGATCATGTCAATTTTAGTTTAGTTATATTTTCTGTCGAAGATTATGCCAGACGATGCGCCAAACATGAAGACGTAGAACTAGACACTTTGTCTGAATGGCTAAAAGCCATACGATGGTTGATAAAATCTCGTATTCGAAAACTTAAAGGGACTATGAAATCACAATATTCCTCTGTATTTAGTGATCCAGAAGTAGTAACTGAACTGGATAGATTACATGGCCAATATGTACTGGTACCAGCCGACAAAGCCTCAAATAATATAGTTTTTATTTATAAGGCACATTACTATAATTGTTTATTAGATTTACTTGGATTAAATACGAATTCTGGAAATCCTACATACACACTCACTTTCAAAGGGCGAGATCCTTCAAAATCACGTGTCCGTATTACGCTAATTTGATATACCTACAACGGACACCGATTTTGAGCTACCATATTTATATTGGATACCTAAACTTCATAAAACCCCAAATAAGCAAAGACACATAACAGGATCCAGCAATGTTCTACTAAACCTTTATCTTTACTCCTTACCAAGATGTTAACAGCCGTTAACAGAAACTTCAACAATACTGTACAGTTGCTTATTCCAGATACGGTGTAAATCAGATGTGGATACTAAAAAATTCTAAACAGCTTTTATAAAATTTGAAGGCACACAATTTTTCTCGAATTCACAGTATCAAAACATATGACTTCCCTACTCTTTACAAAACTGTTCCACATAAAAATTGAAAGAAAGACTTTTTAGCATCATAGACAACTGTTTTTTCACTAAAGGTGGTACCCGAAAATTTAAATATCTAGTGATTTGCTATCAGGATACTTATTTTGTCCAACACCTGTTCTACACATAAATACACTGAAGTTGATATAAAAAATATGCTGGAATTTCTAATAGACAATATATTTGTAATTTTCGGAGACAACAAATTGTCGGCATTCCTATGGGAACCAATTGTGCCCCTTTATTGGCAGACCTGTTCCTTTATTCATACGAAGCAGACTTCATTCAGAAACTGCTGAATCAAAAGAAGAAAAGCGGTATCCTTTAATTTGACATTTAGATATATCAACGACGTTTCGTCAATTAATAATGACAATTTTCATATATGTCAATGCGATATACCCCAGCGAACTAGAAATTAAAGATACAACAGAATCAAGCACACACGCTTCATACTTAGACGTTTTACTTAATATAGACACAGACGGGAAATTAGCAACTAAGCTATACTACAAACGCGACGATTTCGGCTTTCCCATCGTAAATTTTCCACATTTAAGTAGTGATATCCCTCAGTCACCCGCATATGGAGTTTATATTTCACAAATGATCCGATATGCAAGGGCGTGTACAACATATGAAGATTTCAGCAAAAAAAAATTAAAAAAAATTAGGGTAACTAGGGCAGAATCCATGCAGGATATACTAAGGGCGTACCCCCGCTCTAGAAAAAATGCGTCCACATGTCAAAAAGTTCGAAACCAGACGTTATTTACACATTATTCATATAATTCGTAATGCTAATAGAAGTAACATCTGTATTTTGATCTGAATTTAGAAACGTGCGCATATTAGTAGACATGTAGACTCAGTCATCCGGGAAACTGATCCTATTTCCAGCTCTCCATTCTCGTCCACTATTACACACACACACACACACACACACACACACACTATTACACACACACACACACACACACACACACACACACACACACACACACACACACACACACACACACACACACACACACATACACACATATATATATATATATATATATATATATATATATATATATATATATAAATATATATATATATATATATATGTCTCTGCCTCTGTATATTTCTCTATCTTTCTCTATCTGTCTCTGCTCTCTCTCTCTCTCTCTCTCTCTCTGTGTGTGTGTGTGTGTGTGTGTGTGTGTCACATGTGTGTGTGTGTGTGTGTGTGTGTGTGTCACATACGTTTTAACAAATCCACAATTTTTATTTCGAGTTCATTGACACTTGCGTTTCCTATTTTTTGTACATACTGGGTTAAGGGCATATGTACTAAACAGTTGCCAACGAAATAGAGTTAAGGCAAATCAATGAATCAATGAGCAAATCAATAATAATTGCCTAAAACTCGTGGCAATAGTTTGCTATTTTTCTGATTAGTTTTGCAACATTTGCATAATTTGTTAAAGCAGATGTTAAAACATTTTAAATAAGCATGATCAAATATCTACTAGTTTTCTTCCTCCAGCTCTCTTAATATGCATTTATATTTGCTTTTATTGGCAATACACGATCGTTTATTATAACTGAACATTCAAAATATTAAAGGCAAACTAAATATGAAAACTTAATGATATTTTCAAAATTACGTCATCAGAAAATGTTATAATATCATTTCAATCCAACTGTCATGAGGACTAGGGTTGACCTAAATGATGGGCTGGATTTGATGTCAAGGTCAAACATTCTCGTTTTACAATATTTCTACGTTCCATCATTGGAGTCCCTGTGTGTGGATTCCATCGCTGATACACTGGCGTCGATACAACAGTAATAAATTATACTCGACATTCTATGTCAGTCGCAGGTTATGCACGGTGCAGCAACAGAACGTGTTGGAATCATCCATGTTGACAGAATGTCACACCAATTGATTACGAAAAACACAAGATTCATATGTTTTGTTGCATAAATGGAATACTTATCTACCGATATGTGATCACTGTAATATATAACATGTGTCGATTTCATGTGCGTACGAAAGAAAACAAAATACATTGACGTCTTCCTTGTTTGTGATTATTGAGGTACCACTACGTGGAGGCAAATTTTGAAAAGATAAGGTGTTGACAGCGTCAGGTAAGTCTCAACTTCGAGAATATTATTTGTTGTAATATCTATCTTTGACGCAAGTAAATTCTAGATACACTACAATGTTTCAATCATTTGATTTCAATGCATGTGCCCCATATATATTTGACTGTACCTGTATCTCCATACACTTATTTCAGTAAACATATTATATAAAGCAAATATGAAATAAAAAACATAAATTACATAAAAAAAATTGCGATCAATGATGTTACATGTTCTCTCATTTCATATAAGGACATAACCTATAAATAGAAAGTCGGATCGATAACATGCCTTTTTAAACTTTGGTAATTGCTTTGCAATAACATTTCATTTCGTTCATCACCAGTAATCTTGTCGGACTCCAGTAATATCATTTATAGCAGACACAAAGCCAGCAATATTAGTCATATCTTTAAGAGCTCTATAGTTATCTTTGGCAAAAATCTTCTACATTCCGCTTGAAGACAGAGTTTTACTCCACATCGATTTTTCCCATGACAAGGTGTCAAACTACGTCCGCAGTGGGCAATCCGAAATGTTAAACGAAACGAGTACGCAATAGCATGAACTAGTTTGTAATTGTTTCGTAGTATATCCATTCCGAGTCAGTCGATGGTACTTTACAATGCCTGCGAATAAAATAAATTAAAAACAGACTCTTGGACGATACTACATAACTGAAAATGAATGATAGTGATATAAACAATGTGGAGTAAGACGACATACAACTATTATTAGAATGGTTTATTTTTTTTATTATTATTATTATTTTTTTTTTTTGAATTTTGAAAAGTGTTTTGCGCTACATTCAACATTTTTTTTCAAATATATGGTATTGGGCAGTTTTTAATGGTAGAGGAGAGAACCCCGTTACAATGTACCCGGGTAGAGACCACCAGCCTTCTGTAACTGAACTGGTAAACGTCCTCACATGAATCAGCTTAAGTTACAGAGAGGCTCGAACCTGCGCTGACCGGAAGTGAGAGGCCCCATGGTTCAAAACGCGATGCTCTAACCACTCGACCATGGAGGCCCCCTGAAAATGAATGACATTGACGAAAAACATTACAGAGTTCAGGGGTATACGGAATTGATGTAGTTTAACTGAGTAAATAATTGATATAGTATTCGAGAACATGGATATTATTACTCCATTGATAACTGTTAGTAGATGGAAACAATTTTTCTGGAACATGGGATAATTATTCTTGTTTATCATTGTTAATCGTCACACTGTACATAGAGTCAGTTTTCATTATTTGCCAATGTATGGTCAAACATTCATACTCATCTTCCTGAAACTTTAATTTCGAAATTACAAAATAATTTTTTTTTAATTTATCCGTCATCTAGAAAAGTAAAATATCATCATGTAAATATTTCGTTTGTAGCTATACTATGTTGTGCCCTTTGTGTTGTAAATACCCGTGTCAAAAGGCACAACTATATACAAATATATGTAAGACAATATAGTCATCAGACTTTTTATCAATAATTCGATAACATTATAACCTTCAAACGTCATTCCGTAAACTATGTTTATAACGAACAGTACAAAGTGCAAATTTGTTATAAATATAATTCTTTATGCAGTTTTAATATACCAGAACACAGAAAAAATATCTGAAGCAAATTATTTTCGTTAACTTTACCGTGAATCTTTGTATTATTGACCCCCTTTGGCTCATCTAAAAATGAAGCCTTTACTGTAACATTAAGAATGCGATAGAATTTGGAATCTCATGCGAGCTTATTTTCTTTACTTTACTTTGAATGATCTTGCAAAACGTTATATCCAATGTCGTAATGATATAAAGGAAAATTTTGGAGATTGCATCAGCAATCGTTTTGTAAGGTCTGTGCCAGATATATTCTCATGAATAATAAAAGAGCAATTGTTTAAGATCGATGACTATGCTGTGTATCTAAGATTACCTGACATTTACCGATGCTTAAAACCCAGTGACATGCATTATGTATACACCGAAAAATAGTTTACGTTTACCCCTTTTTCCTGGTAAATATACATGATGTTATCATTCATTTTAATGGGTGCCGGATATACATGTTTATGTAAATCTGTTGCT
Source organism: Atrina japonica (assembly GCA_030159075.1). Classification (NCBI taxonomy): domain Eukaryota; kingdom Metazoa; phylum Mollusca; class Bivalvia; order Pterioida; family Pinnidae; genus Atrina; species Atrina japonica. Next base: position 716,643 of record BROG01000240.1, read on the forward strand.
GCTGGGTTTTTTTAATAGTTTTTTTTTCAATCTACTAGGTAAGAACAGCTCTGTCCAATAATAATGAGACAAACTAAAGAAAAAGAACAGGCTGTTAGATTTTGGAATGACCAGATAAAAAAGACGTGTACAAAATCTAAAATCTCTCTCTCATGAAATGAAGTAGAAAAAGTAATGTACATTGTACTTATACATATACACGCGTATTTTTATCTTTAATATCGCACCACATATTATTTGGATCATTTGCACAAGACGGATACATGCCGCGTTTGAAAAATAATATGAGTCGATCTGTAGCTAATTTAGCGGAAAATAGATCTCGAAATTTGAATTTTTATGAACATCAAAATGATGCTATCATATATGCCACACACAACGTGTGTTAGGAACGTCTGAAGTGGTTTACGAAAAACTTAATATCCAAAACAGAACATAAAACTGTCCGACCTGTAACAGCGTCATTTGTATGACGTACAGGTTAAACAAGACAAGTATGAACTAGCCAAATCTATAAAAACAATATATGTAGATGTAAATAATGGTTTTGTGTTGGAAATTGGGTACATCTCTTAACTATAACAACCCGTGACATATAGATATGAACATTGCCTATATGTATTGCCATTTACAGAATTTGATGAACCCATACATATGCAAAATATATTATATTGGTTGCCCTTCATGTTTTGGATTCGCAGTTGTTCTTCATTTTAAGAGCATGTTTTAAATATCCAATTTGTCGTATTGTAATGGAGTTTGAGATCTGATTATTCATTGATACTTCTTCATTCTTACTCTGTCTCGTCAAAAGACCCGTATAACTTTTATTTCGTATACCGATCGCATGGCAAAGGAACAGTTACTATAACTTTGGTATTATATATAAAAGATTTATAACCACTGGGTAGTTGCCACTACTGGGGGACCGATTGAGTACCCGAGGGTCTACATAAACCCAGTACCTGGTATTTAGGTACTAGGTGATTATTTTATACTAAAGTACTATTTCGAATGGATAGCACCATTTAAATTTTAAACTCTTCAAAAACTGAGATAGTCATCTTTTTACCGTGGTTACGGATTTAGGGATAACGTTAGCTGTTTGGCCTTATATGATACCACTCTTTGTTTCGGAAATTGCGTCTATTTTAAAAATTTCTGCTCAACTGATGAAGTCTTATTGACAGAGACTTGACTCGACTTGAGCATTTGAATTGACTTTTTTGTCAAAAAAGTAACTTTGGTATTATGTTTAAGTGTGTGGTGTGACCAGGTACCGTGAATAGAGACCGGGAACTTTTTCTTTCAGAAATATACAATTATAATATTCGTAAGTCATTGACAGAAACGATCGCCTTGAGCAATATTGTTTTGGCCTCTTTTGTAAAACGTCAACTTTGGTATTGTTAAATCATATTGCAAACGTATAATTGCCAAACTGGGTTTCTCAAGCAATTTTCACAAATTACGTAGATTACAATGTACTCGGAAAGAGACCACTGATGCAAATAAACTGACAAACATTTTCACAGCTGAAATGAGCTGAAGTTCCAGTGGGGTTCACACCCGCGCAGACCAAAAGTGAGAGATTCGTGATTTTGAAAAGCGCAATGCTCTAACCACTTGGCCCCAATGATCTCGGGATGTAGTTATCAATGAATTTTGGAAAATGTAATTGGATGATTTTATATCATTGATCATGACCTTTAATAATAATAAGTTATTTATAATAATAATTTAATAATTTTAATAATAAAAATGAAACTTAATAATAATAATAATAATTTCGGGGAGGGAAATCAGCTATTTGAAGTTGAAAGTGATAAACAGAGCAAATATTTTTCAGATGAAAGTTTCTATAGTTTTTCTATTTAAACAACATTTTCAAAAGCGCACTCCAAAGTATCACGCAAGATATTTTTGTAATTCCTATAGTTTTTTTTAAGTTGATTTTCAAATATCATTATTGCGCACTTTTTTTGAAACAGTTAAAGTTCATTATCCTGTAGCATTATGTGATACATCAAACTGGAGGGAAAATCCTATTAGCACACATACACTGAATGTAAACGATTCTGATTTTTTGAAATTTTAACGTTTTACATCTGTTTCAGTTCGATACACCTTTGTGATAAGTTTTTCTATTTTCATTTCGATACGACCCATTCTTGTATGTCTGCATGACTCTAAATTAGTTTTTGAGCTAAAAAAATCCATGGACCTTGTGAATGACCTTATAGAAATAACATCTACACAAAGTAAAACGGAAGCTTGAAAATTTTACTGTGAGCTAGTAATGACCTTGCATGAACATGTATATAAAAGTTTAATAGTTTTTAGATAAACATCAACAGAATTTTTCAGAGAGATATTTTCATTTTAGCAGTTGTAAGAAAACATGGCCGACACTCAGGAAGTGATACGAGCTCCAACTGCAATAGCGGAGGAAACAGACTCACCAGCTCCAAAACTTGAAACCCCGCCTTCCAGTCTAAATAGAAAGCTTTAGTAGTTCTCTCACAAAATCGGTCTAACTCTCTCTCTCTCTCTCTCTCTCAAATTTTACTAGAAGAAAAGAAGAATAAAAATAATAATATTTACAATAATTAAGAGGGTCTAAAGTCTGACCCTCTCTCTCTCTATTTCTCCTTTTAAGATATCTCTCTCTCTCTCTCTCTGTCTGTCTCTGTTCGATACATTTTGTGATAATCTCTCTGTCTCATGACTCATTAGTTGTCTCTCTCAAAAGTAAAACGGAAGCTTGGTTAGTCTCTCAACTTCAGAGAGATATTTTCATTTTCTCTCTCTCTCTGCTCTCTCTCCCAGTGTCAAAGTAAGTCTCTCTCTCTCTCTCTCTGTCTGTCTGTCTCTCTCTCTGTCTGTCTGTCTCCCTCTCTCTCTCTCTCTGTCTCTGTCTGTCTCTCTCTCTCTCTCTCTCTCTCTCTCTCTCTCTCTCTCTCTCTCTCTGAGTGCATGTCTATAAAGCAATCTACAACAACCACACTATATGAGCTTTAAATGCTATGAGGCTGGATGACTCAAAAGAGTTCATAACCAATACTACTACATCATTAAACGTATCAACAAAAGTCGGCAGACACATAATTCATCGATTGGTGTTCAGTACTTTAGAACATGGAATTAAAGTACATAACAAGATCCATAGACCAAGCCTGATTATCTAACTATACCGGTAGTACATGTGTAGAATCTAAGTTTCTTAAAGTCTGTAATTTAAGGAAATACAGTTATCCAAAGGAAAAGAATGAAAAAAACCCAAAATCTTCAAATATGGAAAATGATCAAGAACAAGACATATTTATTGTTCGTATGGAATAAATTAATTGTGTGTTTATACCATTTCTCTATATATTGTTTCATCGTCTGCCGCGGAGACCTCAAGATGCAAAATTGTAATTCAGTATTTTAATTTTTTTTTTCTACAGAGTATTGTATGTTTCATGGGTTTAACTATGTTCTGTCTTGTATCGCATTTAGTGAAGACCATTTTCTCACCAAGATTTTCCTTTAATGATTCAATTATTCTGACAGTGGGACGCTCAGAATTCTCTGATTAAGATTAATTAAACGTGTATAGAGAAAGCATTGGTTCCATCAAGTGGTTAACCATGACAGACTTGGCATAAAGTGGGTAGCAGCTTGTAGCAACTTGGAAATCTCTATAATTCTACAAGCTGTAAATGGGAAAAGGAATTACAAGTCTTGCATTAGCCGTCAATTCTATATTCGAATCATAAATGCCGGCTGATGTGTGTATCTCCTAATTGTTGAAATTAGAGTTATGAATCACACGAATTACCAGCATGTCGACAAGCCTTAACTATTGTGAACTGGAATAATCAAAATGCAAATTGAGTAAACGCACAGAATTCACACACTCTGGTGTATGTTTTAGCTCATTAACCAAGATAATTGGCATCCCAAACTTTGCAGACCAATTTATCAGTCAATTGCACCCGACACATTGAACAAGGTGTTCCAAAGAGCCTGAAACTCTTACATGGCAAAATTCTACCAACATCTTCATACTTCATCACTAGTAAGTGATAACTTTTATTTTCATACAATCCCTGTATCTATTGTAGTTCGTAGAGTAATGATCAAAGGATAAAAGTTGAAAAGGAAAATTATAAACATGAATCTCATATTCTCGTTAACTTTTTGTATCACTTGAATCAATGGTGAGTAGAACATAGTTCCAATGTCTTAAAACAACACGAATAACTTACCTGTCTACATTTTGGTATTTTTCTGCGGTTTTGTTGTTGTTTGTTTGTTTGGTGTTTTAATGTCTTATAGACCTTTTAACTGTAATTGCGGTCCTGTAACTTTAAGTGGCAAAATGATACATATTCCCGGAAAATGACGCCAAGAAACAATCAATTACTATAACGACGTCTATGTTTTTGCCACAGGACCGCAGTTACAGCTAGAGGATCTATTGCATTGGTTCAATATATAGTATATAGAAAGGAATCACAAACACTTTAGATAATACATGTGTGTCTTAACTAAGGATTCAATTGATAAAATATTGCAATGTTTATAATCACTTTTGACTGGGTTTGCCGACAACACATTAATGTATGCCAATAATCCAATCAATGGTAATTGCCAAGATCTACATCCTCAGTTGTATTTCTCAATTAGGAACCATTGTAATGTTTCGTCACACGCCTATATACCAATACCAAAATCTGATATATACCATCGTACCCAATGATGTCTACTAGGTGTTCAATTTTTTTTACAACACTTAGATTGATGTACACTTATAAATCTGAGATATACAAACGTCTGGCATATTTTTTTTATATATATTCTTATATATTTTGTGAAAATAAGAACTGGCTCATGGCTGTATGCATATGCAAATAGTAAGGTCGAATTGATCATTTGCAAAAGAATAATTGTCAAACTTTGATTGATTTCTGAAGAAGTTGTAAGACATAGATAGGAATGGGTTTCTGAAGCAGTTTTCAGAAATAGATATGAATTTAAAAACTTCCCTGCCTATGTATATCTCTTTTTCTTTATTGAATACCAGTCTAAGTAGCAAAAAACACAGATTTAAAAAAACAAACAGCTAAAGCCCCTTTAATTTTAACAGTATGACTGGCAACACATGTATTGATCTGCAAGTCATGATATAGAAGGAGTCGTAACAAACAGGATGAATTGAAACATTACGTAGGTTGCTACTTATATGCTTGATAGGATATACTAGATCTAGTGACTTTTTCCATCGACAAATATAATGTAGATCCACCTAAAAAATGCCCTTCTACGAGATATAGAGATATTATAAAAAGGAAAAAACATTCAAAATAAAATAAATAAAAATAAATACTTAAAATGCTTTGGTGTCCGAAGCTGTTTCGCATTACGCAACATATGAACACTGAGATTGCAAGGGAGATAAATCTTATTTTAAACATCTGTATAAATAACCAGTTTCTAGATGTAGTCACAGAATGAACATACATGTGTCCCTGTAATGTATCCATTCCAAGGCAATCTTAGATTTGGTACATAACTTCAAAAATATGAAGAAGGAATAGTTTCTTTTAAACTTTTAGATAAAATCATTCTAGTTACAAATACATGTACATACGTCGCCGAATTTCTATCTTATGAATACTTTTCCAAAATATTTTGTTTTGCATAGCGATGTTAATTGATATCAATAACTAAGTTGTTTATTTATTTACATTTCCAAAAATGTTCTAGTGTAAAAAGAACACAATTAATCATAACTATCATGAATCAAATGTTACATGCTTCTAATAAAATCTGACATTCTTTCGTGAAATAAAAAAATACAATATATAAAATTCAATTGTATAAACTTTAATAAAAAATTAAGTATACGTGGCCACAAAAAGAATGAATTTTCCTTATACTGCACTGTCATCATGTAAATTTGAATTTACTGGGTGGTTGTAATTACATTTTTTTTAAATTTACAATATGACAGTACTGTTAATATCCAATCTCTTACAAAAGTTGTCTGCCCTTGCACCTTCGGTCAATCTCGGTCTACATCTCGATTTTACACAATTATTGTGAACTATATAAATGTACTCATGTAATGATTTTGCTGTTTATAAGCTATTAGCCTTTTCCCATATATCTTTAGTTTTGACATAGATTAAACACTATTTGAAACGAAAGTATTTTTCACAAGTGGCAATAAATATAGGGACTATATTTTCATAAAAAAGTATGCCTATTCTGAGTAATTTGGTTTTTATATTTATTCTGCTCTTACATGACCACGTGTTTTGGGTATGTTTATTTTTAGATCGAGAGTGAAAGGACTGACAACTCTGTGTGAGAGCATGGTTCATCTAATCTAGGAATAATTCTAATTGTTTAATATGACAATATGGTATCTTCTACATAATAAATATCAATCTTAATTGATACAAAATCGAACCAGAATGTCTATCTCGATCATCGTCTCTTGTACTGCAGATTCAAAACTGTGTTCAATAAATGAAACTCTTTCATTTGAAACCTACTTCCTGTAAAAACGCTATAAATCGATCCGTCATCATTAATCACACAGCATGCTAAACAGCGGGTGATATATACATGTATTTCATCCATTATATAATGATAAATCTTGTCCTTCAAAGCGCAACCAGTTATATAATTCCAAAAATAAATTAGTTTGTAAAAAGTTAATAGAGAATATTGGGAAAATAGCCTCAAGTGAAAAAAGCGGTTTAATCACGTGTATGCTTGATGCTGAAATTGACATACAACGGTCTAACGAAACTGTTGCTCATGTGTATGGGCCGAAATTAAAGACGTTTTATTGGTAAATATATCATATGGAACGTTATATAGATCTGCACGATCATTTAAATCTTTTTTAAGATTATAAGGTTTTTAGATTATAAGTAACTAAGGCCTAAAAGATTTGTCAGTTTGATATTCGCGAATCATTTATCTGTTACTGAAAGATAACATAATACCCGTCCCTGTACTGGCGTTTCCATCGTTTTGCACGGTCGAAATTTCTCTCCCCACACCCAAGGATGCATGCTTTAACCGGAAGTTAACAGTGATAAAATTATTACGCCATTCACATGCAATCTCTTACACGGAGTTGCCGGTCCTTGCACTCTCGAAACAATATCCGTTAACGTCTAAAAGGCAGTCCCAAAACACGTGATCATGTAACCAACAGAATGAATATAAAAACCAAATTACTCCGAATAGGGATTCTTTTCACAAAAATATAGTCCCTATATTTATAGCCTTTTTTCAAAAAAAGTATTTTGCCTCAAATAGTATTTTATTCTATACAAGCGCTAAAAATTTATGCAAAAAGGTTAACTGTCTACCTTATAAAGAGCAAAATATATAGTACATTTATACATTTTTCAAGAAACTGAAAAAATTGAGACATTGATGGAGACTGAACGAGAGTGCAAAGACCAACAACCCTGTGTAAGATATTCGCATGCTTTTAGCCGGTTGATAAGACAAAAATATTAATTCAGGCTAGACAATGAAAAATCTTATCCCTTAGGTTGAGATTTATGTCTTACCCCCGAAGTGGGGTAATATTCTATTACTATCATGTTCCCACTTTTTTTATTTACTAGGGGTTTTCCAACTTTAACCTTTGGTTAATCAAAAAGTGGGAACATGAAATTACGTTCGAAGATACATTGGGGAGATAACTCTTGAAGCACACCGATTTTGAAATTGACAGATTTTGATGAAAATTGGTATACAGAGGTAATTTGATGATAGATATTTATGAAAAACAAGTATTATGAATTCAATGATAGGTGTTACAGAAGTGTCGTTGCCATTGTAACAAAAAATCATGGAAAAGGACGTTAGTACTCAGTTGTATAACTTGTTGATAATGTCAGATTTTTATAAAAAAATCATTAGATCTAATCAGGGTATTTTCGTATTACGAATGATGTAACGAAAGTGTCAGTTGCCATGGTAGCCAAATAAAGATAACTGATTAAAATTGAGATATTTTCCGATGTTGTTGAAAATTGGTACATAGATTGCAAATTCAATGGTAAGTGTTACAGAAGCGATAGTTGACATGGTAACAATGAAAATGTCCGTGATTGGTCAAAACTTTGATTTTGTTAGATTTTTATGAAAAATAGCATTTTGGAGTATTTTGGTATTTCGAATTCAATGGTATATGTTATTGATGTGTCAGTTGTCATGGTAACAAAAGAAAGGCCTGTGATTGATAAAAATTTAGACATTTTCGATTTTTCAAAAAAATTATTGTCATATAGATTTAGGGTAACTTTGTTGAAAAAAAGTGTTTTTGCATGCAAGTGAATAATTCAAAGCGTTAAACTTAACTTAAAATGTTAGTTTTTGCATGTTTTTAAAAAGATCTTTCGCGTAAGAAAATTTACGATGGGAAAGCCGAAATAGTCGCGTTTGTCGTAAAGCTTAGTTGTTGATTTCACATCTGTGTCTACAATAAGTGAAATAGTTAAGGACGAAGCGTGTGTGCTTGATTCTGTTGTATCTTTAATTTCTATTTCGCTGGGATATATCGCAGTGACATATGTATAAAAATTGTCATTATTAATTGACAATCTGTAATCTTCCGAAAGACGTATTTTCTGTGTATTTCGAGTATTATCGTACGGTATGTATAGGATGAGCAAAAGTCATTGAAAGTTGTTCCCCGTCAGGTACAGTACAGAATAATAAACACTCACATGTGTCGTATAAGGCTGACGTAGAGATTTTCTTACAAAGGCTAGTTTGATAAATTGACATTATCAAATTATCTAATGAAAAATATAGGATATTCGTTTTATGCCACCCCCCTCCCCGACGCCTGAAAAATCTGCCGGGAACATCTAATGTTTGGATCCTCTGTCTGTCTATCTCTTTGTAGGTAATTCTATCCTGCTTACATATAAAGTGCAATATTTCAAGATTGTATTGTGATGTAGTAACAATTCTTAAAACTGTAAGTTCAACTAAGGGTTGCTCACACTTCACTGACATCACATGCCCCTGCGGGTGGATGGGGTTAAAATGTAGGACATTGTAAAATTAGTTGGGATTGGGGCATTAGTGTTTCACAAACATATCTTGTTGGATTTTTATTATTGTTTGCTTTGCAAATGTACTTTGAATATATTTTTTGTTTGTTTTGTCACCAAAATTTTTACCAAGAAGAGTTTTATATTCAGTTGAATACTGTCTGTAGACAAAATTTTGAAACTTCCGAGTATAGGCCTTTATCATCATAAAAGACAGAAGTCTATATCACACAATGAGACATCAAATAATATAACCTATATCTCTTGTTCCCACTTTTTGGTAAAAACCCCTGATAAATCAAAAAGTGCACGTGATAACATGCTGATAGTAATATATATCAAATAAAGTGTACACATTTCCCAAACAATCTTTCTACAAATCACGGAGAAATAATATAAGAGTTGTCTCCCTGTATCTATAATAAGTAAGCCTATTTGGTGTATATAAACTTAAAATTGTTATGGATTTCTTTGATTTTACACGTTATATGAATTCTCTCACTGGTTTAGTACATGTGGATGAAATCCACACATATTTTCTTTGGTATTCCAGAAAATGAATTTTAAAATGCATCTGAAACTACTGAAAAACTTTTCTCCACCTTGCATTCCCAAATTTCACAGTTCTCCATACAATCAATCAAACACATCTATTTATCTATCTATCTATCTATAGACAGACAGACAGACAGACAGATAGATAGATAGATAGATAGATAGATAGATAGACAGATAGATAGACAGACAGAGATAGATAGAGAGATAAATAGACAGACAGAGATTGATAGAGAGATAGACAGCCAAATAAACACATATATACATGTGTGTCCTAATTACAGGTATGACTCATTCACACATTAATGACACCTCAAATCTCACTTTTTTATATAAATGTGCTTGTGCATATTGCATACTACAGAGTGTGAACATGAAATTTAAATATGAAAACATGTCCTTGTATTTATGTTCCTTTATAAACACTTCAAATATAATATTACAATAAGCATGCTGCAACAACAAATATAAAATGACTCATTCAGTTGAGTTTTTTCCTCATTTTAAAGCCCCTGTCAAAATCTGCATTTACTTTAAACAAATTTACCTGGCAACGGCTGGGTTACTTTAAATAGGCCTACTGGTAGGCCTACTTAATGAGTGCCTATATATTTGAGTTTTATTTGCATATTATTCTGTATTTTGAGAATTGAATTTGGAAAAAGCTCATAAACTGCTAACATTTTATTTAAAATTTGAAATGTAAAATTCAAATATCTATCTTTCCAGAAAGATTCATCTGCAAAGTTTTAATGTTGAATAAATATATATATATGCATATATATATACATATATATATATATATATGCCTGTGTGTTTGTGTGTGTGTATGAGAGGGAGAGAGAAAGAGAGATTCATTTGCACTGTGGACTGATCACTATACAATCAAACTTGCATTATACGCCACCTCTGTATAAAGAGTACCTACCTATAAAGATCATTCAAAAATATCCTTTGTAAAATTTTTTTAGTGAATAAACCTCTTTATTAAGACCACCTGTCTATAAAGGCTACTTTTGGCTGTTCCTTTGAGTGGCTAAGTGGCCTTTAAAGACAAATTTAACTGTACAATGAAAATTCAAAGATCTTATAAAACATTAAAAGATATACAAAATATGTATTTTTTCAATAGATTGTCCAAAGACACACAAAATATAACTTGCTTTATATAAGCATTCTTGTTTTAGACTTATCTTTTCCATTTAGTGTGTAACAATGAAAATTAGAAACAATTCTATGCATCACAGCAGATATTTACAACTGAAATTTTGTTCATATCTCACAGCTACACTACATCAGTATACATGTCTAGGTGTGTCTTGTTGCCTAGCAACCAAATGTTTATAAAACTGAATATCTATTTTATAAAAAAAAATTAGTAAACATGTTTAAGATAAATAAATAGATCCATAAACTTACTTTCAGAAGTCTTTGTGGTAATTAGATAATAGCACAGAAGTTATGAATTAATAATACTCTTTCCTATGTATCCATAGGTTTGTTTTTGTACCTCTCTCTCTCTCTCTCTCTCTCTCTCAGACAGATAAGATAGTTCTAAGTACAAATTTGATATATGTTTGACAAGATGTAAATAAGAAAGCTTTGTTTGATAATTCAGTTATTTAAGTGAGATGTTATACACTTCATATATTGTGATTTCTGTAATTCAATAACACAGCAATAATTCAGGTGGACTTTAGAAAAAACTTGAACATGCAAAATTAACATACATGAAATACTTCAAAGTTATTTTACCAGATCTGTTATTGATCCATAAATTTATTTCTGCAATTGACGAGTCTCATCTGTCAACAAGCTGCTAATGTGCAGCAGATGCTTGCATACACTTTCAAAAGAAATTGACGTATTGCTGAGAGAGAGTGTGGTGCAGTAATATTTAATATTAAATGAATTTAAAGCTCAATATTGTATAGCTAAGTTTAAAGCTTAACATTCATCATACATGAACACATATGCATCTAAATGCAGCTAGTTTCAATACATTGTCCTGTCATTGTATAGTTCTCATTGGAAATTCAGAACTCATGTTTTTTTCTAGTGTTTTTTTTTTTGTAAATTATGCTGATTTTGATATAATATAAGTAAAATGTAAAACAAATTTGTAAAAAAAAACTGCACAGTCTAGACATTGTGATAATTGGTCTGGCTGGGTTGAAGTGTAGGTAAGATGTGCTAACATAGTAAAAGTGGAAATAGTCTGCTGCTGACATTACAAGTGACATTTTGTTGGTGCCATCATTATGTACAATATTCTGTAATTCAAATCTAAATCTACTTTGTGCTATGAGGCTACAGGAGGATTCTCTTCTAGATGTCAGAATCTAAAACATTCTGTTTATGACATCAAAAGCTGTAGCATTCTGTACTTGTCATTGAAAGATATAACATTCTGTTGTTCCCACCAAAAAATATTTTTATTGTTGAAATCAAAAGCTACATCATTATGTTGTTAACATGATAAGTTACGGCTGTTGTTCCCGCCAAAAGATATTGTTGCTGTTGACATCAAAAGAGATGGCATTCTGTTCTTGACATCAAGAGCTACATCATTATGCTGTTGACATCAAAAGAAATAGTATTCTGTTGTTGACATCAAAAGCATATTTCACATTTCATTATGTTGTTGACATCAAAAGTTACAACTGTTGTTGACATCAAAAGCTATGATGTTCCTTGTTAACATCAAAAGCTAAGACCTTCTGTTGTTGACATCTTAAAAAACAACATGTAGGTGACATCCAAGAGACAGCTACAGCTTCAGATGTCCTACACAATATATAATATTAAATGTTCTCCAGATGTTTACAACAGTACCAACCTTTCTGCCACTGAAATGTGGTCTTTCAACAAAGGTGATCTCTCAAGAGGTTTTATTTGCTGTAAAGGATTGTTTAATAGTATTGTATTCTGATTGTGGACTGGAGTTGCATTAAAATATATTCATGATGGACAACATTTGACATCTTCTTCTGGGAAATCATGACCATCTTTGACAGTGCTCTCTATCCTCCATTGACAGTTAAAGGTCACTTTGATGACAATATTGATACCATGGGACTATCAATTTCAAATGAAGCCAAGACCACTTTCCCTCAGAAATTCTTAGATATATTTCAGAGCATTAATGGCTTTTTATATTCCATTGAAGTTGATGATATCGCTTGAACAGCAACTTGATCATAAATGACTCAAAAGTATGCAAAAGTGTGATAAATCCATCAAAATAAGGTGGTGTAAAACAACTGCAACCTACATCAATGAAATAAACATCTGAATGATTAGTGCAGTCTGCATACCATTGTAATTACTACAAAACAACCAGTTTATTGACTTTGTTTACAAGTTTCCATGGTTACTACATATTGTAGTAAAACAGAAACCAATAGTTTATCATATGCAAAAACCATTTTATCATCAGACGCCACAAGTTTCAAGGCTTTAGTTTATGATTTTTTTGTTTTCTGCAGATATCTAGGAAAAATACCCCCAAAATTTTAACCCTGTGGATTAATTGTCTATGTTTAAAAATCAAAATAAAGTATTTGTTGGACAATCACTACCACCTCTATAAAAAACATTGTTTGTGGAACACAAGATGTTGTATTTAAATTATAGTATGATACACATGGCTCTGATATAATGCAATAGAGATTGATACACATAGTGAAGTATATAACACTGGGTGTGATACACATGGTGTAATATATCACACTGAGTGATACACATGGTGTAATATATCACACTGAGTGTGATACACATGGTGTAATATATCACACTGGGTGTGATACACATAGTGAAGTATATAACACTGGGTGTGATACACATGGTGTAATATATCACACTGGATGTGATACACAAGGTGTAATATATCACACTGGATGTGATACACAAGGTGTAATATATCACACTGGGTGTGATACACATAGTGAAGTATATAACACTGGGTGTGATACACATGGTGTAATATATCACACTGAGTGTGATACACATGGTGTAATATATCACACTGGATGTGATACACATGGTGAAGTATATAACACTGGGTGTGATACACATGGTGTAATATATCACACTGGATGTGATACACATGGTGTAATATATCACACTGGATGTGATATACATGGTGAAGTATATAACACTGGGTGTGATACACATGGTGTAATATATCACACTGGAAGTGATGCACATGGTGTAATATATCACACTGGATGTGATATACATGGTGAAGTATATAACACTGGATGTGATACACATGGTGTAATATATCACACTGGATGTGATACACAAGGTGTAATATATCACACTGGATGTGATACACAAGGTGTAATATATCACACTGGATGTGATACACAAGGTGTAATATATCACACTGGGTGATACACATAGTGAAGTATAAAACACTGGGTGTGATACACATGGTGTAATATATCACACTGGATGTGATACACATGGTGTAAGTATATCACACTGGATGTGATATACATGGTGAAGTATATAACACTGGGTGTGATACACATGGTGTAATATATCACACTGGAAGTGATGCACATGGTGTAAATATATCACACTGGATGTGATATACATGGTGAAGTATATAACACATGGTGATACACATGGTGTAATATATCACACTGGATGTGATACACAAGGTGTAATATATCACACTGGATGTGATACACACGGTGTAATATGTCACACTGGATGTGATACACAAGGTGTAATATATCACACTGGGTGTGATACACATAGTGAAGTATATAACACTGGGTGTGATACACATGGTGTAATATATCACACTGGAAGTGATGCACATGGTGTAATATATCACACTGGATGTGATACACAAGGTGTAATATATCACACTGGATGTGATACACATGGTGAAGTATATAACACTGGATGTGATACACATGGTGTAATATATCACACTGGATGTGATACACAAGGTGTAATATATCACACTGGATGTGATACACAAGGTGTAATATATCACACTGGGTGTGATACACATAGTGAAGTATATAACACTGGGTGTGATACACATGGTGTAATATATCACACTGGATGTGATACACATGGTGTAATATATCACACTGGATGTGATATACATGGTGAAGTATATAACACTGGGTGTGATACACAAGGTGTAATATATCACACTGGGTGTGATACACATAGTGAAGTATATAACACTGGGTGTGATACACATGGTGTAATATATCACACTGGAAGTGATGCACATGGTGTAATATATCACACTGGATGTGATATACATGGTGAAGTATATAACACTGGAGTGTTGATACACATGGTGTAATATATCACACTGGATGTGATACACAAGGTGTAATATATCACACTGGATGTGATACACAAGGTGTAATATATCACACTGGATGTGATACACAAGGTGTAATATATCACACTGGGTGTGATACACATAGTAGAAGTATATAACACTGGGGTGTGATACACATGGTGTAATATATCACACTGGATGTGATACACATGGTGTAATATATCACACTGGATGTGATATACATGGTGAAGTATATAACACTGGGTGTGATACACATGGTGTAATATATCACACTGGAAGTGATGCACATGGTGTAATATATCACACTGGATGTGATATACATGGTGAAGTATATAACACTGGATGTGATACACATGGTGTAATATATCACACTGGATGTGATACACAAGGTGTAATTTATCACACTGGATGTGATACACAAGGTGTAATATGTCACACTGGATGTGATACACAAGGTGTAATATATCACACTGGGTGTGATACACATAGTGAAGTATATAACACTGGGTGTGATACACATGGTGTAATATATCACACTGGAAGTGATGCACATGGTGTAATATATCACACTGGATGTGATACACAAGGTGTAATATATCACACTGAGTGTGATACACATGGTGAAGTATATAACACTGGATGTGATACACATGGTGTAATATATCACACTGGAAGTGATGCACATGGTGTAATATATCACACTGGATGTGATACACATGGTGAAGTATATAACACTGGATATGATACACATGGTGTAATATGTCACACTGGATGTGATACACAAGGTGTAATATATCACACTGGGTGTGATACACATAGTGAAGTATATAATAACACTGGGTGTGATACACATGGTGTAATATATCACACTGGATGTGATACACAAGGTGTAATATATCACACTGGATGTGATAGAAATGGTGAAGTATATAACACTGGGTGTGATACACATGGTGTAATATATCACACTGAGTGTGAAACACATGGTGTAATATATCACACTGGATGTGATACACATGGTGAAGTGTACCACACTGGGAGTGACACACAAGGTGAAGTATATCACACTGATTGTGATACACAAGGTGAAGTATATCACAGGTTTTGATACACATGATACAGTTTATTACTTTTGGGTGCAATACACTAAGGATGGTTTATAACAACAGAGTGCCACTTTTTACTGTATTCAGATAAGAAGTAATGTTCCATATACATGTCTATATTTTTGGGGTGATTTTGAAATTACAGTATTTGAGAATATTTCAGCCATATATTGGTGATCTTTTTATCTACTTACACATATTCTGATTTGTAGAAAATGACTGTTTCAGAATCTCAAAAGTGCTGTATTTTAAAAGAATTCTGTAGTTGAATATTTTACCAGTAAATTTATTCTCATGTCCCATGTGATGAAATGGATTACCTGACAATTAGGAAAATCTCCTTTCTACATGGTGGCAATTCTATATGCTTAATTATTCTAAAATACTTGAGGTAAACACCTGAATAATGAGAGCACATAATTTATAAAAAAAAAACCTTTAATATCTTTCCTACCTGTACATGGTTCCCACAATATGAGGTTTACCTGCAGACCAGGTACATACATAGTTGACAGGTATCAATTACAATAATTAAGGTATAATAATTTGATCACACTGAATGTGATAGAATTATTTTGATAACAAAAATGCAATATTTATGTATAATTTATAAAAATGTTATTAGGTTAACCTGTAGACCAGATATATACAAAGGCAACAGGTATTTGTTACAATAACTAAGGTATAATAATTTGATCGCAGTATATGTGACAAGAATTAATTTGATAACATGAATACAATATGTATTACTTGCACTCTGAAGAGTTCACACAAGCAAACAGCAAATAGTGTAATTATACCAAAACTGGTTTTTGTGTTTTCGATGTTGCACCTTAATGTTTACATTGCTGAATCAACAGTGCACCATTGTTCTCTTTGATACTCAAATGTCACATTACACTTAAGGGTTCTCTTCACTGATTGAACTGCTACCTGTAGGTAGTACAATGTCAAAATTTTATTTTGTACTTTTGGTAATTAGGCCTACATGATGTGTCTTAAGGGGTCAATGAGTTAAATATGTGTAATAAAGTTACTCGATATAATGTTACAACAATAACCCCTCCCCCCCCCCTTTTTTGATCCTATATAGTGTAGTTTAAACAATATTAAATGTTCCTTCAGGTTTATTTCATTCCTATATAGATCTTTATCCAGGGTCTAGTAGTGACTGATTGAAAAAACAAATGGATTTGCAAACTTTTCTGACAAGTTGTAAAACGCCCTTATCAGACTGACGATGATTGAGATCCATCAGTACCACCATTAGGTGTCAGCATCTAAAGCCATGATAAAACCGATTCTCTAGAAGTTTCTACATGAATTTGGAAGAAAGATGGTTTATCTAATCCCAAATAAAACACAGTACCTGCAGAGAATCTAAACTCAAACAGGAACTATCAATGAAGTTTTCTGTGTTCTTTGCAAGACAGGAACGGTTTTTATCTATCATCTTTGTTTACTTGTATCTTTCCCAATTAGCAAGAACAAACCCTAGGCTCACAACAGCATCCTGTGAACACATAACATAATGGTCAGGTAAAAAACGTGTGAGGTATCAGAAGAAAATGTTCACCTACCAATAGTTTTTTCTATGTCGACAGATATCAAATCATATGTGTGATATTGATTACTCTTGTCAATAGCATTCATTTATTTATTTCTTACAGTATTCCACCTGCATTTCATGATAACCATGTTAGAATTCAAATTCTTTTTCATACTTAGCACTGTAACACGGAAACTCGGTGAAAGCAATGAATTGATCATGAACTTTTGAAATCGATTATTGGAATCGGGATTGGTAATTAAACTGACCACCTTGCTTAGCAGACCACCCCACATTTCAGATCATAAATTTCCATTTCTAGAATTGCGTGCCATATACACAACCTCATTTAACAGAACCCCATAATCATATCACTCTGAGTCAGTCAGTAAGGTGGTCTTGATAGCAAGGTTCAACTGTATTTTGATTCCTGCATGGTGGCAGAGTTTCTTAGACCATTGTACTTGCAAGTAGACAGTTCCAGGTTCAATTCTTGGTGTAGGGTCATGTATTATCTTTGACATTTAAAAAGGTATTTATTCCCTTTGCCAAGCACTAGGCACGAGATGTGAAGGTCATGGATCTTTCAAATGAAACCTGAAGTCCTGTACTTCAGCAATCATGGCATGTTTAAGAACCCTCACTGCATCGGGGTTCGTCTATAGCACAAGTCAAAGTTTGTGGCACAACCCTTTAGCTGCTGATGTCTCCAAATAAGTGAAAAAAAATTCTTGACAGAATGTAAAACAAAAACAACAACAACAACAAATACATCTTTACAGATTTTATTTGATGACTCTCACACTCATTTACACGTTAATTATATTTGCTTAAAAAATGAATGATGGGTCATTTGATGAATGGCATCAGACATACATGAATCATCTGAAAGTTGATACTTTAGGCTAAAAATCCACACTCACTGAAATGAGCAAGAATATTAGTAAAACTGATGGATGCTCCCCAAACTGCATCAAAGCAATGAAGGAATCCATCAGATAGGAAACTCATAATTTTAAATGTTTGAGAGATATGAGCTCAAACATACAGACAGACACGGCAGAAACAACATGCCCCTCTGAAAATTTTTGGGGAGCATTAAAAATTCTGTTCCTCATTGAATTCTCCCTAGCAAGGGGCCAGTTGACCAAGGTCCGATGACACTTGTAAATAGTGGCAGAGATATGTCTCAGCCTCATCCGGGGAATACCCTCATGATTAAAATTTTCTCTTTCTCTGCCCTCTCCATCCTTTCCAAGGTAAAATTTCTCAATAAAAAATCTCATTGTGATGTGAAATTTAGGAAAATTATTTGAAAAGTAAGGGCAGGGGATTCGGATGAGATAATAATGCTTAAGGAATCACTGTATAATGTTTATTCTAATCTTGACATTATCTTGTCCAAAATTTAACATTTGTAACCTTGTGGGGTTTTTTTTTTTGGTAATTTTTTCCTCTCTCTCTCTCTCTCTCTCTCTCTCTCTCTGCTGACATTGACAGTTTTGTTCTTTTTCTTGATAATCAACAGGTGGCCTCCTGTTACAGAAAATCTGCATATCTATGTAATTTAAAGACAAATTATTTTGAAAATTTTCTATCTTACGACAATCATCCTAGCAACTTCTCTATCATTTGAAGACTATGTAATGTGTGTGATGATCCTTAATTATGCAGCTAATCTGCACAACAGATGGTAAAGCTAGCACTAAGAAACTAGTATAAAAAATAACATAAAAAAACATGTACTACCAAGCTTATTTCAACATGTTTTGTTTACAAAACTTCCATGGAAACTAACCAAAATCATAAGATAGTTATGTAGACATATCTGGCATATCACCACTATACATTATGTTGTATTTGCGTAGTGCCGACTATCTGTAAGTTCTAACACAGTATCATAACTTGGGATACATCACAGCTTTGCGAGTTCTGATCGCTGCCAAAAGTGTGTATGTGATCGGTGGATGTTATACTGCTCCTCCGCTTCTTATACTACTGCTCTGCTTCATACTACTCCCTTGTTACTTCTGGTGGTCCTGAAAGGTAAGTCAAAAACTCTCATATTTCTGATCTGCAAGTGATCAATTTAAAATTGATTAGTGTAATAGAAACTTATTACCATGTCAGTTGTGTTTACCGGAATTACATTTTCAGCTTACAGAAACTTAAAACAAATCCCTCATTGTATATATGATTCAGGTACTTGAACTTCAAATTTTGTTTACATGGAATTGTAAACTGATTTGTTTGTCTATAAATCACTCTTAATGTACTTACTAATCAACAACGCTAATGTATTGACAACTCAACAAGCCAAATGTTAAGATACAGAGGACAAATTAATAAATAATTATAAAAACAACACTTAAGTGATGTATTCTACAGAAAAAAAAACAAGAACTTGTAGTATGTTTAAACTTGTAGAAACACTGTAAGAAAGCAAGTTCTCAGTAAGGTATCTTAAATGACACTGTGATGTTGTGTGTTTATTCTAACTTTATGGTTCACTGTATAAAAAAAAAACCGAAAAAAAAAACCAAAAATACAGTGAGTTCTTAGTCCGGTACCTCATAACTGCCTGATACCATATGTTCCAACTTGTAGAAACATGATAAGTGAATATGAGTTCTCAGCAAAGTAACTTGCAGTGTGTTCCACCAAATACCCATTGGAAATTTGTGTGTGTGTAAATTACCCCCATATACCAGTCACACAGTTGTGCTAAGACCTATACCAGTCACAGTTGTGCTAAGACACATACCAGTCACACAATTGTACTAAGACACATACCAGTCACACAGTTGTGCTAAGACACATACCAGTCACACAATTGTGCTAAGACATATACCAGTCACACAGTTGTGCTAAGACATATACCAGTCACACAGTTGTGCTAAGACATATACCAGTCACACAGTTGTGCTAAGACATATACCATTCACACAGTTGTGCTAAGACATATACCATTCACACAGTTGTGCTAAGACATATACCAGTCACACATTTGTGCTAAGACATATACCAGTCAACAGTTGTGATAAGACATATACCAGTCACACAGTTGTGCTAAGAATTATTTTTTTATACAGGACTTGTCACAGTAAGGTGTAACAGCATGTAAAATACTCCCACGCCAAAATATCCATAGTTAAAATGATGTAAAGTTCTCAGTAAAGTAACACACATGGGTGTCACATGTTCCAATTTATAGTAACACTGTAAAGAAGTGAGTTCTTAGTCAGGCATCTTATTTAACACCATGATGTCATATGTTCCAATTTATAGAAACACTGTAAGGAAGAGAGTTCTTAGTCAGGCATCTCAATACACTATGATGTCATGTGTTCCAATTTATAGAAACACTGTAAAGAAGAGAATTCTTAGTCAGGCATCTCAATACACTATGTGATGTCATGTAAACACTGTAAAGAAGAGAGTATTTAGTCAGGCATTTCAATACAGTATGATGTCATGTGTTCCAATTTATAGAAACACTGTAAAGAAGAGAGTTCTTAATCAGGCATCTCAATACACTATGATGTCATGTGTTCTAATTTATAGAAACACTGTAAGGAAAAGAATTCTTAGTCAAGTATCTCATTACACTATGATGTCATGTGTCCCAGTTCTCAGTAAAATACAATAGTGACACTGTGATGTAGTGTGTACCATTTCTTAGATACACAGTTAAGGCCAATCCAACTTTTTTTTCTATTAAGAGAAAGCTGACAGATTGGTTTCTATATCATAAAACAAAAACAAAAAACACAAATATCTAGGAAAAAACACAGAACATAGCCCTAAGATGAACAGTTAAGCATGTACATTTATTTTCACTACTATGAAAACTATTAAATCATAGATTATTTGAAAGTGTGTGCCAAAGATATGGTTTTTATAAGTTGAATTTTGTTTTTCTCTTGTTAACAAATCAGAGAAATACATAAATGTGTATTAAATTGGATTTATTCTTTAAAATGTTTTGTGGTTTTTTTTCTGTCGTTTCATAACTTTTTTTTCCTGATAGAAAGATTTTTTTAAGAACATTTAATTTGTATAAAACATTAAATATTTGACACTTTTAATATAAACAAAAAATCCATTTTGACAGCTTGTATGCGTTTGATATAAAAACGAGTTGAGAATAAATATTTATATATTCAGATCTATCATTTTTTAAAAATATTTATTGAATTTGGTGAATCAGCATGAATTTAATGAATCACCTTGACTTTTAAAGTTGCCTGGCATTGTCCAATTTACATAACTTGACGGGGCGGAGTAACCTTTTGAGTATCATACGGATGATTCTACTCACTTTTCGGTTATGACAAACTTCCGGGGGGAAAACGTTTTACTCCTCACGAGATACTCTATTATGTATGGTGACAAGAAGGAACGATTACTCTAGTCAATGTAATATTAATGTTATGCTTAATTATGCATATGTTATGCTTAAATTTTATCTCGTCCGGGTCAAGAAAGGGTTCACGAGACTCCACTCCGCCAGGTTATATGGATTTTACTGTATCTCTATAAATCAGCTTTTTGAAAACATCATAGTACAGTTGTTAAGCATTACTAGTCATTTATTATGTAATTTGAGAAAGAGGAACACAAAAAGAGATGAAATTCCAAATGTATGGATGGCATCTTGCAGAAGAATGTTGATTTACCAAATAGATAATTCCTGTGAAGCTATAACACATTTAAAGTAAAGTTAAATTATTCATGCACAGGCAAAAATTTGCAGCAAGCATCTGTGGTGTTGAGATATTGCAATGATGGAGTATCCTTGTTTTGTTAGATTTGAATGCCATAATCTACCACTTAGCCAATCAAGTCTTTCACTTCTAATTAAGTTGTTGGATTTTAACACCGCCAACTCATAGTTGGATCCGCATCATTAAAAAAGAATGCAAGGCTTAAAAACATGGGGGTGGGGAGTGGAGGGGAAGGGTGAGAGGGTCAATGATTTTGCATTTTTATTATCGTCATGGTAATAGGATTAAATTTTTTTATAAATTGCGATGAAGACATCTTTTCTTTTTTTTATGACTCTAATCATTTCCTTGAAACTTTTTGTGTATCTAAAAATAGAGAAGAAGAGTCAAACCTAATTAAATACCATGTTAACTTTATGACCTAGACACAAAGTAGGCACCAATCATCTTTATGTTAATCCTACTAAATCAGGAATCAATTAAGCTCATGTCAGACATTTATTCTAAAATTCCACAGTAAACTCCTCTTTATCAGACTCTGTCAATACCAAGATACATTCAATCAAAATAGGTAGAATCAATTAATGATAAATATTGGTTACAGACAAAAAAATTTCACATCCATTACCAGACACCCTCAAACTTGATGAGTAACTTTCATCTGTATCACCCCCAATAATCTAAATTGGATACAGCATCTTTTGTATTTAAGATTCTTCTACTATGATACCTAAGGTTAAAAGTGCTTGCATCCTAATTTCCAAAGAATTTTCAAGAATTTGACTCAGAACTGTAATAGTTTGGATATCAATGTTTTATCAGATGGTCCCAATATACCAGTAGCTTTTCAAAATTCTGCAATGTCCAAGTTCATGCCCACGTCAATCTTACATCGTGACCCGATCTTTACATTTTATCTTTCAATAGCACAGCACATTCCTGTGCTGTTGTACATCATAATTTCTTAAAGAGGCGTTGGTGTTGTGCAGTAATCCAAGTCCCTTGAATGTTTATATTTTTGACCTCTTTTTGTTTAGATATTGATTTTTTTGTTAATTTGACACCAGCTGATAACAAGACATAATATTTATGTATTGTCAACATTTGTGTCTGTTTTAAGACAATTTACAGGATAAGTTCACGGGGTTCAGGTAAGGTTTAAAGGCACGTGAATCTTCTTGACAATTCGTTGTACAGGTATTTCGTGGTTTAATCTCTAATTCACTTGGTTTGATAAGGATCTTGATTTTAAATAAATCAAAATTTTACAGAAGATACAGACTCAATCATTTTAAAACAGTTTGAATTCAGGTAAGAGAATCACAAAGCAGACATGGGAGTTCGGGTATTTTAGTGGTTAACATAGCGACTCTATCTCACCTATGCCACTTATATAAGATCCTCGAATTAGAAGGGAAGTATGCGAGATGGCATGGCAGTTGCCAGCTCTGGCAAGCAGGTTTTCTCCAGGTACATCATTTTCATCCAACAAAAAGTATCCCTTAACCGTTTCAACACTATAATACATACTAGACTAGTCTAAGACTACAAAAAAGATCACACCATTTAGATTCATAGCGGTGTAAAGGTTAATGCCAACATCCCTGCCAATATGATACATCTACTTAAGTTATCTTAACATGTTTTACGATTACTGCAAAAATTAAAAGGTAAATTTAAAGTCAAAACAGTCTGAAATGTATGAATGAGTTGATGATCATTATATCGATTTAATTTACACAGTACTCAACAAGTTTTCAGTTATAAGATGGTGGTCAGTTTTTAAAGGCAGAGGAGAGAACCTGGGTACAATATAACACCCCCCCCCCACCCCAAAAAAAAAACCTCCAGCCATCTTCACAAAATCAGCTTAGGTTCTGGTTGAGATTGAAACTGTGCTGACTTAAGAGGTGACAGACTCTGTGATTTAAAGCAAAATGCTCTATTCACTCGGCCATGGAATTCCCGCTCTCCCTCTAATGACCGCAGCAGTCGGCTACTGTTCTGCCTTTTATTCTATTATACATTAGTAACAAACAAATTATAGTACTCTCATTTTTCGTTGACATCTATCCTATTTTACTGGATAAATGCATACTGCATAAATTTCAACCAAACAAATTGGCATACACCCTCTGTTCGTTGACATCTATTGCCATTTCACTTTCACGCATCATCGCTTTACAAAAGGATAATGATATGCTGACAGTGTCCATTGTGCCACAGTAAAATCCTGATGCATCACTTATCTAGATATCAAATGAAATGCTTCAGAGCATGTAATAACAGGGTTTGGCCTGTAATATTGCCACATTTGTAATATCGTTGATAGGTGATATCAGTGGAATACAGGTTAATCTTTCTTGTTGCTTCTAACACATTGTTAAATCTATAAAGATCTTGGAAACCTTACAGTCTCAAGTGTGCAATCAACTTATTCTCATACATCATCTCAGGGACACAGTAAGAGGTGAAAAAGAAGAAAAATGGTACTTTTGCAGGCTTTACATGTAAAAAGAGAAAATAAATATTTGATATTGCAGCAAAACATTGAAAAGGGATCGAGGAGTTCCTCTCTTTAGAGGAAAATGCTCATCCCTGATTTAGATATAGTCATTACGGTGGGGTGCCAGACCATGGTAGCAAAGATAGGGTGACATACCACTGTAACAAAGATAGGGTGCCAGACTATGATAGCAAAGATAGGGTGCAAGACCATGGCAGCGTAAATAATACAGACTATTAGTGACAAGCATCACATTCTTTGACATGCACCTCATTTTTATCAGAATTAAGGTTCAAGTTGGTCAAGAATCACACTTGTTTAATTTTCTCACAGAATGAGTACTGTAGTAAATTTGACCGAAAAAAATTCTTAAAAATACTGATTTCAAGAAAAATTACTAAATTATTTAAAAATCTTATTCAAGAACCCCTTTTCAGTACATCAGTTTTAAAGGGTATTGACTCCATGACTTTCAGACACTCAAATTTGGTCATTTAACACTACGATATTTCATAATACAGTTTTAACTTGCATTTAAAGTCATCCCTGTCTAAAGGGCACATGCTTACAAAGACCATTCACATTCATACATAACTGTTCTTAACTTTATGAATAAAGGAATAACCTCTTTATAAAGGCCACCTTTTTATAATGACCACTTTTGCCAGTTCCCTTGTGTGACCTTTATAGATGAGTTACTCTGTACATTTATACTATTTAGTTGTTTGATTTCATGCCAAGAGAATCTTTTGCATTTTATGAGCAACATTTATTCATGGATAAATAAAATTTTGCACATAACCAATTCCAGAAAAAAAAGGTGTAAAAAAGGAATCAATTACTTGATATCAAATTTTATAAGGTATTCTATTACATAGGGATTTATTTTCACTATATTTCCAGCCAAATGAAATACTGCAAAATTATCTTCAGACAAGTGACTCTGGTGTTTGGACAAGGTTTTCTTCAAAATTAGAATTATAATATGTCAATGTCTGTCGCCGACTTACGATTTCCGATTTTATTTTTTACTTCTGTGTGTCACGGCAGTGAGGGACCTGAAGAAATAGATCTTACATGTCGACTTTGCAGATGGTATACACACACCTGTATCTCTAAATACCTGTCATGCCTCAGATACCTGCTGCTCACCTCCACATCTCAAGTGACCTGTATACTAACACGGAACTACTCATGCATATGACAGATACTTATCTACATAAATAACGTCAGTTTTTTCTATTTATCTACACAGGTATATCTCAACTGAAGCTGTATTCATTCACATTTTGTAGTAGATTATATCTCGGTATCATCTTCACCTTGAACTCTCCAGTAACGCAGAAATACTGATCACAAACAATACAATTTCAATGGCCTCGCAGACCGTTTATTTTTATCATTTGTTTTTCATTTAATTTGTTCATGTCTGAAACCTATTACTGTCAGTAATGGTCTATAGCAGGTATATATCAGTGTTCATTTTGAAGTATAGGTATTAGCAACTGATGAAGATTCTGTTTCACAATGACTGAAAATATAAGCCAACTTTAATCGCAGTACAGAATAAATAATATTAGCATATGGTTTAAACCTGTTATTTCTCATTGAATGGTAAATAACTTTGGGTTTTTTTTTCTTGCGGTATATGTATTGAAAATATCAAATAACTGATGAGACTTCAACGATTCTTCATATTATTTTGATTTTGTTTTGGTAAACAGCTTTAAGTTCATTTTGTACATATTTTGAAATTCATTTTGTATATATTTTAAGATTCATTTTGTACACATTTTAAGATTCATTTTGTACACATTTTAAAATTCATTTTGTACATAAGCATGCATTTTAAAATTCATTTTGTACACATTTTAAAATTCATTTTGTACATAAGCATGCATTTTAAAATTCATTTTGTACATAGTCTTAATTCATTTTGTATATATACTAACATATATATATTCTCTGTATTACATGATATAGGTTTAAATACAACAAATTTACTTGCAGAAGGCCGGTGGTGTCTTCCTGGGTACATTGTAACCAGGTGTTTTTCTTGTTCTCTTCCTGGGTACAATGTAACCAGGTGTTCTCCTTGTTCTCTTCCTGGGTACAATGTAACCAGGTGTTGGGTTAATGTAATCCTTGTTCTCTTCCTGGGTACATTGTAACCAGGTGTTCTCCTTGTTCTCTTCCTGGGTACAATATAACCAGGTGTTCTCCTTGTTCTCTTCCTGGGTACACTGTAACCAGGTGTTCTCCTTGTTCTCTTCCTGGGTACAATATAACCAGGTGTTCTCCTTGTTCTCTTCCTGGGTACAATATAACCAAGTGTTCTCCTTGTTCTCTTCCTGGGTACATTGTAACCAGGTGTTCTCCTTGTTCTCTTCCTGGGTACATTGTAACCAGGTGTTCTCCTTGTTCTCTTCCTGGGTACATTGTAACCAGGTGTTCTCCTTGTTCTCTTCCTGGGTACATTGTAACCAGGTGTTCTCCTTGTTCTCTTCCTGGGTACAATTGTAACCAAGTGTTCTCCTTGTTCTCTTCCTGGGTACAATGTAACCAGATGTTCTCCTTGTTCTCTTCCTGGGTACAATGTAACCAGGTGTTCTCCTTGTTCTCTTCCTGGGTACATTGTACAATGTAACCAGTTCTTTTCCTGGGTACTCCTTGTTCTCTTGTTCTCTTCCTGGGTACATGTAACCAGGTGTTCTCCTTGTTCTCTTCCTGGGTACAATGTAACCAGGTGTTTTCCTTGTTCTCTTCCTGGGTACAATGTAACAGGTGTTGTCTCTTCCTCCTTGTTCTCTTCCTTGGGTACAATGTAACCAGGTGTTCTCCTTGTTCTCTTCCTGGGTACATTGTAACCAGGTGTTCTCCTTGTTCTCTTCCTGGGTACATTGTAACCAGGTGTTCTCCTTGTTCTCTTCCTGGGTACATTGTAACCAGGTGTTCTCCTTGTTCTCTTCCTGGGTACAATGTAACCAGGTGTTCTCCTTGTTCTCTTCCTGGGTACAATGTAACCAGGTGTTCTCCTTGTTCTCTTCCTGGGTACATTGTAACCAGGTGTACATTCTCCTTGTTCTCTTCTCTTGGGTACAATGTAACCAGGTGTTTTCCTTGTTCTCTTCCTGGGTACATTGTAAACCAGTGTGTCTCTCCTCCTGGGTACATTGTCAGATGTTCTCCTTCCTGGGTACAATGTAACCAGGTGTTCTCCTTCCTCTCTTCCTGGGGTACAATGTAACCATTGGTGTTCTCCTTGTTCTCTTCCTGTAACCAGATGGTTACTGGGTACATGTAACCAGGTGTTCTCCTTGTTCTCTTCCTGGGTACAATGTAACCAGTGTGTTCTCTGGGTACATTTCCTCTCTTTCCTGGGTACTCTTCCTGGGTAACCAGGTGTGTTCTCCTTGTTCTCTTCCTGGGTACAATGTAACCAGGTGTTTTCCTTGTTCTCTTCCTGGGTACAATGTAACCAGGTGTTCTCCTTGCTCTCTTCCTGGGTACAATGTAACCAGGTGTTCTCCTTCCTCTCTTCCTGGGTACAATGTAACCAGGTGTTCTCCTTCCTCTCTTCCTGGATACATTGTAACCAGGTGTTCTCCTTCCTCTCTTCCTGGGTACAATGTAACCAGGTGTTCTCCTTGCTCTCTTCCTGGGTACAATGTAACCAGGTGTTCTCCTTCCTCTCTTCCTGGGTACAATGTAACCAGGTGTTCTCCTTCCTCTCTTCCTGGATACATTGTAACCAGGTGTTCTCCTTCCTCTCTTCCTGGGTACAATGTAACCAGGTGTTCTCCTTCCTCTCTTCCTGGATACATTGTAACCAGGTGTTCTCCTTGTTCTCTTCCTGGGTACATTATAACCAGGTGTTCTCCTCTATCATTAAAAACTGGCCATGAGAGTATAACTGAAAAAAGATTGGGTGTACCATAAAATACAATTGAAATAAAATCCATAGAGTATTCCTAGAAGGGCTTTTTGAAGGAAACTTAAATTGAGGTTCCATAACATGTCGGCATGGGTGACACATTAAAGAACTATCACTGCATTGACATCAGTCCATATCACAGGTCAAAACTTTTGGCTTCATGTCAAAAATTCTTGGGAGGGGGTAAATAACATAAAACAACTCCTACACTCAAAAGTATACAATCAAACTTGTCTATAAAAGCCACTCAAGGGAACAAGCAAGAGTGGCTGCTATAGACAGGTGGCCTTTATAAAGAGGTTTATGCATTATAAAAAGTCACCAAAGGTTATGTTGACTTTACTATATTGGCAGGTGCCCTTTATACAGAGGTGGTCTGTCATACATGTTTGACTGTACTTTGTCAGAGATTGTTTTATATACCTTTCTGACTTAGTATAGATCTATTTCACTGACATAGATTTTAATATATTGCAATGGATTCCAGTTCACTGGTTACCTCTAATATACCAGCATGGTTTGTCAATTTGATAAGATTTCAATACTTTTTGGACTTCTGATCTAACACTGGGGCTGTTTCCAAACATAAAACACAAAATATAATGGGTAAAAACATCAACTATTGCTACCAAAAAATTAGGCAAAGATATAACTTACACCTTATCTCCTAAATCCTCATGGAAAGGTTGAAAAAAATATATAAACTGTAGTTTACAATGTACGCCCCCGTAATTCATTACAGGAACCTCCGCTATGATAACAGTGTTCCGTAGCCTTCATATCTGGTATCGGCGCTGTTTTAACACTGAATTTATCATTTTAGTAGATCCATCACAAATTGACTCACAAGATAATTTTGTCAGGATTTTAGAAGTTAAGCTTCTTTGCAAACATTTTTAATCCTACATCGCCTATTATTGCCCACTTGTCTATGATGTGGTATGGCAATGTTTAGAGTTTTATTGGCCGACTTTATCTGTAATTCTGATAAACTTCATCTCTATAAGATTCCACTGAGCTGAAGAAACATTTAAAGAATACATACAAGCTATAAAAGCAAATGTAGGAATGTCCCATCTCTAATGTAATGCAGTAATTTGACCATTTTATCTACTAGGCCCCTATCAGTGAAACCAGGGCCCGAAGTCACAAGATTTACTCCGTATTTAAGCTCAACTAACTTTTTAAATGATTTTAAGGTTTAACATGCAAAATCTATTCTGTAACTGGACATATTTGTACATTGATGGCATATGATTGTAAATAATGATTAAAATTATTGTTAATTTAAAGAAAAATTCAGAAATAGTAAAAAATTGTTTGAGTACATACTCCATGTATTTATTCATTTTTTACAGGAACATCAAAAGTGTGATGCAAAACATTTATATAGGAGAATGATGTAAAATTTCCTAATCACTCAAACCCAAGAGTTTTACTAACTGTTATATAGTCAAAATAATATGATAAAAGTTTAGCTTGAGTATTGAGTAAATTTGGTGACTTTAGGCCCAGGAGTGGGGACTATAGGTTCGACAGTACCTGTCTGTCTATCACTCCATCCATTGGTCCATCCAATTAAGGTTTTGGTAAAAAGTTGGTAATTGCTCCCCGTTCACTTCATAATGGTTTCACAGGAAGGAGACAAGTGTCGATGCATCAATACAGTGGCACCTGTCTTGTGAGACCACTGTCATAGAAGACCACCTGCTTTGTAAGACACTATTCTGAAAACCTGACCAAAAATGCTGTATATTAAAAAAATTGCAAGTAATAATACACACCAAAATTAGCCTGGTACACTTACTTGGCCTTCTAAATGTACAAAGTTTTGCACAAATCGCAAGGCTTCAGGCACCAGGCTACAACAAAATGAGATTCTCCTGATTTTTTTGTGATTTATTTAACTCATTCACCCCTAAAGATGCATTTGGACTGACCAAAGTAATTGATTTACAGTAGAGTCCACTGTTTTTCAGGGGTTGATAAGTTAAGCACACATCCCCACATTTTGAAGAACTAGAGCAGAAAAATATGACACTTCATTTACAAGAGTAATTTCGTTTTCAATTGTAGCGGACATAATGGGGAATGGAGATTTAAAATGTTTAAATGTAACACCCATTAATAACAATTTAGGAATGGCAACACAAAGTCACAGATTTTTTATAATAAACATTATTGTCTGTGTAATAGATCATATAACATGTGAAACTGACATACCTGTGAAATAATTACATTATACTAAAAACTTGGGGTAAAATATGATATTTCTTTTGAAAGTGTTCCAGTTTATAAATTAGTTTAAAACAGCGAACCTTTCATACAAAATTCAACAAGTACAAAACGGAGAATATCCCACAAAGAATTTTTTCTGATAATGACAATGATTCAGCTATAGGAAAAGTGCCATAAATTTTTGCCTAAGCTTTGATGTAATGTTAATAAAATGATAATTTTGAGACATATTTTTCACAAAACACCGGGTTTCAAGTATTATTCACTTTCACTTATATGGTTCAGAGGGCATTTCGATAACTTCAGGCCTCTGCAATGATATTGCCAGGTAATTTGCATGTTTCCACAGGGTTCTTTAGTTCCTGTGAGTTTCTGTAGGTACCGCAGAAAAATCAGAATGCTAAAATGCTGCAGCAAGCTCCTAAACATGAGGAAACCTTGTTTACACTGAAGGAATGATTTTGACCGCCAGCAAACCTTGAACTTTCCGCGACTTTCCAAGAGACAACCACAGCCTTTTGCCATCCTTAACATTTGTGGTTGCTAGTGGTGGCACCCTGGTCATAAATGCTGGTGAAAAATTGTACACTCTTGAACTGCACACGACCATGCAAAAACTGCTGAAGTGGAAAATGGGTATTATGAAACTACTACAATAGTCATAGAAATAAAACCAGTGAAAAAACATCCACTGTCAGCAACCGATCGAGAGTCTTTTCTAGCTGGTTGATGAAGAGATGTGGACCAAAAAAACCCATAAGTAACTGTTTATATCTAGCACCCCCCCATCCTACCCCCCACAGCAACAAAAGAATGTCACCAGGTGTTCTAGATAATAACCACAACAATTTTACCTCCGTGCCTAATAAAAAGAGTTAACTGTTTTACGTCGATTTGACTATTAATTTGTCCCAATAAATGACCACCCCTTTTTCCCATCTTTTTTTTTCAGTGCCCTGGGTGCTTATTGGGTAGAATACAGTACCCATGATTAGTATTGACTGATGCTATTGCAGTGAGGGTTCTTTTACAAGTCATGCCTGCATGACATGGGACCCTCAGTTTGAAGTGAAAGTCACTTAGGAAAGACTTGTGACTTTCATTTCATATGTCCATCGCTTGGTGAAGGAACAGTTAGTGTCATTTTTTTAAAGTCTATAGTACATCTATAACCCAGTTTGGGGAATTGACCCTGGGATGCTCCACTTGCAAGCTGAACGCTCTACCACTAAACCACTGTATGCGGTCAGCTAGAACTGTCAAAGGTGCATTTTCACAGTTTGTTGGAAAACCTTAAATCAAATGGTTTTTGAACATTTCTGAAGTTTCCATCAAATAAACACTGATTTTTAGCTATATTTACAACCGCATGCCATAAATATATACAAAGATTGGCAGGTAAAGCATACATGTTAGTTATGTGCATTTTCACCAAAAAAATCATAGAAGTTTAGCCTGAGTATTGAGAAAATTTGGTGACACCGTGCTCTGGTACATTAAAAAACTCAAGTCTTACACTCTTCATAGCTGAGACTTGGCAGTCATTTAGTATATCTACAGATGAGTTTGATAGAAGCTAAGTACACAGTATGTATCAGAGATGAGTCTGTTAGTGAGGAAATCTGGTACATCAACACTCAACTCTTTTACACCTCATTTAGATAACTTTAACATTTTAAGGTCAATTACAGGAAATGCAAAAGCATGTTGTAATTCTAGTAAATCTTAATAGTTTGCTTTATTTTTAACCAACTTCCTTCCTGTAATTCAAATTACATACATCAACACATCCCATGGATAAAGAAACAATCAGGATATCTATGCTTCTAATTTTTTCGTTTATTTCAATGTCTATTTTCTTCCTCAAAAGTGTATATTTCATCAAGATTTAAGGCTTTTTTTTCCTCCAAATTTATAGCAGATATTCGGCTATATTCCCAATTGCAAATCATATCTTTTTTTCCCAGTTTTTTGCCAAAAATTCCCAATCAGGAACATAACATCTTTTCCATTATTTTTCATTTTTAATCATTGTTTTTCTTGAAAGTTGAAACATGGCAGTTCAATAATAAAAAAGATTTAAGAAAATATATGAAAGAGCAAATGAAACAAAAAAATAGAAAAAAAAGAGAAAATTCACAAAACACAGTGAAATTCCAGTGCCATGAGCAAAGTTCCCAAAAAGGTAAAAATAGCCTTGAGATTTTACACAAATAAATTCTTCTTGTTTTTAACAGAATCATAATATGTGTAATTGGTTGATTTGAGTGTTGTGTTAAGTAATTTATTTTGCTTAACCTATTTATCCCTAGAGACACATATGGACTGGTCTAAGTCATTGATTTACAGAAGGGTTCATTTTTTTTCAGGGTTGGTGAGAAAGAGTTGTCAATATCTATGAAAATACTGATAATGGATAATGCCACCAACTCTGACATTAATCTTGTATTTGTGATTTGTTTGTGCAAACCATATTTTTACAACAAAATGTGATCTTTAAAAACATTATACTTTAATGCTGGCATTTTACGAATAAACCCTGCGAACAAAATTTAGTCTTTTGTGAAAACTGTGCAATGGTTTAAATACATCAAATTTGTTTAAAGAATTTTGTTTATTTAATATTTTTTCATTATTGGATGTTTTCTCGTGGGATTTAAGCTACTTTAACGTCATGCTCAATAGCCATTATACACTTTTGTGCCTTTTAACAGTTTTAGATGTTGTTGATCAAATATAAAGATTTGAGTCTATCCATTGCTTACACATTATCCCTATTACCAATGTCTGGACCCACCACCACCATAAAACCCCCATATTAAATCTTTATTATCCAATATGGCCACTAAATTCCAAATGAAAGGAAGAAAAACATCATTGGCAGTACCTGGTCACAGGTACATGTATATCAGAAATATAAATGTGAAATGTGGAGGTCATCGACCAAGATATATACAACCTTAACCCATCAACCCCTGAAAAACAATGGATACTTCTGTAAATCATTAACTTAGAGTTAAGACCAGTCCAAATGTGTCTTTAGGGGTAAATTATTTCAATTTTTTTCCACTTTTACTACTTGTATTTGATGTACAATAACAAATAAGAGCTATACACAGACATTTAAGATCTTATATTCCTATATATTTTGTGATGATAACGTCAGGTCCCGTGTCGTATGCCTGTGCAAACAGTATGAGGTGGAGTCAATTAGTTGTAAGTGAATAATAATGCCAAACTGGGTTTCTCAAGCAATTTTCACAAAATATATAGGAATTTAAGATTTTTTTTACCTGTATATATCTCCTTTTTTGTTACCGTACATCAATCTTAATGGTAAAAAACAAATTTAAAAAAAAAAAAACAAAAAACATAGCCAACTGTCTAGAAGTTACAAATCATTTGATAAAAATTCTACCTTCTAGGAAATATCACTTCCTGGCAGTTTATTTTAGGGAATTCTATGTAACAATGGCGACACATGACAATACAAACTGTACATCATTTTTTCTTCTCTTGTTGCACTTTTGTCTGCTGAATTAGAGTTAATTGAAGCTTTTACTGATTAATGGCGTGTTAAAAGTATTGGCAGAGTAATTAATTTTACTACCAAGGTATGTATTAAGGATATACAAAAGCAGTTTTTGGCAATGCATTATTGATACACTATTTGTTTTGTAGTGGATTTTTACCATGCAGTAATCCATGATGTGTAGTAAAACATTTATAATTTGACATATCCACTGACAGCATCTACTGCAAGCCAATTCACATTTTCACACTAAACGCACTGTCATAATAAATATATCTAGTTAACTATGATTACTGGTAAACAACATAGTATTACCACTAACAATTCATCTTGAAATGACAAATCTAATATCATGTAATCATAGATCACAAGTGTTGCACTCTTTGCACATGTTGTTATAGTTACCTTAAATTAATGTTTTATCATTGTAGAAACGTGTATGGGTGTACATAATGTCTATAATTGTACAGGCTGTGTATGGGTGTATAGACTGTATATGGGTGCATTGCTGTGTATTGGTGTATAGGCTGTGTATGGGTGTATAGACTGTATATGGGTGCATTGCTGTGTATTGGTGTATAGGCTGTGTATGGGTGCATTGCTGTGTATTGGTGTATAGGCTGTGTATGACTGTATAGGCTGTGTATGGCTGTACAAACTGTATGGGTATATAGTTTGTGTATGGTTGTATAGACTGTATGAGTATATACACTGTGTATGGGTATATAGGCTGTGTATTGGTGTATAGGCTGTATATGGGTGTATAGGCTGTGTATGGGTGTATAGGCTATGTATGATTTTATGGGCTGTGTATGGGTGTATACACGATATGGGTGTATAGGTTGTATATGGTTGTATAGACTGTGTATGGGTATATACACTGTGTATGGGTATATAGACTATGTATTGGTGTATAGGCTGTGTATGGGTGTATAGGCTATGTATGGCTGTACAGACTGTATGGGTATACAGGTTGTGTATGGTTGTATAGACTGTGTATGGGTATATACACTGTATGGGTATATATACTGTGTATGGGTATATAGGCTATGTATTGGTGTATAGGCTGTGTATGGGTGTATAGGCTGTGTATGGGTGTATAGGCTATGTATTGGTGTATAGGCTGTGTATGGGTGTATAGGCTATGTATTGGTGTATAGGCTGTGTATGGGTGTATAGGCTGTGTATGGTTGTACAGGCAGTGTATGGTTGTACAGGCTATATATGGTTGTACAGGTTGTGTATGGTTGTATATGGTTGTACCGGCTGGGTATGATTGTACACACTGTATATGGTTGTACAAGCTGTTTATGGTTGGATTGGCCGAGTATGTTGGAACAGGTTGTATATTGTTGTGTAGGTTGTGTTTTGTTGTACAGGATGTATATTGTTGTATAAGTTGTGTATGGTTACATAGGCTGTGTATGGATGTACAGGCTGTGTATTAATTGTGCATGGTTGTCAAGCTGTATATGATTGTACAGGCTATATATTGGTTGTGTATGGTTATATAGGCTGTAAATGGTTGTATAGGCTGTTAATGGTTGTAAAGGCTATGTATGGTTGTATAGGCTGTGTATGGTTGTATAGGCTATGTATGGTTGTGTAGGCTGTGTATGGTTGTGTAGGCTATGTATGGTTGTGTAGGCTGTGTATGGTTGTATAGGCTATGTATGGTTGTGTAGGCCATGTATGGTTGTGTAGGCTATGTATGGTTGTGTAGGCTGTGTATGGTTGTATAGGCCATGTATGGTTGTATAGGCTGTGTATGGTTGTATATGCTATGTATGGTTGTATAGGCTGTGTATGGTTGTATAGGCTATGTATGGTTGTATAGGCCATGTATGGTTGTATAGGCTATGTATGGTTGTGTAGGCTATGTATGGTTGTAAAGGCTATGTATGTTGTGTAGGCTGTGTATGGTTATATAGGCCATGTATGGTTGTATAGGCTATGTATGGTTGTGTAGGCTATGTACGGTTGTGTAGGCTATGTATGGTTGTATAGGCTATGTATGGTTGTGTAGGCTGTGTATGGTTGTGTAGGCTATGTATGGTTGTGTAGCCTATGTATGGTTGTGTAGGCTGTGTATGGTTGTATAGGCTGTGTAGGCTATGTATGGTTGTGTAGGCTATGTATGGTTGTATAGGCTATGTATGGTTGTGTAGGCTGTGAATGGTTGTGTAGGCTATGTATGGTTGTATAGGCTATGTATGGTTGTGTAGCCTATGTATGGTTGTGTAGGCTGTGTATGGTTGTGTAGGCTATGTATGGTTGTATAGGCTATGTAGGCTATGTATGGTTGTATAGGCTATGTATGGTTGTATAGGCTATGTATGGTTGTATAGGCTGTGTATGGTTGTATAGGCTGTGTATGGTTGTATAGGCTATGTATGGTTGTGTAGGCTATGTATGGTTGTGTAGGCTATGTATGGTTGTATAGGCTGTGTATGGTTGTATAGGCTGTGTATGGTTGTATAGGCTGTGTATGGTTGTGTAGGCTATGTATGGTTGTATAGGCTATGTATGGTTGTGTAGGCTGTGTATGGTCATATAGGCTGTTAATGGTTGTATAGGCTATGTATGCTTGTGTAGGCTATGTATGGTTGTATAGGCTGTGTATGATTGTGGTGTCACTTGGCACACTGTGTGGTGTTATCTTTTTGTTTGTGGTGATACATATCATATCTGGTGGTTCTTATTGTTACAGGTGGGTTGTGGTATCAATTTACACACTGTGTGGTTCATATACACAATCACTAACGTTAGTCCTGTGTGTATCTGGTACAATACTTCTACTTATGTTTTACAAATATGTAAGAGGTATGCTAATATGATGATTGTCAGTTTGGGTGGCAAATACTTAATGATGCATAAAAATGATATGTATACATTACTATTCATTAGCAAATTTGTCATCAACAGGTTGGTTGTATAGGCTGTGTATGGTTGTATAGGCTGTGTATGGTTGTATAGGCTATGTATGGTTGTGTAGGCTATGTATGGTTGTGTAGGCTATGTATGGTTGTATAGGCTGTGTATGGTTGTATAGGCTGTGTATGGTTGTATAGGCTGTGTATGGTTGTATAGGCTGTGTATGGTTGTGTAGGCTATGTATGGTTGTGTAGGCTATGTATGGTTGTGTAGGCTGTGTATGGTCATATAGGCTGTTAATGGTTGTATAGGCTATGTATGCTTGTGTAGGCTATGTATGGTTGTATAGGCTGTGTATGATTGTGGTGTCACTTGGCACACTGTGTGGTGTTATCTTTTTGTTTGTGGTGATACATATCATATCTGGTGGTTCTTATTGTTACAGGTGGGTTGTGGTATCAATTTACACACTGTGTGGTGTTATCTATCATATACACAATCACTAACGTTAGTCCTGTGTGTATCTGGTACAATACTTCTACTTATGTTTTACAAATATGTAAGAGGTATGCTAATATGATGATTGTCAGTTTGGGTGGCAAATACTTAATGATGCATAAAAATGATATGTATACATTACTATTCATTAGCAAATTTGTCATCAACAGGTTACCTGAACAGCTTTTTACAGGTAAATATGATTCTTGAAAATTAACATATGCCACGAGGCATGTCAATTTCATATGATTTTTCAGGTAGTAAATAGTAAGAGTGAATGTTTCTTTATAATACTGGTATTATCATCTTTATATTCATATATTTTATATTCCCCACAGCAATATTTTTAACACCATCATTACAATAAAAGATTTTTCAACAGTTTTCAAATCATCAGTATAGCCTAAAACTTGAAACCGCTTTGACATCATAAGTATGGTCAAAATATTACAACATCTCTGAAATCAGCAGTGACTCAGTGTTTTTCAAATCTTAACATCTCTCATATCAGCAATATGGTTTTAATCTTATAACATCTCTGATATCAGCAATATGGTCTTAATCTTACAACATCTCTGATATCAGCAATATGGTCTTAATCTTATAACATCTCTGATATCATCAGTATGGTCTTAATCTTACAACATCTCTGATCTCAGCAATATGGTCTTAATCTTATAACATCTCTGATCTCAGCAATATGGTCTTAATCTTATAACATCTCTGATCTCAGCAATATGGTCTTAATCTTATAACATCTCTGATCTCAGCAATATGGTCTTAATCTTATAACATCTCTGATATCATCAGTATGGTCTTAATCTTACAACATCTCTGATATCAGCAATATGGTCTTAATCTTATAACATCTCTGATATCAGCAATATGGTCTTAATCTTATAACATCTCTGATCTCAGCAATATGGTCTTAATCTTATAACATCTCTGATCTCAGCAATATGGTCTTAATCTTATAACATCTCTGATCTCAGCAATATGGTCTTAATCTTATAACATCTCTGATATCAGCAATATGGTCTTAATCTTATAACATCTCTGATATCATCAGTATGGTCTTAATCTTACAACATCTCTGATATCAGCAATATGGTCTTAATCTTATAACATCTCTGATATCATCAGTATGGTCTTAATCTTACAACATCTCTGATATCAGCAATATGGTCTTAATCTTATAACATC
Organism: Atrina japonica; assembly: GCA_030159075.1. Taxonomy (NCBI): domain Eukaryota; kingdom Metazoa; phylum Mollusca; class Bivalvia; order Pterioida; family Pinnidae; genus Atrina; species Atrina japonica. The sequence continues at coordinate 755,789 of BROG01000240.1, forward strand.
TCTGATATCAGCAATATGGTCTTAATCTTATAACATCTCTGATATCAGCAATATGGTCTTAATCTTATAACATCTCTGATATCAGCAATATGGTCTTAATCTTATAACATCTCTGATATCAGCAATATGGTCTTAATCTTATAACATCTCTGATCTCAGCAATATGGTCTTAATCTTATAACATCTCTGATCTCAGCAATATGTTCCAATCTTACAACATCTCTGATATCATCAAAATAGTCCAAATCTTACAACATCTCTAATATCATCAATATGGTCCAAATCTTACAACATCTCTGATATCTTCAATATGTTCCAATCTTACAACATTTCTGATATCATCAAAATAGTCCTAATCTTACATCTCTGATATCAGCAATATGGTCTTAATCTTACAACATCTCTGATATCAGCAATATGGTCTTAATCTTACAACATCTCTGATATCAGCAATATGGTCCAAATCTTACAACATCTCTGATATCAGTAATATGGTCCAAATCTTACAACATCTCTGATATCAGCAATATGGTCCAAATCTTACAACATCTCTGATATCAGTAATATGGTCCAAATCTTACAACATCTCTGATATCAGCATTATAGTCCAAATCTTACAACATCTCTGATATCAGCATTATAGTCCAAATCTTACAACATCTCTGATATCAGCATTATAGTCCAAATCTTACAACATCTCTGATATCAGCATTATAGTCCAAATCTTACAACATCTCTGATACCATACAGTAACTGAATTTGTTGATAAAGAGAATACAGTAAAACCTGCTTTACTGACATCATGTACATAAAGACCACCTGTTCACAAAGACCATTTTTTGCTCTCCCCAATAGTACCATTTGTGTACAAATCAACCTCTATATAAAGACCACCTCCCTATAAAGATCATTTTTCTTGTGTCCCTAAGGAGGATGTTATATACAAGTTTCACTGTACATTTTAACACTGGATAGACACATTGCATGTACTTTAAATATAAAAAAAAAACAACATCAGCCAGAAAATTTTCTATATATCGGATGGATGAACTAATTACCCATAATTCCTTGGTGTTCTCTGACAGATTTAAGTGTGATTGCATGCACATTTGTTATTTGTTTTCTAATTCCATCTACATTAAATTTGTATGTTTACATGCAAAACACATGTAAAAATTAATTATCTTATCAGATGTTATGGTATAAAAAAAATCGACTGTAACCTTGTTACAAATCACAACCAGACACAACTGCTTACTAAATTGTAATTTTAACTCATCAACCCCTGAAAAACAATGGACTCTTCTGTAAATCAATGACTTAGACCAGTCCAAATGGGTCTCTAGGGGTAAATGGGTTAAAACTGATTGTCAAAATTTTATTTCACATAAAACATGTGTTGGTAAGAACTTGATGAGCTGAAAAAGATAAGTCTCTAAAATGATATTGATATTACATGTATAACCAGAATGGGCCAGTATAACATTTAATAGTTCAAAAATCCAAAATGTTTTGGAACTTTAGATATTTGAAATTTTAACTAAAATTTACCCTAAAATATCAAATATCTAAAACCATTTCTGAATATTAGACTTTAAGATTTTTTACCAAAACCTAAAATATCAAATATCCAGTTTTAAGATTTCAGATTTTGGGGTTTAAGTTCAAGATATTTAAAAAAAAAACAGAAATGGTTCTAAGTTTCTGAGATTTTAGACTATGGATTTTAAAATATGAAAATTAAAAAAAAATCAATTATGTCTAAACTATCTATGTGATCATAATTCCAAAATGTTTTTATTTGATATTTAAGTTTTTTAGTTAAAATTTCGATTATCTAAAATTCCAAAATGTTTTTATTTGATGTTTTAGGATTTTAGTTTAAAAATTTCTATTGTCTAAAATTCCAAAATGTTTTTATTTGATATTCTAGGTTTTTAGTGAAAATTTCTATTATCTAAAATTCCAAAATGTTTAAAAATTTGTAATTGTTTTTTTAAGAGTTACACTAACCAAATGCCTATGATTTTTTTTTCTGCATGGTAAGGATTTATCTCCCCTTGTTACATTTTCACAGCCTTTTTTCTGACCGGCATGGATGATAATTTTTCAACTTGTCAGAACTTTTAGTCATGAATATTAATCTGTTTTTGGGCATAAATTCCTCGTGCATACATGTATTTCATTATTTGTATATTCACTGTCAAATGCATCAGATCTTTAAATTACATTACACAGTTCCTGTTTACATAATTGTACGTATTCACATCTCTCACTAAAAATGCTTCTCTTTGATGTAAAGTATTGCATACCTTTGTAAATATTTCAAATGTATAAGAATTACAGTTAATTAGCTAACAACAGGAAATAAAAAGAATGTTATTAAAGGTCTTATTATGCATTGTTAATGCTATCAATTGACTATCTTGCTAGCGCATAATTATGTAAGCCTTTTTAAATTTCAGTAAGTAATAGATGTAAGAATATGTACAGTCATTGTACTAAGCAAACTGCAATATTGGAAGTTTTGAAGTAATGAATAGATCCTCAAACAGAATCATACAAAGACTATAGAAATGTTGGGTTCGTGTTAAACATATCTACTTTGTAATAAATTTCCCTTTTTTTAATGATTTTGAAAGTCTGAATGTGCCCAAGTACCACAGTGGGTAACACACTGACTTCTGACCAGTTCGACCCAGGTTCTATCTTCTGTGTGGATAATATTTGTTAGTGAAACGGTATGATGTTGACCAGCTCAGACACATGGGTTTCTCCATGTATTGCAGTTTCTGTTTATCCGCTAGAAGTATACCACCCCCACCCTCTTTATCCAACATTGATACTAACAAGAAACATTTATAAAAGTGATTCAGCTTTTTTTGTCAATTTAGGTAAAATAAGTAAATTTTCATTTCAAAGACTAAGTAAAAGTTAAAAAAAGACAATTCCATCAAACTTTGGCTTAATCAATTTCAGTCACGTTGATCTAATTTCATATAGAAAGGAAATCCATTCAGTTAGGTAAATGAAGCATGATGCATCTTATGATTATGGATACCGGTACTTTCTGTACGAGTGCAGATAAATGCATAAAACTTTGTCGACTCATAAAAAAAAATTACAGAAATTATCTGCGATGTAAACCAATTATATTTACAGATAAAAACTTCCTACTGACTTTTGGTATCTTTCACTCTCTAAAAACTTTATTTTGATTGACATATTTATGTTCAACACAAGTGAAGAATGCGGTCTGATCCAAGAACTGATAAAAGGAACACAAAAATAACCGCAAATAGTTGAGGTGGAACAACTCTTGTAAAAATCATAATATTAACAAAGTGTTATATAAAACAGTTATAATAGAACTCAATACCTTTAACTGGAAAATGTTGACTTCAAATGCTATGAAATACAATTACAGACATTGATATGATACAAACCTAAACGAAACAGATACGGACCTAGGCATCATATCTCAGATTAGATAAGCAAGTAACATTACTATATAATTTATTAATAGTTTAGTAGTTGTTATTTTGTGATGAAAATGGTATGATATGAACTTAAAAGAAATTGATATGGACCTAGGTATCATACCTTAGGTTATATCTAGTAAATCACATAACTTAGTACCAGTATACATGTACTACAGCTCAGGTTAAATTTATATAAAATCTGAAGCTCAGGTTAGATTTGGTATGCCATAATGCTATAAAATCTGAAGCTCAGGTTAGATTTGGTATGCCATAATGCTATAAAATCTGAAGCTCAGGTTAGATTTGGTATGTCATAATGCTATAAAATCTGAAGCTCAGGTTAGATTTGGTATGCCATAATGCTATAAAAGTTGAAGCTCAGGTTAGATTTGGTATGCCATAATGCTATAAAAGTTGAAGTTCAGGTTAGATTTGGTATGTCATAATGCTATAAAATCTGAAGCTCAGGTTAGATTTGGTATGCCATAATGCTATAAAAGTTGAAGCTCAGGTTAGATTTGGTATGCCATAATGCTATAAAATCTGAAGCTCAGGTTAGATTTGGTATGCCATAATGCTATAAAAGTTGAAGCTCAGGTTAGATTTGGTATGCCATAAGGCTATAAAAGTTGAAGTTCAGGTTAGATTTGGTATGTCATAATGCTATAAAATCTTAAGCTTAGGTTAGGTTTATTATTTATATTAGTATGTAGTTGTATAGTTTTCCATACTTTTAAAAGCTGTTTGGATATTTTTCTGGCTACAAAACAACAAGTATATAATAATTTGTGTTAATGTTACTTATCTATAATATATAAAATATTGTCGAGTGCATCACATCTTTCTTGTTACTGTAATTATATTTCATACTTCTTTTATTTATTTCTATTTTTCCTTCTTTCTTTCTTCTTCTATTTTCATGTTTATTTTCCCCAACATTCAAACATAACAATGTGCTCAGCACTAGTAATTTATGATATCTTTAACTAATACACCCCTAAAGACACATTTGGACTGATCCAAGTAAGTGATTTACAGAAGAGTCCACTGTTTTTCAAAGGTTGATGAGTTAAAAAAGTCCCTATTTTATATTAAGCCATGTAATACATATTTTCTAAATATATACCTCACACCCTTCTTATTTTAAACAGAAAGTTTTAGCCTCCGTTATTCATGAGTTTTATGTTGATGTCTGACATTATAATAACCATTGTACATGTATATCAGACAGTCTGCCGATGGATGTCAGCTTTAATTTTCTACAGCTCATAATCGCTGTAGTAGTCTTGGCTGAACCAAAACAAGAGCTGTTAAAAGACAACAAAGCTTGCAAAAATGGATGTAAATTATCCAAACAGGTATTTGATCCATAGCTGTCAGGTTTTAAGGTCAAAAGACCAGTAAATATTTTTATTCCTTCAGCTCAGGTTTAAGTTTCTGAAAAGAAGGTCAAAGTGCAAGGTCAAGGTAACTAGGTCAAAAGTCAAGGTACCAAATGAAAGCTCTGGTCACAAGATATATATATATATATATATATATATATATATGTGAAACATTAAAGCCCTATTTCTCATGGTTTACAAGCTATAGCCAAGTTTTTTAAAAGTAGGTCAAAATCCAAGGTCAAGCTCACTAGATCAAAAGTCAAGGTACCAAATGAAAGCTCTGGTCATAAGAAATATATATGTGAAATATCAAAGCCCTATTCCTCATGATTTAAAAGATATAGCCAAGGTTACATTTTTTCAAAAGTAGGCCAAAGTTCAAAATCAAGGTCACTAGGTCATAACATCAAAGATCTGGTCATAAGGAATCTATATCTGAAATATCAAAGCCCTGTCCCTCACAGTTAAAAAGATATTGGCCAGGTTAAAGTTTTTGTCTATGGATGACAACGACTACAACAACACCGTGGGTATAGCATCAGCTCTCCTGACTTTTGTCCCAGCGATCTAAAAAGTAACTGTAAATTGGGGCCTGAATTTCGGCCTTTATATATTGCATACCTGGAATTTTCCACCGTCATTTAATTTTCGCCATTTTTGCCCTAATACAAGAAAGCAAATTTAAAATGATCATGATCAAAATTTTCAAGTAAAATAACTGAGGCATTGACATACTTGCTTTCCATGAGACTATCTAGTGATTTAGGGTAAAGTCAAGATCGGTGAATATGTATCCTGTTGTAAAAGGACAAAAAATAGGCAGGAGTGAAAATTTCCAGGTATACATAATATAATCATGTTAAGTGCACCCGTTACCTACATGCTCCCCTTCCCGGGTAACTAGAATCATTCAAAGATGTGTAATATTTGCACTATTTAAATCTAAAATCTAAAATTCTGTTGTACATAATTGATGGAAATGTACATATATGTCTCGAAGTTTTTGTTTCAACAAAGAATAAATTCCTCAAGTTAAAATAGAATATCTACATTTCAGGCCTTTCATCTCACTTTGAAATTAGATATGCTTTTAATTTACAGAAACATCAATGAATAACATCTATTAAGTCAGAACAGAGTAACATAGTTTGCATTGAACATATCCTGAAATCTAAATTTAGATCTTTAAAAAACACACACACAAATACACAAAAAGGGAATAAATAAAACAGAATTTTGACATGTTCCCCAAACCTGGCTGAGTCATAGGTACTTCAGGTAGGAAGTCTATATAGATCTCTCAAGTTTACAACGGGCAACTTTACCTGATAAGGTAGGATATTGTCAATAAATTGCATATCTATGGATATTTAACATTATATTTACTTGGTTTTCCCATCACAGGAAAAATATTTGATATTTAGTTGTTGTGGTTCAGGCTAAGCGGTACGTGACGGTTATCACAGCGAGGTAAGATTTCTATACATCGTTTTTCTTACAACAGAATTTTTTTTTTAACTTCAAGCGTCATTACATAAATCATATGATATATATATGTATATATATATATATATATATATATATATATATATATATATATATATATATATATATATATATATATAAATCAATACATAAGAAGTTAACAGTCACACTAGATCATAAGTTGATATCCAGCAATCTCACACCATCATATCAGTTCTGTTTATATAGTTCCAGCCCCACCTTTGATCACATTGCATTTAGTTCTGTGCAACTGACGACTGTCTTGTGTTTATAATACGTGTCACAAACAAATCATGTTTTATTTGTACATACTGGAGATTATACATGTATGTTCTGGTCTGTAACACTGGCTTAGATCTACAAGTTTCTATTGTAAATAAATTAAATTGACTTACTTTTGTCATATAAATACCTACATGGGATTTAATTTAAAAGTAAATTGATGGACTTCCTAGTCAATTGGATATGCTCACTGCAATACTATATGACAATCGTGACTATACATGTGAACATTTGAAATAGTTTGTATTCTTAACTCATTTACACTTTAAGACTCTTTGGATTGGTCTAAGTGATTGATTTTCAGAAGAGTCCATTGTTTTTCAGGGGATGATGAGTTAATGGCAACCTTTTGATCATGATTAAAATATAATTAAGTGTATTTACTTATCACAGGTGTGTTGAATGTGTATTTGCATTTGAAAAAAGGAGAACAGAAAATGTGTGTAGAGAATTGAGATGTTTGAACTTGACACATGTGTACAGAATGTGTATCTGATCTTGACACATGTGAACAGAATGTGTATCTGAACTTGACACATGTGTACAGAATGTATATCTGAACTTGAAACATGTGTACAGAATGTGTATCTGAACTTGACATGTGTACAGAATGTGTCTGATCTTGACACATGTGTACAGAATGTGTATCTGAACTTGACACATGTGTACAGAATGTGTATCTGAACTTGAAACATGTGTACAGAATGTGTATCTGAACTTGACACATGTGTACATGTATGATAGATTATACTGATAATTATTTTCACACTAGGTATGACCTGTGATGTTTATTTTCTTATACACATATCCCTACACAATAATTATCTGGCCATCTGTCATTACCTGATCATTAAGTGATTGTAAAATAAATAGCATTTTCTAATTGCTGTGGTGGGCTATCAAAAATATATATTTGTTTCTTTGTTGTTATTTGTGGTCAGAAGTAATAACAGTATGAGGACTACAACACTTAAATATAGTCCTTTTGCTACATAACAAATACAACCTTTACTGTCTAGGACTGATGTGATACACACATACCAAAAACACATACACATCTAACCCTGGTCTTTACTGTCTGTCTAGGACTGATTTGATACACACACTGTCACATACCAAAAACACATACACATCTAATCCTGGTCTTTACTGTCTAGGACTGATCTGATACACACACTGTCACATACCAAAAACACATACACATCTAATCCTGGTCTTTACTGTCTAGGACTGATCTGATACACACACTGTCACATACCAAATACACATACACATCTAATCCTGGTCTTTACTGTCTGTCTAGGACTGATTTGATACACACACTGTCACATACCAAATACACATACACATCTAACCCTGGTGTTTACTGTCTAGGACTGATCTGATACACACACTGTCACATAACAAATACACATACACATCTAATCCTGGTCTTTACTGTCTAGGACTGATCTGATACATACACTGTCACATACCAAATACACATACACATCTAACCCTGGTCTTTACTGTCTGTCTAGGACTGATTTGATACACACACTGTCACATAACAAATACACATACACATCTAACCCTGGTCTTTACTATCTAGGTCTAATTTGATACACACACTGTCACATACCAAATACACATACACATCTAATCCTGGTCTTTACTATCTAGGTCTAATTTGATACACACACTGTCACATACCAAATACACATACACATCTAATCATGGTCTTTACTATCTAGGTCTAATTTGATACACACACTGTCACATACCAAATACACATACACATCTAATCCTGGTCTTTACTATCTAGGTCTAATTTGATACACACACTGTCACATACCAAATACACATACACATCTAACCCTGGTCTTTCCTGTCTGTCTAGGACTGATTTGATACATACACTGTCACATACCAAATACACATACACATCTAACCCTGGTCTTTACTATCTGTCTAGGACTGATTTGATACATTGACACATACCAAATACACATACACATCTAACCCTGGTCTTTATTTTCTAGGACTGATTTGATACACACACTGTCACATACCAATTACACATACACATCTAACCCTGGTCTTTACTGTCTAGGACTGATTTGATACACACACTGTCACATACCAAATACACATACACATCTAACCCTGGTCTTTATTTTCTATGACTGATTTGATACACACACTGACACATACCAAATACACATACACATCTAACCCTGGTCTTTACTGTCTAGGACTGATCTGATACACACAGACACATAACAAATACACATACACATCTAACCCTGGTCTTAACTGTCTAGGACTGATCTGATACACACAGACACATAACAAATACACATACACATCTAACCCTGGTCTTTACTGTCTAGGTCTAATTTGATACACACAGACACATAACAAATACACATCTAACCCTGGTCTTTACTTTCTAGGACTGATTTGATACACACACTGTCACATACCAAATACACATATAATCTAACCCTGGTCTTTATTTTCTAGGACTGATTTGATACACATAAACTGTCACATAACAAATACACACCTTAATGGACCCTTACCACAATCACACATAGCCTACATACCTTAAGTAACCCAGTTTTAATTGTGAAGTTCTACATGCATGTACTACAGTAGTATTCAGAAATAACAAATGACCAACAATCCATGAAGTTTTTTCTTGATTTAGTATTTTTAAAAATACCTGTACAGTAGTTGTATATGATATTTTGACCTAATTTGTACCAGCTCATCAAAACAGTGAAGTGGGGATCCCTTGTGAATTAATAGGATAAATACTTCTCTGAGCAGCTCATTTCTTATCTGCTGTTTAAAAATAGTACAAATAGCAATCCAAAACTTCAACATTGTACACACACACACACACACACACCCTACACACACCCCTACACACATGCACACACACAAACACATGCATGCATGCACACACACACACACGCACACACGCACACTTATACATGAACTGTGTTTTATAGTTGTAAGGGAGCTGGATCCCTCCTTATTGCAAACTACATATTGCATGATTTGTAAAATACATGTGTATAAAACTTGTAAAAGGATCAATTCTACAGCAATGTCTTCCAGGATATATTGATCTGATTTACATGTACTGACATTTATACATATAAACATGTATGCAAATTCTGAATATTTATCTTTCAACAGATCCTGAAAATCATTTTTGTTTTTTTAATTTATTATCCCTCAGGTGTGCTAGTTACAGGTAGCTGATCTTATTTCAAAGAACAAATTATATATACCTGTACAACACAATGATTTAATCTTAATCATATTACTCCACAGTATACATACATAGTCCTTCAGGTGCTTTTACTAATTTCCTGTATATATATTTTATACCTATATGTATGTTCATATGTACTTCTGTCTCCTGCAGATAGGAAAGTACAATATCTGGTGTAATTTTTCAGGCCTTTTTCTAGTTTTCACCTGGCCGAATATTCGGCTCCATTCCCAATGCAAAAATGATTTTCTCAATTTGATGACAAAAATTCCTAATTTGGTACAGAGACTGCGATTGTACTGCAATATAAATTGATGCAGGGGGGAATGTATCCTTCATATTTCGATTTACAGATGTGCAAACTATTTTCAAATTCACTGTAAAATTCCTAATTGTGTGGCAGCTGGAAGATTTACAGAAATTTGCAGCAAAAGTACCATACCTAAAATTACTTGTTAACGTAGGTGTAAAAATGCAGGAAAACTGTAATTTAGTTATCAATTTTTTTTTTCGGCTATGATAGTGCATTACCAGTATGATAATATTTCACCTTTTTAATAACAGTAAACTTTAGCATTGCAATTTTTAACCACACACACGTAATTTGTGTAAAATTGCTCGTCATTTCATGCAATATTACTTCAAACATTTATGTGGCAGATGACATTACCGAACAGCTGTGCAGGCTCATCTGTCTATTAATAAGATGCACTTACTTCTGCATTCACAATGTTTTTATGATTCCCAGTAATTTATCATTTTTCTTTGAATTTCCATGGCAACTCAAAGCTTGATCTATACATGCTCCTTATAATATAACTCTGTCAGTTGGAAGTAGACTATACATAGATTGGTCTCCACCTTTCCTTTTTTCCTGGAGCTGAAACAAACACCAAAATTCATTTTTTTTTTATATTCAATTCAATTTCTATTCAAATATTTGTCTTTTGAATTTTTCTATGTGTAATTTTTACTTCATTCCCAAAATTACTCTTGGAATTCTTTAATAACCTAAAATAAATCAATCTATATCAATTACTGTTCATTTATCATTCTCAGGTACAGCATACCTGGAAATTCATGTATCATTTTGTTTTATCGCCCTTTTTTGGCAGAAAACATATTCACCCTATCTTAAATATACCCTAAATAACTTTAGTCTCATATATTGCATGTATCTGTGCTTTAGTTAGTGAGCTAGACAATATTTCATTCCCATTTTCAATTTGCCCTCTCACATAAGGGCGAAAATGTATATCTGTACTTCAGTAAGTAAGCTAGAAAATATTTCATTCCCATTTTCAATTTGCCCTCTCACATAAGGGCAAAAAATGGTGAAAAATTTAATGGGAGCAAAATCAGTATACAGTCTATATATATATATATATATATATATATATATATATATATATATATATATATAAATCAATATTTGAATGCCAAAAATTTGAAAATAAATTAAAACACATGCATAAAATGTCCTTGACATTGTTTAAATTGAAAGCAATGATTGTTTTCAACTGAATTAACTATTGTGAATCTACATGTACATCCTTTCATCACTTTTACATTCAATGTTTATAACAGCCGACTCACGTAATTTTTTGCATAAATAATAATGACGGCTGATTATCTGAATGAAAGTACACCAAGCAGGCATTTCAATTTCAACTTTCTTAGTATATAAAGTATCTCGCGATATCAGCTGTATTTCATTCCCATTTTCAATTTGCCCTCTCACATAAGGGCGAAAATGTATATCTGTGCTTCAGTAAGTAAGCTAGAAAATATTTCATTCCCATTTTCAATTTGCCCTCTCACATAAGGGCAAAAAATGGTGAAAAATTTAATGGGAGCAAAATCAGTATACAGTCCATATATATATATATATATATATATATATATATAAATCAATATTTGAATGCCAAAAATTTGAAAATAAATTAAAACACATGCATAAAATGTCCTTGACATTGTTTAAATTGAAAGCAATGATTGTTTTCGATTGTTTTTGTATCACTGAATTAACTATTGTGAATCTACATGTACATCCTTTCATCACTTTTACATTCAATGTTTATAACAGCCGACTCACGTAATTTTCTGCATAAATAATAATGACAGCTGATTATCTGAATGAAAGTACATCAAGCAGGCATTTCAATTTCAACTTTCTTAGTACATAAAGTATCTCGCGATATCAGCTGTAAGTAGTACGTGATATGTAAAGTACCGGTATCTCACTGTATCACTTGGTAACTATGATTTCTAAGTATATCCAATGTGAACATTGTAAACAGTGATATCGTAATACATAAATACTTTAATGTATCAATTGTAAATACATGTAAACCACTTTATCTCATCAACCCCTGAAAAACAATGGACTCTGCTGTAAATCAATTACTTAGACCAGTCCAAATGTGTCTTTAGGGGTGAATGAGTTAAACAGTGGATTTCTGAATACATACTGTATCTCACAATATTACTTCAGTGATCAAGTACATAAAATATCTCAGTACTGTAAACGTGGACTCTTATGTGTTGGGGTAATTCACACAAAATACGTGAAGAGTTTTTCATGTAAATTAACCCCGCATATACCAGTTCCACAGTAAGTGTGCTAAGAAAAATCATTTGATACAGAACTGGTCACAGTAAGATGTGACATCACGTAAAAAAACCCTACATGTATGGTTTTGTATAAGAAATTATACGCGTAAACGCGTAATTAACAACATGCGGAAAACTCCATATTTACAGTATATCAGATGTAAGTACTGATAAACAGTGATATATTAGTACATAATAGTATCTCAGCTTTCACTAGTGACATTGGTCTTGGGCGGGCTCTCAATGTATCTGAACTTTTATAAGATATACTGACACTGATATCGGCCTTTTAGAGGCTCTATACATTCACTACTGACACTGACTTTTTAGAGGCTCTCAACATTCACTTATGACACTGGCCTTTTAGAAGCTCTCAACATTTACTATTGACACTGGCCTTTTTGAGGCTCTAAACATTCACTACTGACACTGGCATTTTGAACACTCTCAACATTCACAACTGACACTGGCCTTTTAGAGGCTCTAAACATTCACTACTGACACTGGCCTTTTAGAGGCTCTAAACATTCACTACTGACACTGACCTTTTAGAAGCTCTAAACATTCATTACTGACACTGGCCTTTTAGAGGCTCTAAACATTCACTACTGACACTGACCTTTTAGAGGCTTTAAACATTCACTACTGACACTGGCCTTTAGAAGCTCTAAACATTCACAAATGACACTGGCATTTTAGAGGCTCTAAACATTCACTACTGACACTGGCCTTTTAGAAGCTCTAAACATTCACTACTGACACTGGCATTTTAGAGGCTCTAAACATTCACCACTGATACTGACCTTTTAGATGTTCTCAACATTCACTACTGACACTGACCTTTTAGAGGCTCTAAACATTCACGACTGCCACTGACCTTTTAGATGCTCTCAACATTCACTACTGACACCGACCTTTAAGAGGCTCTAAACATTCACTACTGACACTGACCTTTTAGAGGCTCTAAACATTCACTACTGACACTGGCCTTTTAGAAGCTCTAAACATTCACCACTGATACTGACCTTTTAGAGGCTCTAAACATTCACTACTGACACTGGCCTTTTAGAGGCTCTTAACAATCACTACTGACACTGACCTTTTAGAAGCTCTAAACATTCACTACTGACACTGGCATTTTAGAGGCTCTAAACATTCACTACTGACACTGACCTTTTAGAAGCTCTAAACATTCACTACTGACACTGGCATTTTAGAGGCTCTAAACATTCACTACTGACACTGACCTTTTAGAGGCTCTAAACATTCACTACTGACACTGGCCTTTTAAACACTCTCAACATTCACTACTGACACTGGCCTTTTAGAGGCTCTAAACATTCACTACTGACATTGACATTTTAGAGGCTGTCAACTTTCACTAGATTAACAACATTTTTATACCTACAGAACAGCTGTTAATACACAGAGGGAACTGAGGTTATATCATTGACTAATGCAAAACTGTTAACTATTATAACATGTTCAGTAAAGTTCAGTCCATCTTGTAACATCAGCAGTCAATTTTTTGATGCAACTCAAGCTTCCTGGGAAATTTTAAGATAGACATGAAACTCAATAAAGGTTGTCCACAGTGTGACATCAGTCCTTTGATTTATTTTCATTGTCAAACACAATTTAATATCAAATTAATTACAGCTTAACAGACTTGTAAAAATATAATTTAACAAAAAACATGATGGATCGTTTTTACCTCTAGCCATATTAGAGGGATCATTCATTGGAAATTCAAATACAGAAAATGAAATAAAAACATTATAGTAATGACATCTGGAAGATATATCTGAATATGGCTACTAAACAAACAGATATAGAAGATAATCAACTAATATCCCATAAAACCTGTAAAACTTGAAAAACATTTTTTAAAATGTCAATTTCCTTTACTTAATTCATCAACCCCTGAAAAACAATGGAATCTTTTGTATTGTAAATAAATGACTAATAAAAGACCAGTCCAAATGTTTTTTAGGAGTGAATGATTAAAAAAAAGTAATTTCCACAGATGCAATGCATGGGTATATGGTGGTATATAGCAAAGAGATAGAATTTCTTATTGATTTGCATATCAGGGAAGGGCTGTGTTGGGCTGATGCATCTCCAGTATATCTTAAACACAATGTAACCATGACACCTGTGGTTTTACAAATTTTCCCAGCAAATGAAAACAACACTTATCAAGAAATCAAACAAAATACAATTTTGTTTATAAATGCTTTGTGAACAAGAAACATTAATGTAGGTTGTAAGTTTCCAGTCTTCTATCTAATGAAATTGGAATGACATGAAAAAACTATGAAAAAGGATTTATGAGACAAATATGTACTTAATTATGATTCCATAAAACATTTTTTGTGCGGTAGACCTTTACTTCTGACCTTTAGCTTTCTGGGATATTAATAGGATATTGCCCTGCTTAATAATATTGACACAGGTTTGATATTTAATCCATCACATTTACTGGCTTGCTAAACATTGTTGTATCTTCTCTTACTCTCATCCAAGATCATTTAACCCATCCACCCCTAAAGATAATTTGGACTGATCTAAGTAACTGATTTACAGAAGAGTCCATTTTTTCCAGGGGTTGATAAGTTAAATATCAGTATCTACATGAGTTGTTTTCATTATGATATGTTTGTAAAAGAAAATGCATAAATTTGTCCCGATATATACATGTATATCATTTCACCTTTTAATTGGGAAAGGATATACATGTTTGCAGTATTAGCAAAATGGGAAAAAATACCCTTTTCTGGGAAATAAGACATTCCTCTGGGGCAAGAACCTTTTAATTACTGTAAATTTCATCTGAAAAATTTACAGAAAAGTGTGCAGGAGTCAATTTCTCCTCAACTGTGTGTTTAAAAAATAAAATGGACAAATTTGTCCTGCTCATTTTCTATATATATGTAGTTTTGATATACGCACAAATTATTTTCTCCTCGATTATATGTTTAAAAACAGAAACTGATCAAAATTGGAGCCGTACATGTTCTCCTTATCAGTGGCATGACAAATAAATTAGCCTGCAATATTGACATGCTGTCAACTTTTACCTGGGATGTTAAATATCAGCATTTGCTAGGTGTCACTTTATCGGATCATTTATCTCATTGTCACTAACATGCATTGTTAAAGTGTCCACGTGAGGGACATTCTCTGAAAAGAAACACAATAATGTTCATTTATATAAAAGCAAATGTTACAAGAATCTGTTGTATTATTGAATTTACAAAAAGTCCCTCCGATTATATGCAATTAGTAAAATGTAATTTTACAAGTATTCTTTTGTGTGGCTGAACTACAATGATGACTTATTTTCACCAGTCCTTCCCTCCATTGTAAAGATTGGCATTAAACTTATACATAGTGGAAATCTGGGGCCCATTGCCATCAAACTTTCAAATTTAGTCTTCTAATTCATCATCCTATGTTTTGACATCATATAAAGGTTATCAAATCCTAAAGTAAAGTAAGTTCAAAGAATGTGTATGAGTATTGAACCTGTACTGGTCAAGGACCAGTTGCCAGCTAGAACCAGAAGCCTGCTATGGTGTGAATTCATCTTTAGTGTGTACCACGACAATATTTTTTTTCCTTCTGCTTGAGAATAATGTCCATCAACAGATGATTGATCAAAACAAATCTCACAAAATTGTGTTCTATATAGCCAAAATCATGTATAAAATAGCCAGCTACTGGTTCTGGACCAGTAGTATACACTTTGTCTTGTGGACAAGACTTAAAACTAAGGTCCTGTGTCAAGACAGGTGTAGCATGTTGAAGAATCCTCACTGTATTGGCATCAGTCTGTAGCACAGATCAAAATTTCCTGCACTTCACCTAATACTGGTAACATCTCCATATCAGTGAAAAATTCTTGGTGGGATGTAGCAATGAAATTTTATCTTACAGTAACATATGCGTCAATCTACAATGTCTTCTCCCTAACAATGGACTCTGCACAGAGTGCTGTAAATGAATGACTTAGACCAGTCCAAATGTGTCTCTAGGGGTGAATGACTTGAACTACACAAATCTCAGGTTTACTTGACATTTCATAGCTTTACAAAGCTAAGATTTGACTGTTTCAGATTTTTTAGCTCTATGAAGCTAAGATTTGACTGAAAAAATGGGATTTCGGTGCTCTACAAAGCTAAGATCTAACTGTTTGGATTTCGGAGCTCTACAAAGCTAAGATTTGACTGTTTGGATTTCGGAGCTCTACAAAGCTAAGATTTGACTGTTTGGTGTCAAGTTTGTACTGACTGAATAAACAAAGCATCTATAATGCATTCCAATACATCTAAATAATAGCAATCTCCTGACAGATCGTGTAAACAAAAGAAATTAGGAATATAACAGTCATTATCAGAGGTTAGTTTACTACATTAATAAGGTACCTTTGGGTTTTCACAGAGTTGTGATACAATACATGTACCTTGTAAATTCTCTGCAGCATTATGACACAGAATCACCTGATCGTCTATTTCTGTTATAAAGGACAGGTGAGATACATGTCCATGAAATGTAAAAATAGAGATATAAATTTTATGTATTTGATAATATGTCACCTCGCATATGATGTCATCTAGTAAATCTTTAAAACTGGTAGGAAATCCCAAGTGAAAAGGACAGGTGAACAGGATGTTTTTACCGTGACTCAAATTTTTACCTTAATTTTATTATTCTTTGGTGAACATGTTTACCTGTTGATTAGTCAAAAACAAATGTAAAATTTCAGGCTTACGAGATGACCCCTGCATCTGTAATCAGATTTTATAAATAGTATGGAAATTGACCCAACAGGATATTACCTCAGTCAGTTAAAAATAAAACAAACTCATCAAGATGTTGATTAAAACAAGAAAAAATAAACAAATGTGTAAAGCATCGTTATAATGTCCCTCCCCCCTTTGTTTGCCACCTCACTCAACACCGCAACTTCAATGATGTCCACATTTCCAATTTTCCTTTCCTTTTCATTTATCTGAAGATGTCACCATGTGGATGATAACATTATATGTTTTACATTTAACTAAATGTCATTTTTATTAGAGGAAGAGAGAGAAAATGTTTTGATTTCAGTCAGAGACTTGTATTGTTAAATTACTCTCTCTCTCCCTCCCTTTCTCTCTCTCTGTTATAACTATAATTGTGTTTTGATTAAGCTTACTTAGTCACCAGTTGAACAGATCTCTCTCTCAATTAATAGTTTATATTATGAATAATAAAAGTTAAAAATTCTACTGTAACCTTAAATTAAATAAGATCAAGAGTGAAAAGGTCAAATTATATAAATCATTTAAATTCTTAGGTCATATGCGTCAGAATATGACATCATATTCACTGAATAAATAAATGTCTTGCCCTAATGAAATTCATTTTGGTGTCCGCTACAAACCATGGAAGCCCTTTGTTGGGAACTACTGCACGTAAAATAAAAGATATTTCTCTGCAAATGTAATGACAGAGCAAAAGCTTGTGATGGAGAAATTATGCATGGTCACAGCTGAAGTTATGCAAATGCAAGTATCAGAAAGCGCATTTACATATTGGGACTACATTTTTTACCAAATTTACGACAAAAGATTGACATTTGGTCGAAACTCTGCATGTCATTTGAAGAAGAAACTATACCGGACAGTGGCCTTGTAATCTACGAGTCCCTGGTAGGGTTTTATAATAGAAACCACAAAAATATTTTTGAAATACATATTGCTTTTGTAGGTTTGTTTCTTAGTTGATATCATTTTTACATTCCTCCAAGAACTTTCCATTAACCCAACCACCCCTAAAGACACATATTTGGACTTGTCTAAGTGATTGATTTACAGAAGAGTCCATTATTTTCAAGGGTAGATGAGTTAATCTGAAGATGTCATCAGTTACTCTATGTGGATGATTTTTGTTTGTTTGATTGTTACTTTACAGCCTGTCAAGAATTTTTGTCTTTTTTGGAGATGTCAGTCGCTTTAGGGTGAGGTGCCATAAAATTTAATCTGTGCTCTGGACTGACACCAATGTCATAAAATGAATCTCAGTTTTAAGTCTCATCTGAAAGACCTGTCGCTTTAGGGTGAGGTGCCATAAAATTTAACCTTTCCTTTGGACTGACACCAATGTCATAAAATGAATCTCTGTTTTAAGTCTCATCTGAAAGACCTGTGCAGGGCTCAAACCTGCAATGATAGGATGTGAGGGGCTTTGTGGTATTTAAGTATGATGCTCAAATAACGCAGCCAAGAGGCCCCTACATTTGAATAATGTACTTGTGAATAATATACATGAACATATACAAGTAAATGATATATCAGTGAATAATATACATGTGAATAATATACAAGTTAATTGTATGCCGATGAATAATGTACTTGTGAATAATATACCAGTGAATGATTTAGCAGTGAATACAATACATGTGAATAATATACAAGTGAATAATATACAAGTGAATAATATATAAGTGAATTGTATGCCACTGAATAATGTACTTGTGAATAATATACCAGTGAATGATTTAGCAGTGAATAAAATACATGTGAATAATATACAAGTGATCAATCAGTATTTCAGTGTTCTCTACATCATAACGTAAACTACCATAGCCTAAATCAGTATGCTAATTAAAATGCATTCTCCAGTCTTGATTGCTAAAAAAATTTTAGTTTTACACAAAATATTTATTTACATCTAGCCTAAAATAACTGGACAGCTTCCATCAGTCTGTATTTTGTCTAGAAGTTATACATGATGCAGTAAACCAAAGAGCAAGTTGGTAAATTATATGAATAAATATACAGGTAATTATAGAAATAATTTGAGAAATTTACATTTGTATTCATTTTAAGACTTGTGTGTGGATTAAATAACACAGACTGTTTATAAGACATTCATTTATTTCAAGGTTATACACAAACATGAGAATATGTAATTTACATGTTCCTTTAAATAAACATGCACCACCTGTTCTTTGTCTTGATATTTCCATTACTCTATGTTTGGCACCAAAATTGTGAGTTAGTATGCAAATACACTGACCACAGGGGTATAGACCTCAAGGCATTTTTTCTTTTATTGACCAAGTAAGTCTGAGTGGATGATATTTAAATGCACCATAAGTCAGTTTGCAAGTTTCTCGACTTTGAAGGTCTAGATATTAAAGGCAATATCTGTTTTATTGACCAAGTAAGTAGAAGTGGATGGTATTTACATGTAGGTCAGTCTGCAGGTATATTGACTTTGAGGGTCAAATCTTAAAAGGCAATACCGGTACCATTTTTATCAACCAAGCAAGTCTTTAGTGATTACTACTTACATGTAGGTCAATATGCGAGTGTCATTTCAATTTACAAGTTAGCAAAAAGACGCATGAAGTACTTTTGTATACAGAGCACAGGGGGTCTAGACATAAAGGGCGACACCTCTTTTATCGACCAGGTTAGTCTAAGTGGATGGTATTTACATCAGCTTAAGCATGATGTAATTTATAACAGTGATATTGATTATGTTTCTTATAAATTTAGGTTTTGGGGGATTGCGTGGGAAGAACAAAGAATCGTAATCCACTGCATGAAGTTATACCTGTCAGGTGAAAATATTTAATCAGAAACTTAAGAATTAACTGTATTTTTCAAGTATGATGGTCTCAAGACATTTGCAGATTTTCTGTCTGGTAACATGAAAAAAAAAATCGATTTCAATTTAATCTCAACTTTCAACAAGGATCCAACATGTAAAATATGGTTTATTATCAAGTTACCTGTAATAGTTAGAAACGCCTATGCACCTAGAATGTTTTTATGACCATATGAAATATATGTCACTTGAATTAAAAGAAGACATTTCATTTAAAGTAACTCTTAACCTTTCCTGGCCCATCTTATTGTATTTTAAATTTTCCATAAAACAAAACAAAAGATATATATGTTTATTGAAGAGTAGAAGCCTCGTTTAAAAATCAAACATGATATTTTAAAGTGGAAAGGTGCCTGTCCGTCTTAACTTTCTACCTGGTAATCAATGGATGATCTAGCAGAACTCAATTGCCCTATACAAGCTGTACATTTTACATACCATGTTGGTCTCGATTTAATTGCATCTAAGATACTTGTATCTGGGGAATTTATCTTCAATGACAGCTCAAATCATTTAAAGTACCAGAAAACCACAACTTGTAATTTAATTTTTAAGGACATTAATTAGGCATTCATGTGTCCTAAAACCAGACAGTGTCATATGTACCGTATGTCAAGTCTTATGCCATAAGAAAAGTATCAATGACATTGCTTTATAATTTGCCCCCTAAATGAATATCAATGTACATTTTCACCATCAAATGGTTTGTTTGTTTACTGTTGTTTAACGTCACAGTCAAGAATCTTTTACTCATATGGAGACGTCACTAAATGCTAGTACAGGGCTTAAAATTTTGGCCTAATGCTCGACACATATGGTCATTGAGCAGTGACGTTTCTTTACTGTGCCAATACCTACTGTGACATGGGACCTCGGTTTTTACTGTCTTGTTCCAAGGACAAGAGACCAACTTGCCGCTGGCTGGACTCGACCTCATGACCTCATGATCAAGAGTCGAGCGCATTACCGACTGAGCCAGGTTGGCTCACCATCAAATGGTAACAAACATGAAAATCATCATTTTAAAACATTGCAGGGAAAGGTTCTATTTGTTTGTTTGATTCTTGTTTTATATCCCATCACAAGTTTTTCACTTAAATGGAGATATCACTGGCTTTAGGTGAAGTGCCTCAAATTGTAACCTGTGCTATGGCATGATGCCAATGCAGTGAGGATTCTTTTACATCCCGGATCAATTTTAATTCTCATCGGTAAGACCCTTAGTTAATTTTGTATGCCGAATGCTTGGCAAAGAAACAGTCACCACCATTTTCTAAAATCTATAGCTTGACCCGATACTGAAAACTGAACAATGGACTTTCTGCTTACAAGTTGAATGGTCTGCCTCTTGACCACCACATGCGGTTGTAGGGAAAGATAGGTTATATGTCATGTGTATCTGATGAACCTTTCTAAAGAGTAGTCGTTTACATACAAAATACACACCAACATATTTTACACGGCACTGAGAATAGACCAAGTCCAAAACAGGGTATAAAAACTGAAGGATAGCATGTGCATGTTTATAGGCCATGCAAGTTTAGTTGATGCACAAGAAGTCAAAGCAGGTAAAATGGACTTCAACCATTCTTCTTAACACAAAGGCATAATATACCCCCCCCCCCAACATCATACAGGTGAGCTAAAAATGTCTTTTACTCATCAACCCCTGAAAAACAATGGGCTCTTCTGTAAATCAATGACTTAGACCAGTCCAAATGTGTCTTCAGGGGTAAATGGGTTAAGCTTTGTAAGCTAATTTCTTAACTCTACACAGCCTAAGAAATATCCATGTAATGTATATCATGTAAGTTAAATATTAATCCACAAACACAGCTTTATCAACTAACACACATAACCATAGTAAAAAGATACTTTTTCATATAATGACATCCTTGAACTTTGATGCATCTGTCATACAACATGGCAAATACATGTTGTACCATTAATCATCAAATGACATTATACTTACTGTCTTTGTTTAAATGGTGTTTTGCTAAAAATATAAAAAAAAATGTCATGTTGCAACATAAACCACAGGGTCAGCAAATTGGGGCAGGGTGGGACAGGGTGGGGCAAAATTGGTACGGAGCAGAAAAAGCAGGATAAGGTAGGACACCCTGCTTAAAACCTCTATCTGGGACACTGAATCACTTACAAAATATCAGTGCCAGATACACTGTTGCAATGTTGTGAAGTGTTTTTACTCCAAAATTTTTTAAAAAGTCTGTCATCATGTGACCAAAAAATTGTTGAGTTTGTCATGAAACAACAATAGAACAAAATAAGTCAAGAGCATATCTAGATCTACATCAAACTTCAGCTATGGGACACAGAGATTACAAATGGTTTACAGATCATGAAATCTGAATCAATTAACACTTACAACTATACATTTCAGTCTAACACAAATTCATCACAACTAAAATCTTTATATCCATTCCAATCCATCAAGGACCCTTTAGTAAAAAGCTTTAATCCCCAATAGTTTTTGGATAGTAATGTGATTTTTGTGGAAGAAACAATCAGAGCATTTATTGTGTTTTTAGTAAATGGATTAATTTACAACACTTGCCTTCACTCAAGATGTTAAACTAATGTAATCTGAAATAAAGAAAACTGGTAAAAAAAAATATAAAGATTCTGCCATTAGGCAAAAAAAAAAACTGTGACATCCAGATGGTGATGGAAGTGGCATGATTATTTGAACTTGCATGTCATATGTTGATTGTGTTTGTGCTCAGACCATTTTCACTGCAACATTTGTGCTTAGTCATTTTCCTTATGGCCACTAGCATTCAGTGTTTTGCCAACTGAAAAAAGGCAAAAATTTGTATATTGTAAGCAGTGTGCTTAAATAATTATCTCATCAACCCCTGAAAAACAATGAACTCTGCTGTAAATCAATGACTTAGACCAGTCCAAATGTATCTCTAGGAGGTGAATAAGATAACAGATGCTTGTAAAAAAAAAACTTACATAGTCGGCATGTGCTTGTTAATCTAATGTGCTTGTTGATCTGATATGCACATTCATCAGATATGTTTGCTCATACTGAAAAAAGGCTATTGTCTCAGTTTACTTATCTAGATGAACACAAAATAATATTTTTTATGTTTCGTCACATTTTATAAATGGTGACTTCTTTAGTCATTTGGAAAATTGTGGCATAAATATTAGCGCTAAGTCGCCTTAAGTATAGACCTGTTTCATAATGAATAATCATTGGCTTATATTTCCTGCAGCCAAAAATCCATCAGCATTATAGATAATATTGTTTAAGAATTAAATTATTGCAAAAGGCTCGACATGGCACCTTTTGACAGACTTTTGTGTGATTATGACATCACAATCGAATGATGTATGTCAAATAGAGCGCATGGAGAGGAACAATTCAGATGTTTGGCAATAGGTCAATTATTGGTCAACTTGATATTTGAGGCCCTATTTGGTTTCAGACAGATTTCAATACCAATTGTAACTTGGATTGTCAATTATCTTCATATAAGTGTAAATTGGAGTCAGCTGGCAGAAAAACATCAGGAAAACCCGAGAGATCAATGGTGTCATATGAGAGAGGGTATTGACCAATCGTTTGATGTTAATTTTTACAGACCACATATCACCATGATAGTATCACACTTGCTCTTTATCTATCTTTCCGGTGTTTTTAATACAGCAATTTAGTACATATACAAGATGTTCCTATGATCTTATAGATCTTAACAGGGACTTAAAATATCTGAATCTTTTAAATGTTTCTGATCTACAGTAATATCTATATAGACCAGTTATCAGTCAACACCACATCCGATTACAGTTTTCCCAGAAGCCCGTGCCTGTGGCTTGCTGTTTTATGCACTTAATATCTACTGAGGTAAATCGAATTTTGTAAGATCCCCTGCTATTATACAGTGCTGCAGACTTGTAAAAATGAATAATTTTTCAACAAATTTGCATAATCTCTTGTAAAGAATGACACAATGATGAAATGTTACAACTCTCATAAATTAAATTTTGAATCCCTGAGCTCCGTTGTCTATGCCATGCTGCAAAATTTTCAATTTATATTAAAATAGCGAAAGTACACTGCGTAGGTGTTGACTGCAGTAAACTGAAATCAAATCAAAAGAATTTTAATATAGCTGGAGAAAATAGTGGGGAAGGTAGTAAACAACTCGTTTATCTTAAGTCTACCTGTAGCTGTTAAATCATTTCTATTTAACTTTCTCAGGACCACCATTTCCAACCTTGGTAAGGCAGAATTTTGACATAAATATATGATTTAAAGGTACGACAACTTTATGACATAAAACATTTGTGGTTTTGTAGTAAGAATTTTAAGATATACATGACCAGTTTTATCAGTTTTGACAGTTTAAACATTTTGTAGGGAAAATTTAGCAATCTGTATTAATTTTGCAATTAGTCTATATTGTATAAATCATGACTCCTCATGTCCATATAATAACCACTAATTCTTTTATTAGAGGTCAGGGTACCACTGTATTATATTATGTAGTATAATAGGTACCACTTAATTACAGCTGATATATTCTAATCATGAGGGCACCGGCACCACCTAATCAAAGTTTATTATGCTCTGAAAATAAGGTATCACCTAACTGGATGTAGTATACCTGTATAGTTAGTCTACATGCAAAAGGCAAGGATACCACAAAAAATGCCACAATCTAAGTGTTTGGAGTGCCATCAAGATGCCACCTTTAAATATGGTTAGTGTAAAATCTTGTAATCAGCTGACAAGTTTGATGTCTAAGTACATGTAACTTTGACCTCAATTGTCTACACTTGTCACAATTGTATCTGACTTTGATGTCAATTACTGACATGTGATTGACAGTAAATATTGAATGAACAATTGTGTTTATCAATTAGTCTCTGTACTATATATTTACTCAATTAATTAATTTGCACCTGAAGAATGTGTGAAAATATGCTGAGAAAGCATAGGGCATTCAAGTACAGGTATTGGCTGATTAGCTTTAATACTATGTCACATCTGTGTAGTTGAAACCATGACCAAGATGTATGAGTGGCAGCTGATATATTGATATATACATAGTGGTTGATGTGGCAGATATATATTGATATGGACATGGTGGTTGGCATGACAGATATACTGATAAAAACATTTGGCGTGGCAAATATATTGATATAAACATAGTGGTTGGTGTGAAAGACATATTGATATAGACGTTGTGGATAATATATTGATATTGATGTTGTGATTGGTGTGGCAGATATATTGATATAAATGTAGTGGTTAGTGTGGCAGATAAACAGATATAGACGTTGTGGTTGGTGTGGCAGATATATCTGATATAGACGTTGTGGATGATATATTGATATTGATGTTGTGGTTGGTGTGGCAGATATATATTGATATAGATGGGGTTGATGTGGCAGATATATTGATATAGGCATTGTAATTAGTGTGGCAGATATATTGATATAGACGTTGTGGTTGGTGTGGCAGATATATTGATATAGACGTTGTGGCTGGTGTGACAAGTAGCTGTATATCTTTAGTCCATATACCTTCTTCAATTACAAGGTAGTTGTTAGTTTTAAGTGGTGGAGGGGAGAATCTGGTTACAATGTGTTAAATATGTATTCTTCTGCCTCACAAGATGAAATTAAAAAAATGTTATTCATAAATAAATTTATACAACTGTAAGACTGAAATGCTTGATAATCCAAATATGTGTAATGCACTTTTTATAAATTGCATTCCTTGGTACACTATTATCAGAGAAAATGTCCAGTGACTGTTTTTGTAAAACCATATTCAACTTGTGAAAATTTCAGTAGGTGACAGACAGCTTCACACCTGTAGATCTGTAGCAGTACATTAATCAACACTCCATTATGAAATTAATGATTGCTCCCTACCATCATCCAATCATTAACATTTGATGGTATATATTGAAAATATAAAACATACTCTCCTCCTCACTCATTTGCAGCATTAATGAGCATTGCTATCCATCAGAAGACCTGATAATGTCCAAACAATATACAGGAATATATCCCCTCTGGAACATTATGTTCTAGATCTCGATGTGATGGTCTGATATGATCTCTATCTTCCTGTTTGTCAGATAGAATGTATCTTGGGGATAGAACTCGGAAGTGCTAGCATGCATTTGTATCTTATCAGTTCAAAAGACTTCATTCGTCTATGTTTCATTTCATGTACTGAAACAAATATATATTTATTTTATACAAAAATTTACTGGCTAAAAATAGCTAGCTACAAAAATGGTTTGTTATAAATAACGTCATTCCAAAACAACAACAATTTTTGAATTTGAATTTTAAATAGGCCTAGTGCTTTACACCACACTCTACAAAATTTCAGTTACTGTACGTGTATTTATTTTTTTAGCGGTATTCTAATATTAGCGCCTTTTCACACTCAAGTCATTGCACTAATTCAAGGGTAGCGCTAAATTTTCTCCATCCTGTCATTCCGTATACACAACAAAGCTCATGAAATTAATTGCATGAATTTAAGATTGCGCTAATAAATCTATATCACCTGAGAGCACTAAAATATGAGTGCGCAAATTTAAATACGAATACAGTATACGTTGGTTGCCAGCTTTGTTATAATGGTGGAAGGGAGAACCAAAACAACACCAAAGATTGTTCTAAAAGCCTACCAGGATAAAATGGCACATTTGGGTTCTATGAGAAACCAAAAATGATATTGTCCATTATCCAAAAATAGGGGGAAGAGGTCAACCATTTTTTCCTTGCACTGATTCCTCACAATACTGTAAGTCTAATATTTTTGTGCCAACAAGTAGGCTCTGTCACCCTTGTTATGAATCACTTTGAACTCATTGTGTTTAATTGTGCCAATATACAGTGAAACCTGTCTTGAAAGACCAAACTCATCAAAGACCACCTGTCTTGAGAGACCACATTCTGAAAAATCCTTTTGAATAAACCTCCTTGTGACTGATTGGGTGGCGTCTCAAGACAGGTTCCCCCGTATCTTGGAAGACCTATGCTGTCCCATCACAGTAAGATAGCTAGATGTATTTCATCATCAGATCTAAGTTTAATAGTTTTCCAACAGCAGGCCGGTGATCTCTTCCTGGGTACATTGTAACCAGGTTCTCCCCTCCACCAATAAAAAAAACTGGCCACCATCATATAACCACCAAAAATTATTGAGTGTGGCATACAAACAAAAAATTAAATAATAAAAAAAGCAGATCTAAATTACAATAGAGACTGTATTGAAGAAACCAAAGACTGATACAAGCTTAGCAATTATGATTCAATTATCTCAAATGTGTGTGTTTACTTTAATAAATCAATATTCAATAAATATCCTAGCCAGTAATTATCTTAGCAATATATACACAAGCATAAAGTGGTAGAAACTAAATTATACAAACTCATATTACAAAAGATCAGACAACAGTATGATAAATACACTGATGTTAATATCAATTTAATGGATGGAGAATCATGGACAGCTTTGATGCACTTAGTCTAATTATTTACAAAGCTGATTTGGTGACATAAATATTATTAATTGATCATACCAAAATCTGGCTGTCACTCTCCTGTTTAAATCTTCAATTCAAATGAAATGGACAGTTAACTTGAAACTGATGACATAGTCAAATCGCTATTGAAAGAGATCGGGACCTGATGTCATAACACTTTAAAGAATTAACTTTAATTTGACAATATTCAATTGATCCTAGGTTAGTTATGTGGGAAAGTTTGCCAGTTTACTAAACCCATTCACTCCTAAAGAAACATTTGGACAGGTCTAAGTCATTGATTTACAGAAGAGTCCATTGTTTTTCAGGGGATTGATGAGTTAACAAAAAAACTAAACTGTGATTATTTTGTTGGATATCTATACTGGTACAAATAAAGGATAAGATATACATGTACATAGGCCATACTGCACTCGGTCAAATTATTTTGTAATTGTTAATATAGATAGGTCTGTGAGAAATGGGCAATAATATTAGAGCAAAGGTTTTAATATGGCATATATGCAGTACTACCTATTGTCAAGAAATATAAACTGGTATTTATACCTGAAATCAAATATATTGTCTAGTACAAATCTCTCTTTAACAAACATACTTAAAGTTTCCTTATTTGAATCACAAAAAATATCTAATGTAAAACTGGATTAAGTTTCTAAATTTTCTTTGTAACAAAATGAAACTGATATCTCTTCACATTGGTGTATACCACTTTTAAAGCTGACAGGAATTTATGTAAGTAGGTGAGTGAAAAAATAAAAATCATTGAGTAATCTTATAGACCTCCTGGAAATTGTACAGAGTCGAAGATATAATCATTTGCTTTGTCATTCGCGGAGCCACTGTGGTCAAGTTGTTACAGCATCACAATTTAAGCCATGAAGTCTCTCACTTCTGGTCAGCGTGGGTTCGAGCCCCGCTGGAACCTAAACTGATTTTGTCAGAAAGTTTGTCAGTTTATTTGCGGAAGGCCGGTAGTCTCTTCCAACATCAACACTGGCCACCACCATATCATCAAAAAATTTATGAGTGCAGCGATGATTGCTTGAATATTTTGACAAGAATCATTTGTTAATAAGAAAATGGAATACATGTTAAAGTGATTGTTTATCCACCAGCTGATGGTCAAGTGCCACAAATATGTACCAGAGATATAGATCTATGACAATGCAGTGATGGTTCTTTAACATGTCATAACTACAGTAACACGGGGACTGTGGTTTTTGAGATTTTGTGACTTTCGCCTCTTATATGCTGAATGCTTGAAACAGGAACTGCCACTACTGTGACTTTAGTCTTACCTATGACCTGTTACTAGGTATCGAACCCAGAATCTTCTGTTTGTGAGTTAAATCCTGTACCAGTAGCCCACATCCCCTCCCCCCAAAAAAAATTACGTGAAAAGCAACATAGTACCATATAGAAGATCCTGAAGTGTATCGGTAAATGAACTAAAACTTCAGAAGGTATGTAAGGACTGTTATTCATCAATACGTTCCAGGGTTTACCAAGCAGAAATGATAAATAGAGTTATTTGAAAAATAAATTTCGGAATCAAAACAGCTGTCAAAGTATAAGTTGACATCAAATAAATAGAGAAAACCGAGTAGGGTGTTGGTGTTGGTCTTCTGTCTGGGCATGACTTTGACCGGGTTGTTGCTTGACTCTAGGTATTTGATCATGGGAGCAATGTTGCTGATTTGACTAAATGCTATACAGATGCACCATTAAATCAAATATAATTGGTTTGATGATTGACCACACTCTTTAAGAGGCATTCAGACTCTCAGATGTATGATGCAGTGATTTGCAGCAAACATTTCTCCTTGATAAGCAGATCTTGCGTGGGAGGAGGTGAACTAATCATTTCTGTAGAATGTCAACCCACGTGTTTGTGTCTGTTTGAATTTACTGGGGTTTTTTTTTTTCTCAAGTATCCACTCATTTCATGCTGTAAGTTGATTTGTAGACTCCTTAAAAATTTTGAAGTTGGGTTTTAGTCTACATGAATACCATGTATTATTCTGTTTTTAGTTAAAATGTTCATTTATTCTAGTCTACTTGCTTGCTTTGGCTTGATTTGACAAGTGGCATGACTTACTTAAAGCCCTTGCCTCTCGTCCCTGTGAGGCAGGGAGAGAAAAATGTTTAGTGTTTGTGTGTGTATGTCCTTGCTTGAGAGGTCTGTATTTCCAATGGCTTTTTAAGTGCCACTACACCTGTACAATCTGACAAAGGTAATCAAATTGCAAATCCTAGATCATTTACCCTCCATCTAGGCTTAGAGCTGCTGTGGACAGATTTCACCTCTGAAAATCTGACACAACCGGATATCAAAGTAGGGACTTTCATGTTAAATATCTGGCACTCTACATACTCATGACCTACAGTGTATATGTACTATACCATACAGACCAGACTTGTGGCTTGTTTTTAAAAGTCTTCATATTGCCTGCTGACATTTGGTAGACAAAACTCTAGCTTAGTCAACTCAGTCAGGTTGTTTTTGTTTGTTTTTTTTTAACACTTTTGGACTAAGGTCAGGTCCCTTACAATGGGACTAATACATGTACCACGTGATAACCGATAACGTTTGTGTGGTACCACTATCTCCAATAGTGATGGAATGTAACTATACGTAATCTTCCCACTGAAATGACAATACCGTGGGATATCATCTGCTAGCATCATTCCATCACTAATAGAAACAAAAGTCCTGCACAAACGTTATCAGGTATCATGTGGTACATGAATTAGTCCCATTGGAGAAAAACAGCACAATTTTGATATTAATTGGATACCTGTAAAATCCTAATTAAAATTTTGAACAATACGTCAACAGATTTATTTAAAACAAGTTATCATTTTATTTCCCCGAATCTCATATTTTTGAATGCATCAATCACACTGTCAAATTTAGAAATTCTTTATTATTACAATAAATGATCAAACTGTTGTATAGTTAGTTGATCATTTTTTGTTGCATTTTCAAATATTTATTAGTTAATGGAAAAAAATCTTTGAATAGATTCCATTGGAAATTTTCAGCCAAGTTTTCTGTAAAAAAAAAACAAAAAACAAAAAACCATGCAATTTGCTCCTAAAACTGGGTCCCTTTTACAGACCTTAATCAGCAGGGGAAAAAAAATTACTGAATAACTACCTCTTAATCTGCATGTTACTGATATGTAAGGTGAATCAGTTGTATACTTACAAACCTTAATTACTAACTCTACACTCATTAGTACATCCATGCTACAGCTAGTTATCTATCAATCTAAGTATAAAGCAAGAAAAATTGCATAACAACCTCTTATATTTCCATCAGATCATTATAGCCAAATAGACCAATCAAAAACACACCAGGGCCCACTGAAAGAAAACTTTACAATGTCATTTAAGTCTGAAAGTATTCTTAATTTCACCAGCTCAGCCAATCAGATTTCAGAATTGTGTAATATACTGATGAAGCGACAGTAAAATCCAAATAACCTGGCGGGGCGGAGTCTTGTGAACCCTTTCCTGACCTGGACGAGTTTGAATTTTAGGTAATAGATGATAACATTAAAATTACAATGACCAGAGAAATCGTTCTTACTTGTCACATTAAACATAAGAGATTATCCAGTAAGGAATAAAACGTTTTTCTGGTGCAGCTTGTCATAACCGAAAAGTGAGTAGAATCATCCGTATCGTATGATAATCAATAGGTTACTCCGCTCCGCCATCTTATGTGATTCGGACAATACTACTGAATCAAGGCTCAAGCTCTGACCTAATTAGTACATTAAGTGAGCTACCAACAACCAATATTTTTAATATGACTCTAACTTTGACCTAATCGGCATCCCAGTCAAATAGTACAGAACCACGGCTTTGGCTCTGACCTTGAAAATCATTGCCTGATTAAGCTACCTATGAGCTGTAGTTCTGACCTTAATTATCAGGCTTTGAGTGAGTGACCATTGAGCCATGGGTCTTGTATACAATGTACATGTAAATATAAACATCAACTATATGATATATGTATTGTGATTATTGTCCATGGAGGAAACTTAATCTACAAATATTCAGTGTTTTTTTTAATAGAATTGTCATCGTAAATAATATTAATCAATACCGTCAGATTAATAAAACACGTGCGAACAGCTGGAAATCATGCACAAAAACACAGAATCCAATACCAGCTGCACTGTCAATGTTAAAACAAACATTGTATGGGCAGCCTAATGTATGTAATGCTTATTTATGTCACAACATCCTACCTGTTGCTATCAAGGAAATTTCAACAAATCCTTCAATAAGATTACCCAATAAAGTTTGCTCAATTTAATAAATTTTAATCAATTGAACACGATGTGCAAACAGTACATACAGAATGGGTAAATATGAGGCATTACTAGAACAGCAGGTAGCCATTTTTTTAACTACAAATGATATTGTTTCTGTTTGTTTGATGGCTTTGTTAACATATCACCAGTCATTTAGTCATACCTTTTGTGGTGTAAAGGTTCAAAACTACAGTCTACAGCTGTAAAAAATATGTGTAACATGGAAACAAAAGGCATTGAAGTTGCTACACTTTATTGACCATATAATTAGCAGAATGATATAAGGAGATTGGGAATAAATTGACCATGACCAACACCTATAGAGCACTGACCACCTAACTATCACCTGATAGGCTATTGTCCTTTAAGATATTATCCTGGTATAGATGCACAGATATAAAGTATACAGGCTTGTAATTTTGTTTGTTTATTGTTGTTTATATCCCACTCAAGAATCTTTCACTCATATGGAGACGTCACCAAATGCCAGTGACGGGCTTCAAATTTTGGCCTATGCTCGGCACTTATGGCCATTGAGCAGTGAGGGTTCTTTAACGTGCTGACACCTACTGTGACATGGGACCTCAGATTTTACTGTCTCATCCGTTCGACAGGAAACCAACCAGCCACCGGCAGGACACAAACACACGACCTCACGACCAAGAGTCGAGTGCACTACCGACTGAGCTAGGTCGGCATACTTGTAATATATACCAGTAGAGAGAATGACCTGCAACAATGATTGTATGCATATATTGCACAGAAACTAAGCAATGGCACACAGACTAGATCTACAAAATAGTACTCTGGCTCTAAGATATAGCACAGACACTAAGATATGACAGATAATGAAATACAGATATATATATATCAATACAGCAGACACTGAATTATAGCAGACACTAAGATACAGCAGACACCAAGATACAGCAAAGACACTTAAATAGCACATACACTTAGATGCAGCAATGCAGCAGAAACAAGATTACATCACAGAAACTAATTTATAGTAGATAATATAGCAAATGCTAAGATATAGCACAGAGACTAAGATACACATCAGACACCAAGATACAGTAAAGACTGTAGATGTTAAGATACAGCACAGACACTAAAATACAGCACAGACTACAATAAAGCAGGTACTAAAACAGAGCAATCACTAAAATACAGCACAAATAAAAACACAGTACATTCACTAAATATAGCAGATGTTGAAAAACGGCACAGAAACTGAAATACAGCACAGACCCTCCAATACAGCAAACACTTAAACACAGCACAAACACTCAAATATAGCAAACACTAAAACACATCACAAACACTCAAATATAGCAAACACTAAAACACAGCACAAACACTCAAATATAGCAAACACTAAAACACATCACAAACACTCAAATATAGCAAACACTTAAACACAGCACAGACACTACAATACAGCAGGCACTAAAACATAGCAAACACATAAACATAAAAAGATATAGCACAGACACTAAGGTATAGCACAGACATAAAGATGTAGCACAGACACCAAGGTATAGTGCAGACATAAAGATATAGCACAGACACCAAGGTATAGCACAGACATAAAGATGTAGCACAGACACCAAGGTATAACAGACATAAAGATGTAGCACAGACACCAAGGTATAGCACAGACATAAAGATTAGCACAGACACCAAGGTATAACAGACACTATTTTATGACACTGACGCTATAACATAGCTGAAACGCAGACACTATAACATAGCTGAAACTAAAACAGGGATGAGAATTTTCAGAGGAATTCCTCCTATAATCAAAATTTTGCTGCAATAAAGTACTATGACCAATTTTTACTACCCCTCCTTTTTCATATCACATCTCTTTAGCTTTACTTATCTTTAGATATCAAGTGAAAATAGGTCAAATCAGTATTTTTAGGTTATCAGTCCTGTTAGGATTCAGAAATTATTTTTATAGTACTGTACTATTAAATCATAAAAATAGATTGGTCTTTCATATAAATAGGCCAGGTGTAAACAAACACATTTAAAGTAAATGGGAAAAAAACCCAGCATGTATAATTAGGTCCAAAGTCAATATTGATCAGCATTGATTTGTACATCAGTATCTGCATTCACAGTTCATTGTTTTCCTGTTAATTGATATAACAACATTTTTATATGTGTATCACATTTACATGACAATATATCATCGCATTATGAAAATCAATTTCACAAATATTGCTATTCTTTCTAAATTGATTTCCAGAATGAATAATCACCATATATAATTGGTTTTATAATCATAACAATGATCAATGTAGATTACACAGAACTCCTACTGGACATGTAAATTTGTCCTACTAAAAATCATTTAATGAACCGTTAATTATCAAAAATTTCATCAATTTCACATCATTCCTGCAAAATGAAGACCACTTGGAGATCAACTTAGTAAAAATATATTTTTGGATATTACCTAATACTGAGTTGACCATAACTACATCAACTCAAAACAATATTATAACCACTTGCGGTGGTCTAAAGGTAGAGCATTTGACTTGCAAGCGAGGGATTCTGGGATTGATTCCCAGTACCAGGTCGTTCCAAAGTCTTCTAAAAATGGTAGTGAATGTTCCTTCACCAAACATTCAACATGTGAAATGAGTATTACAGGTCTTTGAGTACCGACTTAGAGACCGTGGCCCCCTGTCACGGTAGGAAACCTCACTGCACTGGTATCAGTCCATAGCCCAGGTCAAAATTTGTGGCACTTTACTTAAAGCTGGTGACATCTTAGATAACTTATACAGCTGTAGTTCGTTTTTCTCTCCTATTGAGTCTAAATGAGGGGCACAATTGTTAGAACAGTGCAAAGAATGATATCTTTCAATTACCGTAATAGAAATATTTTTCATGATAAAACAAATAATAAACAGAACTTTATATGAAATTCTGTGAAAAATCACCTGAAACAATTACACCCCCAAGTATCTAAATCGAATGTTTTTTTCTATTGTCGTAGACCAGTCCATTATGGTCTATAGTGTTGGCAGAGTTAATATAACAAGATTATTTTCAGGGGAGGGTTCCACATAGGATAAAAATTTAATATTTAATTGCATAATATAAAAATTTCTATGTCGCAATATCATCTACATTTCGAACATATACCATAGCACCAGAGAAATGTAAGGTTTGATACAATGGAGGGGTGGATCGTAGGATGATTTACTGAAAAAAAAACAAACATATTAAGCATAATCCACTGAAATCGTGTGGATCGTATGTGGCTCTGCATCACTGTTACTATAGGATGTTTACAATAATCAATAAAAGCATGTTAAAAGATACTGTTAAAAATATACATACAACAGGATTATCGTAACAGCTGCTTCTGAGCATATGATTTCATTATTAACATATAATTTTCTGATTGTTTCCTATTTCAAATTATTTGTTTCAGATTACCTTGTCCAATACTTCAAGTTGGGGCATATGACTTTTCCCCATTTCATCTACAGTCAAACTTACATTTAAGGCCACCTCTGTATCAAGGGCACCTGCCAATAAAGACCATTTGAACATAACCTTTGTTAATTTTTTTCATAATGAATAAACCTCTTTATAAAGGTCACCTGTTTATAATGGCCACTTTTGCATGTTCCTTTGAGTGGCCTTTATAGACAAGTTTGACTGTACTAGTCTTCAAGCTTTATAGATTACAAGGTTAGATAATGTTCAAGTCTGCTGAATCAGCACTATATGTTGGCCAAATTCTATATTAACACTTTATATATATAAAAAATAATAATAAAAACATTGTCATCAGTTTCCCTGTAATTTGATTAAATTCAATGGCAGCTGTGAAATTACTTCTTCACAGAAATAAGAGAGCCAAATTAGCCATCCATCGGATATCTGAGGACACCTGTCAATCATATATCCCATCCATCAACAGGTTAATCAATCTCCAATGTAAAAAAAAAAAAGAGCTCAGTCCAGGCAGCCATATAATTATCTTCACACCAAGTGTCTCAGTATGGGACATACATTAACAAAACTTCATCCACTTATGGAGGCATAGCTTGCCACTCCAGCGGCTGAGTTCCTAGACAAACAATACTGCCCAAGTATGTTATGTAGAGAGACTGTTTACCAATAACCAGTGTATCAACAAGTGAATCAACAAACTAGAATTAAATAATTTTATATCAGATTGAATGAGGACACACCAGATAGTACAGCAACACTGGTCATTGAATGATCAACTTTTATTGTTACCACTGTGTTTGTATTGAGTGTAAATCTCTCTATTTGTGTGCCCCAAGGTTCTCTCTCTCTCTCTTGAGGAGTTTAAAAGCAGGTCACATTGACGTCTTCCTGGGGTGTCCTAAAAGGATTAAATGTGTAACAAACTTTAGTGGATCACAGGGAAGGAGGAACTAATATATATAGGATCTATCCAGGACAGTAAAAAAAAAAGTCAGAACAGACTAATACAGGGATATCTGTGGGATAGGTAGGTATCTATTTATCTAAGCATGCTGGGTGAACAAATGGGAACAATTACAATGTATTAAGAAAGTGGAACTAGAAGAGGTCTTCACCAATGCTTGTAGTATTCAAAGAGTCTGACCTATTGTAGGAAATCAGCAACAAGTTTATATAGAGTCTGTTTTATAGCTTCCTCTCGAGTGTAATAAATGTGGAGTTAAACAGAACGA
Organism: Atrina japonica; assembly: GCA_030159075.1. Classification (NCBI taxonomy): domain Eukaryota; kingdom Metazoa; phylum Mollusca; class Bivalvia; order Pterioida; family Pinnidae; genus Atrina; species Atrina japonica. The sequence goes on from BROG01000240.1 coordinate 792,580, forward strand.
CCCTGCTGAACTGTAAAATCTGAATACTGTGTAGTGTCATACATTTTGTACAGGTACAAAGGTATGGTTGTAGTTCTGAACCTGCTGTAATGGTCATGTTCAATTTAGTATCATACATTTACTAAAGGAACTGTGCTAGTTCTGACACTTTTGAACTGTAATGGCTATATTATGTACATGTAGTATCATTCATGTATACAGGAACTTAAAGTAAAGCTGTAGTCCTGAACCCATGGAAATTGTAATGTGCACTTAATTCGGTCCTCTTTATTTTGAGGTATCTAATTATTCTGATTGAAATATATATATATATATATATATATATATATATATATATATATATATATATATATATATATATATATATATATATATATATATACAGTAAAACCTGCTATAGTGGCCACCTCTATATAAGGATCACCTGACTATATAGGCCAGTTTTGAAAAGTCCCTTGACTGCATACTTCAACTAAATTGAACCTGTGTATAAGGGTCATCTGCACATAAAGGCCAATATTTTCTGGTCCCTTGGGTGGCCCCTATATACAGGTTTTACTGTATGTATACAGGCCTTTTTCTGTCAATTTTGGGAAAATGCCATTGGCAACACAACTGGGAATTTTAACTTGAATTTGTGTCCTCTTGGAAAAAATTGTATGAACACATGGAAATGGAAATGCATTTCCACTTACATCATTACTTTTTTCATTACAATCATGAGCTCAACATCTAATTGGGAATTTTTTTCATCAAATTGGGAAAAAATACATGCATTTTGCATTGGGAATGGGGCCAAATTTCGGCCCTTTGGATACTATAGAAAAAGCCTTGATATATATCTTTTACTTATCAATATACAAAGTATTGATACAGAATTTCTCATCAAATGACTGCCCTACATATGTCTGAAGTATTAATAAAACATTGTAAATAAAATTTATCCAGTAATTTGAATTAAATTGATCTTGAGAGAAAATGATGATAAAGTGTTTCATTTTTTAAAGATGTTAAAATTTTTACAAATTTCAGCAGCACAATTTGCCTAATCATTTTTGCCAGGTGTGTTCAAAAAGTTGAAAATTGTTGTAAGTTTTCACAGTGCAATTTTGTAAATTGTCAGTGCTGTCAGTAAGGTGTCAAAATTGCTGTAAATTTTAGCGGCAATGTTTTCTTTCATCTTTTTTTCATGTGACTACAAAGTGTTAAAGTTATACATTTCAGCAGCATAATTTTCCAAATTGTCATCATGTTTATAAAATGTGTTAAAATTGTCAAGATACATCTGCAGCAGTACTGGAAAAACACATTTTGTTATTTGTGAACCTTTGACAATGTGTAAAAAATTGTTGTGAAATTTAGCAGCAAAAAAATCTGTTGTCATGGAGAGAGTCACGTTTCTGTTGTCATGGAGAAGGTAACTATTTTGTAGTCATCATTTTCTGTCATTATGGAAATGTGATATTGATGGTCTTGAATGTGAGGTGGTCTCCTAAGTGAGGTGGTTCCTAGGTGAGGTGCCACTATATTTTCTTTATCGTTGAAATCTTACTGAACTTTACAGTTATTTTCCTGGTTGTTAATGTCTCTGATTTCCCTCATAACATATTACCCGGTATATTAGGTAATATCTGCGCTACATCACATTTTCCCTCAATTTTCCACAATGGTACACATGTTGAGTCTGCTTTACATCACTTTGAGCCTTTGCATATATACGTATATATCTGTTGTATTCAGTTTAAACTCTCATCACTACAGCTTGGCAATTCTGTTGTTTCTCTAACTGTTACTAATATACATGATATTACATGTACAATCAGAAGAAATTTAGGAAGATGAAGTAAGGAAAGTATCATCCAGGCTCTGAGCCTCATAAAACTTCAGAATTTACGTAAATCTAAGAATATTTTAAACTTTCTGTATACCTGGAAGTTTCCAGCCTTGGTCATTGTCACGATTTTGGCAAAATGTTGAACATCAATTATTCCATTGTTTCAAGGATAACTTGTACATCGTATATCTAGGCTTCACTTATTTAGATTAAAATTTTCACTTTCATTTTATATTCAGTCTCTCATCAAAGAGCAAAAATTGAATGGGAGCAAAAAATTAGCAGGTATACTGATTTCTGTAAAGCAGGTAGTGAGTTTCTTTGACCTTACTCTCGGCAGTTAGGAAATAAGAGTCCTAGATTTTCTAGATGAGATTTAAAAAAGATACATAAATAAATTTTGGTTGTATTGTTGTTTAACGTCCTACTCAAGAAACTTTCACTCCTATGGAGAGTCACAAATGCTAGTGAAGGGCTTCAAAGTTTGGCCTATGCTGGGCACTTACTGCGATTGAGCAGCGAGGGTTCTTTAACATGCTGACACCTGCTGTGAAATGGAACCTCGGTTTTTACTGTCTCGTCCGAAGGACTGGAATCTAACCCGCCACCGGCTGGACTCGAACTCATGACTTCACGATCCAGAGTCGAGCACGCTACAGACTGAGCCACGCTGGCTCAAATAAATAAGTAAATACTCCTACATGTATTGTGAATGACAATGAAACTAACTGTTTTACCAGGGACGTAAATAACACATGTTATTTATGTTCCTGGTTTTACATATTTAATTGTCATATATATTTTTTTCTCATAAACCCTAAAACACAATGGACTCTTCTTGTAAATCAATGACTTAGACCAGTCCAAATGTGTCTTTAGGAGTAAATGGGTTAAATTATTTTTTTTTAGAGTTAAGAAAATGTAATTTAGAAACTTTTAACCACAAGTATTGGTAATGTATCCTACTACTAGATCATAGATGTGGACAAGAGATGTTTTTCATATCAATATTTATATACTGGTGATGATTACAAATCAACACCACCTCCACCACCACCCCAAACAAACTTTCGACATCAAGAAAATGCACCAAAATATCAGATACTGATACAAAATGTAGTTGATACTTTTTGGAATATTTAAAGCATGAAACCAAAGCTGTCAATTATTTTACAACTGTCATCAATTTCACAGACAGAATAAAATCAACATTTGCAAGTCTTAAAAACATATACATGTCATTGATTTGATTTCAGATACGTGATTTTGGTGATCACTTTCAGTAGTTATACAGCTCTCTGGTTGTAATCATGCAGTCTGGATATAATTAAGCACAGCTTTGTAGTAGCTTTGTATCTTCTTATGTAAACAATAACAGATCAATATCTAGCATTATCACTTCATCAATAAATCAGCTTTTCAAGACACTTTCTAATGGAAAGTTATCTGTTTATAGACATCATCCTGCATAACATGTCAGCGTGTGCTTTTGAATATTAGATCAAGTTTTACAGGAAGCTTTCATCTATTTCAATCATTTCAAATGCCCAATGTTTGTATAAAACTAATGATGTCAGATTTGTAAACAAAAATGTCTGTTGAACAGAATAATGAAGGACATATGAGATTGATGGTATTGAAAGGGCCTACATGTAATTTTGTGGTTGTACCAAAGTACTGTTTGTCTAAAGGTACTATGTACATGTCTTCATTTCTTTTGAGGGTATGTGTTCCTTTCAGAGGTTTTGTTTCTTTTAGGGTTGTCTATTTCTTTTAGAGTACATGTATTTGTTTCTTTTGAGGGTGTATTTTTTTTTTCTTAAGGTGCAACATAGCACTGAGGGTCTAAATATATGGAGATATTTTGAGTGGTCCGACTCAGCAGTGTGTCTCCAGAGAAAGGTTTCTTTTTTCTTTTTCTTTTTTGAGGAAAATTATTTCTTGTGTAGCAAAACATAAAAGCACTGCAGTTCTGACGTCGATGTTTGGGTATCTTTTGTGGCAGTGTGGGAACAGGTAGTATAACTGTAATCAAGCTTCCACAAGTGGCACTTAAATGTGAAAGTGAAATGATAATTTATATTCTCAAAATAGCAACGAGTCACTGAAATAAGTCAATTATGTTAGGTGTGACCATATCCCAACTATGATACATCACACATCATTGTTACAGAATTCTAGAGGTTTATAGTTCATATAGGTCACACAAAGTGTGAATGTAGACGAAATCTTATGCCTCCAACAACTCTTTGTAAACTTACTCTCTGATATATTTAAAAATCATCCTGTAATACTTACTGAACCATTTGTTAAGATACATGTATCTGGAAATCCTTTCTCATAATCAGATCACATGATGATCACAAATGTCAGTATCTTATAAGTATATCCTGTCACAAAAACAGTCACACAACCAAGGCCAAAAAAAAAAAACCAAAACAAAATATAATTGTTTCCCATTACTGCATCAAATTAAAAAAAAAAAAGTGGGTTTAATTTTTAATTTTCATTTTTTTTAAAAAGGTTTATTGAAATACTTCTTTAAAAGTGAGATTTATCAAATAACCAAGCTTCCAAAACAGTACAATTTTTCTTTAAAGTCATTGGCACATCCCCATCCCAATATGTGTTTCTTTCTCTGTAACATAAGTAGTCTTTGATAGAGCAAAAGATGGGATTTTCCTAATTTTTTCCAGAATTTTCAGAGCTAGGGTAAGCAGAATGACTTCAAAATACAATTAGTTGGGTAAACGGAAACACATACATTTTTGTTTGACCTAGCACAAAATAACGATTGGCTTATAACTGAAATAATGATGACAATTTTGTTCCTTCAATTTCCATGACATTTTAAAACTGTAATTTATAAATCATTTGACATTTTCACTATTTATTCATGTGTGAGTGTGTGTTTGAGTGTATGTTTTAGTGTGTGTGTGTGTGTGTGTGTGTGTGTGTGTGTGATAGAGAAAGAGAGAGAGAGAGAGAGAGAGAGAGAGAGAGATGAACACTTCAAGTCCATCATACCTTCATCATATTAATACTATATACAAAAAGATGGCCAATACGATAGCAGTTAATGCCTTTGGTTGTTGCATGATTATGATAAACAGATGCTCCCTTGGGTAAAATGTATCTTCCCAGCAAGAATCTGTCTGATGCTGATTGTAACAGATACATCTGACCAGTACTGTATTAGGTACATTTCTAGAGCTCTAGCCAAGCTTGATTCTTTGTACATACTTACATGTACATTTGTGAGTGAACAAACCAAGGATAAGAATTGACACTGTGAAGAAGTGACATTTTCTGTTAACATTTAGGTAAGCTGTATTCATTCTGAACTGTAATCATATATCATATTGAAACATATTACAGTAGTCATTATTTTTATACCAGTTTGCTATTTAACTTTGTAGATCGCTATCAAGGTATCAATCTTATATTTACTGACCTCATTCATGTTCATAGAATCAATTGTTGGGTATGACAAAAGTGATATGTTGTCAATTACATGAAACTGACTGTCACTTTCAGTGTTACTTGTCACCAGTTGTCCAGAGTAAATTAGAATACTGTACTTTATCTGACAACAATAATAAATGATGACCTCGTTACAGTTATAGTCGGAAAGATTATACATCATAATGCATGTGGTAATGATACAAAAAATATTAACCTGTTTACTCCTAGAGATACATTAGGACTGGTCTAAGTCATTGATTAACAGAAAAGTCTATTGTTTTTCAGGGGATGATAAGTTAACAGAATGTAATATTCATCAGTTTTACTGTATTCCTTAAAGTAAACGGTGTTTTAAAATTCTTATTTGAAAAGTGATACAGAATTATGTGTATGGTGTTTTTAATATAGTAGAAAAACAAAAGGCCTTAACTATGTAAAAATTAATATTATGGGGATAAGTCAAAATTTCCTTTCAATATTATTATTATTTTGTTGTTGTTGTTTTTTTGGTAAATTCAAGCCATGTATCATTCAGGAACTCAAGTGAATCATTTTGTTAGATATATTTCTTTACATTATAATGTGGTTTTAATTAGATACTTTTAAATGCAGTTGGAGAAGGTTTGAAGCATTTTTTAATAACGTCTGATTCTGCTTTTTTGGCCATGTAACAGTCAATATCATTTTCAAGGTCACAGGTATGACCCTGTATCGGTAACTAACTCACCTACCCCTGAGAAACAATAGACTTTACTTAAAATCAATGACACAGGTAAGTCCAAATGTGTCTTCAGTGGTTAATGGGTTAAACCTATAATTTTTTGCTTGCAAGTTGAATGCACTGCCATAAAACAATCACAAGTGGTTGAGTACAGGAACAAGAGCTGTTATCATGATTGAGATTAGCATCACGATATCAGTGATTTTTGCCGATATCATCACAATAATATCGCGATATTCACAGAATTAAATTCAGTAGCATTCTTGCTAATTATACCAATTCAGCAGTATTTGTTTGTTATTTATTTCATGCATAATATCCCCGCAGTAAGACAGGCACATAATAAATGTAAAAAAAAAAATATATATATATTTTTTAGGAGTTTCACAACAATGTATGGATTTGCAATTGTTTAGGTAGGTCAAATACATAATAAATATAAAAACTTTCTTTTATATTGGAGTCAACGATATCACGATGCTTGAATATTTTCATGATATTATCATCAGGTTTTCAGTATCATGATTTATTGCGATGATGGTATATGATAACAACTCTAATAAGAACGGAAGAAATACAGTGTAACCTGTCTTGGAAGATGACCTCCATCTACCACTAAGACAGATGGTCTCTCAAGAGGTTTTATCAAAAGGATCATTTAACCAAGTGGTTTTCAAAATGTGGTCATAAAAGACAGGTGGCCTTTCATGAGAGTGGTATTTCAAGGCAGGTCCCACATGAACTGGGATAATGTCATAAAGACTTGAACAGTATGTCATAATGAGGCAAACATGACATACAAGGATTATATGACATAGGGAAGAAAATGTGATTCACAAAGTTTATGAGTTATATAGGGAACTGACAGAAATTTATACAAACGTGAATCATGGGTGTCATAGAAGAGGAAAAAGTCATACAGGGGTCATAGAGATGAAATGTAATTCTTGACAATTGTATGTCACAGAAACTGGCACAAAATGTCATAAACATGGATTATATGTCATAGAAAGGAAATGTGATTCTTGACAATTTCATGTCATAGAAAGTGGCACAAAATGTCATAAACATGGATTATATGTCATAGAGAGGAAATGTGATTCTCGACAATTTCGTGTCATAGAAAGTGGCACAAAATGTCATAAACATGGATTATATGTCATAGAGAGGAAATGTGATTCTTGACAATTTTATGTCATAGAAACTGGCAGGAAATGTCTAAAACATGGATTATATGTCATAGAGAGGTAACGATGAAATAAAGGATTTTATGTCATAGAAACTGACAGGAAATGTCATAAACATGGATTATATGTCATATCTACAGGAACCAATGAAACACAAGAGGATTGTATGACATAGAAACGAACAGAAAATGTAAAAAACATGGATTATATAGAGAGGAAAGTGAAGTGCAAGGGATCATGTCATGGAAACAGACAGAGAAACAACAAACATGGACTGTCAATCCAACAGGGATGAAAATGGGATTCAAAAAGACTTACATGTCATAGAGCGTTCTGGCAGATATGTAATAACGTGTCATTTGCTAACTTTTAAATTAAAAATATAAAAGTCGGCGCATGAAAAATGTAATAAACATGTGTCACAGACAATAGAAACATGGATAATACATTCCATTGGTTGATTAAAGAGAGGCAGTGACAGATATGGATTATACACATGTACATATATATATATATATATATATATATATTATAGAAGATATTGACATGAAATAGAACCATGGTAAACATGGACCAAAGCATTCCACTTGTAAAATCAAAAGTCCCAGATTTGAACCCCATTCCCAGTTATACCTAAAATATATATATATATATATATAATAAAAAAACAATATACAATGTAGTAGATCTAATCAAAGATTATGAAGATTACAAACTAAAATGACTTCACCCAGTCTTCTTCATTTCCATAAAATACAGGACTATAAATCCTGCATCAGAATCCTAGCATGTGTAACAGTTATAAGACTGTGCTAAGAGTTATAAGAGTATACCTCATGTAAATTTTGTTGATATATGAGCAGAAGGAGCAAGTAAACCTGACGTCAACCAATCTTCTTAATAACCAGATACAGACACGCTGAAGAGATGATTGGTCATAACTGGTCCTTCGCTTAGCATTTGGCATGAAATGTGAAAGATGCTGGTTATTCAGATGGGACTTAAAACTTAGGTCCTGTGTCATAGTCGGCATGGCACAATTAAACTCATTCCCCCTTAAGACACATTTGGACTGGTCTAAGTCACTGATTTACAGAAGAGTCTATTGTTTTTCATGGATTGATGAGTTAAAGACCCATTACTGTATGTATCAATGCACAAAATAAACAAGGATTGTACAAAAATTTGTTTGACAAGAAAAATCAGAAAAAGGGGAGACAACTGGTCATTAGGCACATTTTTCTTGTCTCTTGTTTTGTCCGAAGTGCATAATTAACTGTAGTCCATAATCAAATGCCAGTTAGAGATTTATTTACCGTATAGGCTAAATCTGAATCCTACTACTATTTGATCAGTGGAAACAGAATTTTTTGTTTTAGTGGGCCAAGATGGGCTTATTACAAGCACATCTTCACCAACATTATTTTTCCTACCATACAGTAACAATTGCATTTATATATGCAGGTGTCTTTCATCAGAATGACCTTTTTGAACTTTAGAGTATACCTCTTTAAACTGACATGCTGCAGCCAAAACTTATCTTGGAAGTGTGCAATGAGTGGAATCATATCAAAACATTACAGGCAAGCAGTAACTGGAACAGAAGTACTGATATCAATAGATTTGTAGTTTTCTTGTCAGACAGAAATAACATATTTTCCATTTAACAGCAAAGGTAGTCAACCAAAGCTACCTAAATGATGTATTTCTTATCTTTGAGTTACGACACAAACATCATCGTCACAGAGACAATTACTGTATGTGCCATTTTGAAGTGCATCTCAGGCTAACAAACAGTTTTATCTATGCAATATATTTTACCAATACTAATGAGATTCTAGAGCTGGTCTGATATTGAAATTCAAAACATTTCATATGAAGTTCCATGGCGTATGGTACAGTCATACAAGTTGGTAGTAGTAGTGCTAAATGTTTCAATTCCATTTCCTATCTTTGAAATAGATTTCTATAATTTTATCAACAGCTGTTTGGTCTATGCTTAATTTTAATCACATCAGATTACAGAACTAAGAAAAGCATATCCTGAACAGATGTCATGAGAGAGAGAGGAAGCATTTTAGAAATAGTTTAAGGGAGAGTGTGCACGTAAAAAAGTAAGTGAGAGAGCAAGATGATAGATGTATACCTAGAGAGCAAGATAATTGATGTTTACTTAGAATGCAAAATAATTGATGTACATTTGTACAAGTATGAATAAATTCAGGTTCTCAAATACTGATATTAATTGGTTCAGGATTGTTTTTTGTCTGTTTTGCTGTTTAATGGACAAAGATGTGTATTTGGATCCTTAGCCTTCATTTAGCTCATTTATCCCTAAAGACATATTTGGACTTGCCTAAGTAAAAAATTAACAGGAGTCCATTTTTTTTCCTCAAGGATTAATGACTTAAAGGATTCTGCATAAAACTACTTCATATATTCCTCAAATTGCTTCAAACTTAAAATACCAAGAAACTGCAATATAAAAAAAATCTGTGCTTATGTTCAAAACATCAGATCATTAACATGGGGACTAGAAAAGGTAAGTTTTATAAAAAAAAAATAGCCATAAGGTCTTAATTCTAAGTCTTAAGTTAATTGACCTTAAAACTAAAGACCATTTTATCAACTCTATCCTAACTAGTCTTAACACATAAAATCTTAAAATTCAATGGAATCATCTGTAAATCAATGACTTAGACCAGTCCAAATGTGTCTTTAGGGGTGAATTCGTTGAGACATACTTCCATAGTTTTTTAAATACACTGGTCTGACCAGAAAAACTGGTAAATTTTACAAAAGTCTGGTGATATCTATCTGATAACTAGTCCAAAATACCAGTAATTTTCCATTTCAATTATGTGTATATATACATTGTATATATACATATATATATATATATATATTATATATATAATATATATATATATATATAGTATATATATATACCAGTAAAATATTTCTTTGACCAGTGAGATTCCTTTATTCACAGGTTCAGTTGACCAGTAATTTTATTTTATTCAAAAATGTCTGTACTTGTACATATTTAAAAGAGATCTTGATATTTTATAAATATTTATAGCTTCTATATTTACAAAGATAAATTATGATAAAACAATACACTTTAATGGTAGGTCTTCACACTGCTTCTGTATAGTCATAAATCATTAAAGCCAGGACCTGATATATACATGTATAAGTCACAAGTTCTATTTCTTTATAAAATGGTTGCAAGTTATAAGTTTGGTTCCATTTCCAAGTTTATGACTTTTAAAGACATTTCATCAAATGGTTTTGCACCACTAATCAATGCAGGTTTGAATCCCTTAGAAAACTTATTTTGTGATCAAGTCTGCCAGTTTCTTTGTGGAAGGCCATGGACGCCTCTTCCTGTGTTACACAGTAACAGGGATCTCTCATCCACTATTTCAAAACTGGCCGTTACTATATAACGGAAACAATGTTGAGTTAGGCTTGAAATAAAACATTTTTAAAGGCATTTAATCACGGCATTGTACGTGGTCAATGCATGATGGCTGTATAAGTTCTTTAAGACTACATGTATATTAGTAAATTGTACATAAATAGCAATTCAGGGCCCGAAGTCACCAAATGTACTCAGTACTCAAGCTCAACTAACTTTTCATGATTTTCAGGTAAATTCAGATAAGATTTATTCGTTAACTGGACATGTGTGTATATTGACAGCATACAATTGTAAATAATGATAAAAATTATTGCTCATTGGAAGAAAACTTCAGAAATATTCAAAAAATTTGTTTGAGTACATACTCAAATTTTGAGTACTATACTCAACACATTTATTCTTTTTTTACAGGAAAATCATAAATGTGACGCAAAAATTTATATGTGAATGATATGTTTCCTAATCACTCAAACCCAAAAGTTTTACAAATGATTATATAGTAAAAATGATGAAATTAAAGTTGAGCTTGAGTACTGAGTAAATTTGGTGATTTCTGGCCCAGACCTTTTGTGAATATTAAGTATAAAGAAACCCGTATAATCAACTTACGAGGACAGACGTACATCGGCAAGTGACGCATTCATGTACGGTAGGTTAAAATACTAGTCATAGTGCAAGGTTGAATAACAGTGATGGTAGATCACAGTGGCAACGTAAAAAATATAATAATAACAAGATACAGCAATTTAATTCATATAAATATATTTCAGAGGAATGAATGAATATACGTAAAAAATTCAACAATAAATACAATGTGTTTGTAACACAGGAATTACAAAAATAACAAGAACCTATGTAGTATCATATATACTGTAGGTATTAAATTCTGAATCTATTTGGGTGGCTTGTATTTTATGTACAGAAATAAATTTTACACTTGCAATGAAATAAATTCTGGCATGAATCAAATGTTTTTCCGATTTAGCAATTCAGATATCAATGTTTAACATTTATTTTTATGTATGTATGACAAAACTATTTTCTCAGTGAATTCATCTGCCAGGTCAACCCCCCCCCCCCCCTCTCCTATATTTCTGGACCAGTGCAACATTTAGTCATAAGATACATCTGGATGGATGTTATAAATTTTATTTCCTTTACAATTATCATACCACCACATGTTACCAGTTCAAATATGAAAAATCATCCTTTAGTCTGAGTCATTACACGAGAATGTATCTTTTTAACTACATGTACATAAATCTGCTATGGTAGGAAAATCATCAGTTGAAATATGTTTTTGCATCTGCCTTAAATTTGTATTTTTTAAAAAATGGTAGGTAAAAATAACTTTTTCTGATAAAGCATATAACCCCGTTAAAAAAGAGTTATTTCTATGCCCCCCCCCCCCTGCCCCAAATGTGCTTATTTGCAGAATTTCATAAAATTCTATTTATCATTATCATAATTGTCATTTACTATCATAAAATATTTTCATTAATTGAAAAAATATCACTCATTGCATTATTTTAAAGACTACATCCACAATGAAGATGCACCTGGTATCTATACAAACATAGGATTTTGATCTTACAACCTTAAAGTAGCGATACATGTATATATAAAGCCTGTTAGGCCTTTAGATACTTCACCGCCTAAAGTTTGTGAATAGGCACGAAAATGAAGTATTGGAATACATGTACTTGATATGGGCAAACAACACCAATTATTTGGCAATGCTAATTCACCCATCTTCAGGTCAATGTCACCCCCATGCATGTTAAATCTGGGTCTAATCAGCACCTTGATCTGAAAGATCAATATCCTTGATAATAAAGATATGCAACAAAAATCAAGGTTGGTTGCTGTTGCATTTCTACTTCAAAATCTCACTTGTTTACAACTTGTAGTATTCTGCACCAAAGGAAAATCTCTTCCCATCTGACCCCTCTCTGTAAATTTTCAACCATTTACCTTCTAATTTGCAAAGTACTTCAAATATTCATGTAAAATGTTTTTCATCTCCTTTTATTTCAGTTGTAAATGGAAAAACTACTTTTTTTTATTTATTTAAAAAGACCAATCAGATCAGCTGGTTCATTGCACCCTTTTAAGTGAGGGTGATCAAAATGTCTGCCCCCATGTTCTAAGCATTGCGGATGTTTCTTTGGATGTCCAAAATGTCTGCCCCTATGCTGTAAGCATTGCAGGTGTTTTTCTGTATGCAATAACCTTCACTTTCTGTGTGTAACTCACTGTTTGTCAGTAAATCACTGTTTGTCAGAAACTCAGTTTGCCAGTAACTCATTGTTTGCCAGTAACTCACTGTTTGCCAGTAACTCAGTTTGCCAGTTTTGTCAGTAACAGTTTGCCACTGTTTGCCAGTAACTCAGTAAAACTCAGTTTGTCAGTAACTGTTTGCCAGAGAGTAACTTCCAGTAACTCATTGTTTGCCAGTAACAGTTTGCCGTTAATCAGTTGATCACTCAGTTTGCCAGTTTGTAAACTCAGTTTTTGCCAGTAACTCACTGTTTGCCAGTAAATCATTGTCAGTTTCAGTTTGGTCAGGTCAGTGGTCAGTAAACTCATTAAAACTCCACTGTTTGCCAGTAACTCAGTTTGTCAGTAACTCAGTTTGCCAGTAACTCAGTTTGCCAGTAACTCAGTTTGTCAGTAACTCAGTTTGCCAGTAACTCATTGTTTGTCAGTATGTCACTGTTTGCCAGTAAATCACTGTTTGTCAGTAAGTCACTTTTTGTCAGTTACTCACTGTTTGCCAATAACTCACAGTTTGCCAGAAACTCACTTTTTGCCATTGTGCTCGAGTAATGAGTAAGGTGTTTACATAAATCTTGTTGTTATCACGGCAACAGATACCCTGCTCCTGTAGCACAACTGATAACTGCCATGTTTCATATGATGTCAAAATGTCAGCATTATCTGTCATGATGACAGATAATTTGTTCCCTTATATGATGTAAGATTATCCTAATGATGAAGATGATATTTGTCATGTGATATTTTCATCTGTCAACAAGTTGTACATACAAACAAAATCATGATAACACTATCATGGTAGTGTGTTGAAGATATAAACATTGCTGATAGAGATCATATATTAGGGAAAATAAAAAATGTGCAATTTCTGGTGACCCAGTTTATTGCCTAAATCTGAGAAAGTCATTTTGTTAACCCTAACACACATTTTCTGTATGTCATCAGCAAATTCTTAAACAAAACAAAAATGGTTTTTCATGGGGACAAATCTCCAAATTAGTCAAACTTGTCTATAAAGGCCACTCAAGGGAAGAAACAAAAGAAGCTGTTATAGACAGGTGGCTTTTGTAAAGAGGTTTATTCATTATAAAAAAAAGTGTTAACAAATGATATGTTTGAATGGTCTTTATAGGCAGGTGCCCATTATACAGAGGTGACCTTTAGTGCAAGTGTGACAGTATATTCTTCAGAAATAGCTTACCATTCACATGTGGCACAGTGGTTATTTTGGCCAGCATGCCATTACAATTATATATATATATATATATATATATATATATATATATATATATATATATTATATATATATATATATATATATATATATAATATATATATATATATGTACATCCACTATCTGTGAAAGATAAATAAAGATAAAATCATCATTCCCTGTGCAACCCAGATAATGTATGCTGTGGCCCAATGTTCCATTGTAGTGTAAATACCTAAACATGTACATGTTCAATGTGGTATCCCTAGATAACCACTAAACATGTGCAAACTACAATGTGTGGTGCCCGGACTACTAGTACATGTACTGGGTATTATCAATATTACCCAGTTTTTGAATGTTTATGTACTAAAAAGAATCATTAAAGTCACTCCAGATCTCATTAAATATTAATGTTTATTACTTAACACTGCATTATCTAAAAATGAATTAAGGTAAGACTCCGTAGCCTACTGATATGTTATAACGCTGTCATTGCTAATCATTACATATATGCGTACATTTAGAATTCTGTGTAAATCAATACCGTATTCTGCATCTAAATATATTTACTCCAAAAACTAATTATCATCTCCAACTGGCAATGTCATGATAAAAATGAAAATGAAATACATAAACACTGCTTTAACTAGTAAACAGAAATGGTTGCTTACATTAAGTCTACATTTTTTTTAACTGTTTCACCTCCAAGTAACTATTAAATGGTATGCTCTTTTCAGTTGTTTTTGGACCAGTCTATTATCATTTTCTGTGGCAATGGGGGTTGTTAAGATTAAACATTTAAAGAACTGGAGGTGAAAGTGACAGATCTCTGAATGTTGTTAGTATTGACAGTATGATATAGATTTTCTCTTATCTTATCTACAAGTGACTCAGAGGGATATTTACCTGTCAGTAGGTGTGTCTGAAAAAATCCACCCACACTAGTTTTGAAGGTTCACTGTGAGTGGTACATGTATTGATAGATTCCTGATTAGACATGGAATATGACCATTACTAAGTACAACATTCACTTTTTTGAGTTTAAATATGCAAATATATGTACATGTATATATGCATTTCTCAGGGTACAGGTACTAAAATGATATTACACAACCAGAAAAATCTTTCTTTATAAATGAAACTTCACAAAGCACAAAATGGTAGTGTTTGGGTAGCACAGTGACAAACAAGTGCACTCATTCTTGCCATCGTGAAACAGCTTTCATCCTCAGATTGGACAGGAAAGTACAGGTATGCAAGGAGGCGTGGCAGTTGCCAACTCAGACATGTGAGTTTCCTTCCTCCATAAGCATCCCTAATACCGACATCAAAGCCAGTCGACATTTAGATAAGTTATCTAATTTGTTTACAACTGCTGTCAAATAAATGAAGTTTAATAAACAATATGTTAGGTTTATTAGTTCTACTACTACAGACTACCAGCAGCTTTACATACATGTACCATGCTTAAAATCTTCAGAACTCTGTGTGTGTGTGGTTCATTCACTACATACATGTAGTTAACTGTAGATAAACGGGATGCTATTTCCCTGATTTACAATAATGGCTTAAAATATTTTATTACTTACTTTATCCCCTTCACACTAGTTTGTGCATAAGGCTGACACCAGAGATGTCCATTTTGACCTGTCCTGCACCCACCCCTTGATCTGACTCCAACTCCAATTAAGCCTCAGCCTAGGAAAAAAAATGAAAAAGTCTATTGATATTTGATATACCATGTTCTCATATTTGATATA
This sequence comes from Atrina japonica, assembly GCA_030159075.1. NCBI lineage: Eukaryota > Metazoa > Mollusca > Bivalvia > Pterioida > Pinnidae > Atrina > Atrina japonica. The sequence continues at coordinate 808,467 of BROG01000240.1, forward strand.
CCATGTTCTCAGATATTTAATGACAATAACTGATATAACATTTAGATGATGACATTATACTGATATAAGGTTTAGAGGATGACATTATACTGATGTAAGATTTAGAGGATGACATTATTCTGATGTAAGATTAAGAGGATGCCATTTTACTAATGTAAGATTAAGAGGATGACATTTTACTAATGTAAGATTAAGAGGATGACATTTTACTGATTTATAACATTATACTGATGTAAGATTTAGAGGATGAAATTATACTGATGCAAGATTAAGAGGATGACTTTTTACTGGTATAAAATTTAGAGGAGGACATTATTCTGATATAAGATTAAGAATGACATTATACTGATGTAAGATTTAGAGGATGACATTATAGTGATATAAGATTAAGAGGATGACATTATATTGATATAAGATTAAGAAAATGACATTATACTGATATAAGATTAAGATGATGACATTATACCACTATAAGATTTAGAGTTTAAAATTACACTGATATAAGACTTAGAGGATGACATTACACTGACATTGTAAAAAGACATTTTATAGGCTATACATGAAGGACAGCTTCATCTAAATACACAATATTTCACTGTGATTAGATGATCGCAGTCTCAACCATGAAGATAAATTATCAGAGGATGAGCTTGTCTATTGAATATGTCTTGAAACCAGCTTCTGTGTCTACCAAAGATTTCCACTATTCTAGATAAATAAACCACAATGGAAATGAAATGTGGATCAAGTCAAAATTAATTATGCCACTGTCCAGTACATAGATACCTATGTATATAATAGAATTGGGCAGGTGTAAAACATGTCATAATGTTCATGTTATTGACAGGTACTAATCAAACTTCCTGTCCAGTCACACACCTGTTAATATTTTACCTGTCTGCCACAATTAAGTAGATCAAATCATGACTATATAAAACCACTATGATATAACTAAGTACCCTGTTGATCTGGATTTAGGTCATGTATATATCTGTACTATATTTGTATTCACTGCAATCTAGCACTACTCAGTATTGTACATATCAGAAATATGTATCACTGATGTCTTGTAGTTATATACTGTCTCAGCACTTACTGTAAGAGTTCACCACCAAAATTGAAATCATTGCTACACAGATTTAGATAACGTCTGTCTCACACCTTTTGAGCAATTACCGGATGTGTGATAACTGTCATGGGTAAACCCATGATTAGATAAGTGATGGTCTAATTATCCGCAAGATTAAATAATTTCTAACATATAATACATAGGCAATGTACTGCAGTGTTACTACCAAGTCTTACAAAACATGAATATTCAACCCTGATTATTATTTAAGAAAAGTGGTTAAACCCCCCCCCCCCCCAAAAAAAAAAAACCACCCAAATCCAATACTCCTTGTGTTTTCAAAGTTTTGCTCAGGGCCACCTCCTCCACGAGATGTGATAAGCATTACTTTTCTATGTTCTACAAACTGGTGGACTCACCATTTTTTCACTACAAAATCTAGCTGATAAGACACAACCTTAGGGGACCTATCATAAATAACATTACACACAAAAATAAAAATCTAGGATTATGACAGAATAGATTTTTACAATGCTGGTATGGAAGATAATCAGCAGATAAAAGATATGGGGATTAAGTGAAATTAACAATACTTTATTATAAACCTGCAAGCTATACAAACCCTTGGGATGTAATATTTATGATGTTTTTTCAAATTCCTGAGATGTCAGGTGTTGTCAACACTTAAGTTTATGTATAGTTATACAATATAAGATTTGTTGTCAGATTGATTTCTAATTCTTACAGATGCAAAATATTTGTGACAAAAGAGTGACATGATAATTTGTGTGAAAAAACAACAACAACAACAACAAAAATACATGATGTTGAACATGTAAACACAAACAAAGAATATGATATGACAATATGTATTTATGTCAGATGTATTTACAATGCTAACTGAAACACAATATCAATTACAATTACCCGAAAAAAAAAAAAAACTGTAATCACCAAAGACATGTACAAATTACAACTATAACATCAATATCCAAATACATGTATAGGTCTACCAAGGTAAAGTGACATATCCGGGTTTAGTTAAAACCAAAACCAATATGGTCTACTTTCCAAAAATAGGTTCTACAGGTAAAACATATTGCCTTGGACAGACTCCATGCATTTCTGAAGCTCGAATATTTTTGTGTTGACAAGTAAACTGTTACCCCTGTTATGATTCAATTTAGACTCGTTGTGTTTAAAAACACATGCCAATTTATTTTGGGAGACCTGTACATGTACTTATAAATTATAGTTTACCTGAAATAAACCTGTTACATGTGCTTCTAAACTTAATAACTTAAATAATCATGAAAATACCTGAATATACATGTATGTTTTTCACATCCACAACTTGAAAACTCGGTCAATTTATACAAATACTTGAAAATACACCTCAAATTATATATATAAGCACCTCAACTAACACAAATATCTGAAAATACACCTGTTACATCAGAAACTCTACTTATACAAATACCTGAAAATACACCTGTTACTTCAGCACCTCAACTCATACAAATACCTGAAAATACACCTGTTACATCAGCACCTCAACTCATACAAATACCTGAAAATACACCTGTTACATCAACATGTCAACTTATATAAATACCTGAAAATACACCAATCAGCACCTCAAGTGGCTCAACTTATAAATACATTTGTATTACAAATACATGTACTGCTAAATGTATCTCTACCATTTGTCAAAAGTGTGCATACATGTACAGTGACTGGAAAACTTCAAAACATCTGCATTAAAACATTTATGTGGCTTTACGCCATGACACAAATTTTTCACGTATATGGCGATAAAACCAACCACACATGTAGGTGAGGTGCCACTTTGATTGACTTATGCCACTGCAATGAGAGTTTCTTTAATGTCAAGCCTAGTATTACATGGCTCTTTCATTTTAAGTCTCCTCAAAAAAAAAAAAAAAAAAAAAAAAAAAAAATAGATTGTGAAGTGATACCCCCATGACACATGTATGGAAAGTAGTACATGACTTCTATCCCAAAGAATATTTCCTCTTTCCTGTAGTCCTGTAGTTTACTTCAATGCGAGTAAACTTCAGATCAGATTTGGAGTCAGATATGGGGAAAACAAAAATTCTAAATCTGACAGCACTTGTTGCGAGCCATGTACAAAGCAGTAAATATACATATGATTTGACACTAACAACTGTAAGAGAGTATAAAATTGTCTACAAGGCCATCTTGTGTATCCTCATGTTCTGTAAAGCCCCCACAACAAAGTGAGCATCATAAAATATATTATAGCATCTTCATCAACTCTCACATCTGTCAGTCATCAGAAATATCCAATTTTTATTTCAAGTATCTATTTACTCATCTATGTATACAAGTCTACTTAAACAAATATAAATTAAATCCCCTACTTAGTTTCACAATATACATACTTCCTACATACAGTGTTAAGTTTTTTCGATAAATGACAGTGACGGCTTCAGGGTCTTATCGGATACCATCCTATATCCAGTTATTAGTGGTTTACCTGTCACCTTACTGCTGACCTCAGGCAGGTAAATATACTATGACGTACAACAGGTAGTAGTTAGTTTTGTAAAATTTGTCATAGGAAGTTAAGTGACTTGTGTGTTTACTTGTGGATGTTTTAGTACATAAGTATTACTGCCATTACATGTGATCAGTACTTCCCTGTTCTAGATTGTTCAGTATTTGAAAACAGTAGATGGATTTTTAATATTCATACACCCATCATCATAATGACATTTCAAGTGGTTGGTATAGAAATTTCCTTCCTTCTTTTTAATTCTATTTCAGAATTATTATATATTTTTGTTTAGATTTTTTAGTATATTAAAAGCATGGACACATTTGAAAACTAATATTATATAAAGAAATAATTAATGTTACATGAAATTTATTAGATAAAAAAAATTATTGAACTATATAGTATTTATTATGATTTTTATTGCAGGTTGCCAAATAGTTGCAAATTATTATACATTGATTAAAAAGACATATACATGTTTGATAATATTATATAGAAGTTTAATTCAAATGCTGCCGCTTACATAATTATTTCAGCAAGACTAGGAATGAAGTTATAAAATAAAAAAAATATTTGTTATTATTGGTGATTGCAGTGGTGTTGTAAGAGTGATAGTGATGCTGTCTTAAGTTCTAGTGATCTGTTAACACATAAACCCCTGAAAAAAATGGACTCTTCTGTAAATCAATGACTAAGACCAGTCCAACTATGTTTTCGAGGTAAATGGGTTAAGTCTTTTCGAGTCCTGCTACTTTACTCCGTGTCACAGAGACAGAGTCCAATTGTCTTTTCCCAGTTTTTATTTCAGACAAATACTGAACAACTGTGCAATCATATATTTACAAATAAGTGTACATGTACATGTATAAAGTTGTTGATAGATCATTTGAACTCAAAAGTCCAGGCACTCTCTCTTTTGGGTCCAATTTCTGTTCTGGATGTTTTTGCCCTTTTAGCATTCTATGGGTCCAGCTTGTGCTCCTTTTTTTCACTTACTCATTCACACTATTTTAATCTAATTTTAATACAGTGGAATCTCTCAACATCAAAAAAGAGTCTGAAATTATATCAACGTCAAAGATGAATGGCTGGTCCCAATTTTTACGGATAGATAGATATGGTGATCAATATTTTTGTTATATCGAATTCTGGATATCTCGATCTAATAGGGGTGGACCCATGGATTTCAACATCACGAGACTCCACTGTACATGTCTTTAAGAAACACCTGTCTATACCTTGAGCTAAAGTAATCAATTTACCTAATGTCAATTATAGGCCTTTGAGAATCTGTTTCAATTTACTAAAGCAACAGCTTGGGTAGTTAAGTTTTAGGTACACAATAGATAGATATATTTTTAAAATTATACAAATAACTTTTACTTCTAAAGGTCTAAATAGCTACGGCTTGGACAGCTGAGTCACAGCCTAGCTAATTACACATTGAATCACAATTAATTTTACCTGTTTTATTTTTTTTTTACTAAGCCAGATTAAAAACTGAAGTGGAACCTGGACACCATCCCATCTGCCACTGAAATGTGGTATCTCAAGACAGGTGGTCTATAATAAGAAGTTTTATTTTTCAAAAGGTTAAATTAACAAAGTGGTTTTCAGAATATTGTCATGGCATGTTAAGGATCACCAACTACATTGGTGTCTGCCCATAGCTCAGGTCAAAATTTGTGGCACTTAAATCTGGTGACATCTCCATATACAATAAGTGAAATAATTCTTTGTAGGATGTAAAATAACAATAAAATAAATAATGTCCAGTACATGGGGTAAGTGAATGACAGACTTCAAAATGAATCAATTTCAGTTGGTTATGTTGTCCTTTCTGTACTGTCAGACAGTCTGGCGATGTGACTTTTTGACAAAAGCAAAATAAAAGTAAAAACATTACGGTGATAAAAAGTGGACTATTGTAAACATAAGATCCTAATTGCCTACAAGTCATTCGAAAATGTGTCAATGACAAGCATTAACATTCCATTCCAGGGAAAACAATTATATTGTCTGAGAAAACATTATTACAGCACTTGATACTAAAGTGTCAATGACTTTAATCCTTTAATATCGAACAGACAATTAATGTCTCTAGAGTCTACGCATATATACAGAACTGTTAAAAGTAACGAGGATATTTCTGAACATAATACATCTACTACAATAAATTTACTTTTTAAATATTGACAGTTACATGTAGAATGCATGTTTTCTCAAGGCAATAACCTTTTTTAAAGTTCTTTGTACAAAAATAGAAATATTATGACAAAGCAGTGTCAAAGGTTATCTTAAGTGGCAGTTACAACAAAAACAACTTTTTTTTTAAAATCTTGTGGCCTCAGCTCTTCAATAGTGTCTATAAATACATGAAGTTCTACCCGTATATTAAAGGGACATAACTGTGTTTTCCAAAAAAAAAATTATTTAATGTTTTACTACATTTGTTTACATTGATATACATGTACAGTAACAAATAGGAGATATACACAAGCATAAAACTTCTTTTATTACTATATAAATTGTGAAAATAAGCTCAGGTCCAGTGTTGTATGCATATACAAATAGTAAGGTAAAATTAATCATTTGCAAATAAATAACTGCCAAACTGGGTTTCTGAATCAATTTTCACAAACTATATAGGAATTTAGGGACTTTTATGCTTCTCTCTCTCTCTCTCTCTATATATATATCTCTCTCTGTGTTATTGTACATCAATCTAAGTAGTAAAAAATGAAAGATTTAAAAAAAACAAAAAAACACAGCTAATGTCCCTTTTACCATGAATGAAAATGCTCTAAATCGTCAACAGTAAACTTCTGGTTTTGCACAGACAGAGAGACAGGGGGGGTGTCTATGAGTGCTATCATTTTCTAATGTATTTCAGATTCGTATAATTATTTAGACAGATGGTATAAATTTGATCTCTTCTGTAATTGTTTCTCAAGCAGGCATTTGTTCAGTTCAAATTAGACATTTCTCCCCACAAGCTCTAGATGTGTCAAATTTTACTTACCTAGGCATGACGAGGAGGTCCAACTACGAGACCTGAAAAATATGTAGTAGTATGAACAATTAGATTTACGCTTAAACAAAAACAAATGAACAAAACATCTTTGATCTCATTCTGTAAGTGACAGAGCTGCTGAAATACTCTGATTGACTCAATAATGATTTTGATCCACCAACTTATATACATGTATGTACAGCAAAACCTGCTATAGTAGCCACCTCTATATAAGGATTACCTGTTTATAAAGGCCAGTTTTTTTCAAGTCCCTTGACTGCAAACGTCAACTAAAATGAACCTGTGTATAAGGGTCACCTGCACATAAAGGTCAATATTTTCTTGTCCCTTGGGTGGCCCCTATATACAGGAAGCAAATTGAAAGTGGGGGGGTGGAGGGGGGGCTTAACCAACTTAAAACACACACACACACGCCAGAAAAGTCTGGGGGCTTAGCCCCAATTTTCAACACCTATGTCTATCTTTACAAAAAAGTCCCTCCCTCCCCCCCCCCGGTTCCGACGCTTATGCACTGTATATGATTTGGGTACATATTCTACCCATAAACTATCAAGGACAAGCAAGCAAAAACTTGGAATGTGTTATGCTTAAGTATACAATATACTGTACAGTGCTTTTTGCACACTTAACAATTTTTCTGTTATATGGTGGCAGCTAGTTTTTACTGGTGGAGGAGAGAACCTGGTTACAATGTACCCAGTAAGGGCCCGCCAGCATTCTGCAGGTAAACTGGCCAACTTTCTCACAAAAATCAACTTAGATTCCACAAGGGCTCGAATCTGTGCTGACCGGAAGTTAGAGACTTCATAGTTCAAAGCACTATGTCCTAACCATTCAGCCACAAATAGAAAATATACAATGTAACATATATATGACCAATGGTAAGTGAATCTACAAAAGATATGTAGTACATGTAAGGTAATTTTAATGGAAATCTTCTTGAGTGGGACGTTAAACAACAATAAACAAACAAACAAATTTAATGGAAATGTCAAGATACAAATTGCAAATGAAACAGAGACTAAGTGCAAGTTGTGAGTGAACTATTAGTGGACATACAGATATACCCTATACCAGAAGTTTAAGCTAAATAAAAAATATTGAGTGCATAGTGAGTGGACTATCAGTGAATATATAAATACCTGTGGTTTATATTACCTTCCCCACCCCTATCCCCCCAAAAAATACTGAATATATGATAGGACTACTCGTGGAAATACAGGTGCGTCAATGGTAAGTGAATGCTAAGTGGACTAAAAGTGATCATTCAGTTGTACAAGTAGTTTATGTTTGTAAATAAATAGAGTGTACTGTGAGTGAATTACCAGTGGATACATATACATATACCAGTGATATTTTTGGCCTAAATAAACATTAAGTGTATTATGAGTGGACTTACCAGTGTTATACATTGACAAAGTGGACATTAATTGTATTGTGAGTATAATGCCAGTTGATATACATGTACCGATATACATCTGTCCAGTGGTGTATATTGCCAAAAGTGAACATTTAGGGTACTTTGAGTGGACTACCAGTGGATAATATATTCATCTAACAGTGATAAATATATATATGGATATATACATGTACATCTACCAGTATACATTGCCAAAGTAAACATTGTGTGTGCTACAGCTGGACATATACATTTGTCTATGTACCAGTGGTTTATGTTGCCAAAGTGAATATTATGTGTACTTTGAGTGAGTACTAGTGGGATACCAGTGGACATGTATATGTACCAGTGGTGTATGTGGCCAAAGTGAATATTATGTGTACTTTGACTGGGACATATACATATATACAGTACTAGTGGGATACCAGTGCCTTATGTTGCCAAAGTGAATATTATGTGTACTTTGAGTGGGACATATACATATATACAGGACTAGTGGGATACCAGTGGACATATACATATATACAGTACTAGTGGGATACCAGTGGACATATACATATATACAGGACTAGTGGGATACCAGTGGACATATACATATAGGACTAGTGGGATACCAGTGGACATATACATATATACAGGACTAGTGGGATACCAGTGGACATATACATATATACAGGACTAGTGGGATACCAGTGGACATATACATATATACAGGACTAGTGGGATACCAGTGGACATATACATATATACAGGACTAGTGGGATACCAGTGGACATGTATGTGTACAAATAGTTTCTATTGCCAAAGAAACACGGAATGTATTGTGAGTTAACTTCAAGTGGGTATAACTGTATGCAAACTAGCAAGCTACCAGTAGACATATAATTGTACCATTGCTTTATACTGCCAAAGGTAAACATGTATATACATATAGAGTAATAGAATATAGTGACTGTCAGGGCTCATCACACAAATATCTTTTTAAATATTGCCTTAGAATTGATAGTCAGCTTACTTCCAAATAAAACTAGTAAATGTGATTTATTTACATCCCTCCTCTCCCCATCTAATAATTGGTATAATCTCTTCATCAAATGATAGAAATAACGTCCTATTTCTTTGGTAAAAAAAGGCTAGAAAGAACAAGCTTCTGCCATTGAAGATGTTTGCAAAGTTCTAATTATCACATCCTGCCAATGGTTGACTCTCACATTTTGACAGCTTTCAATTTAGGGTCACCCACTGAGGTGTCTATAGCTATGGATTTTGTATGCTCCACTGCTTTAGTTAAAGAGAACATCTGACAAGATGAATTGAAATGTAGATTGATATTGAATAGAGAATACATTATGTATCACTGAAAGTCACAGATGATGGAACTCTTGTTTGTACAAGTACCTGGTCTGCTCTCTCCCTCAACAAGTATCTGAGTGTGCACGTACCTGTATATTGGTGGTGACCCATCTATAATAATAAAAGGAGATGGGACTCATTGGGAAACTGAGTAAGTCTGGGTATCGATGGACCCTGTACAGACAGACTTAACATAATTAGAGAGACTTGACCATACAGAGAAACTTAACATTTTGCATCACCTGGGTATTTTCAATGGTATTATTGACCTTGTATTATACAGACTTACAATGTAATGTATAAGGAGACCTAACATTTAAACATTACTTGGGTATTTTCAATGGTATTAATTGACCTTGTATGATACAGACTTATACAGACTTAACATATATGGAGACTTAGCTGGGTATTTTCAATGGTATTATTTGACCTTGTATTGGACAGACACTCAACATAAACCAACATGCATAATTGGTAAACTGTCTGTATACTGTGTACCGTACATGTACGGACTTTACAAATACGTAAGTTGTCATTAAAGCTTCATGTAATTTCTGACCAATCAAAAACAGGGACCCGTGGAATTTCTGATCGACGAAAATCAGGATTTCATGTAATTCTTGCACTTTTACTAAATTTCATGAAATTAAAAAGAAAATTTTCTATCATAAATTATATCTATCGATATTAACTTGAAAAAATGTCATTAACTGCATTTTCTTTTATACCTGCATCCCTAATTAAGCTGTGTAGGGGTGAAAAAAGAGAGATTGTATCTACAATACCTTTGTAGTTCTTTATATAAACTACATATATATAGGAAAAAGCTGAATTATAGGTTTTTTTAAGCTACAATCAAACTATTCAAGGCCATTCTGTGGAGAAAAGAAAGTGCAACCTTTACAAATGTAATGAACCCCTACAATTTCATGAGGGAAAATTTTTTTAAATCCTATCAAATTCTGTGGGTGCCTTTACGGTTACAATTTGTGTTCATTCCCGGACTTGGCATGTTCAGAAATAGAAATACCTGAAGTCCAAGAAACTTGCTTCATCTGCATTCATTTAATTTTACTGTATTACTTATCATCAGAATTCAGCATGGACTTTGAAATTTCTCAATTGGACTTGCCAGAAATTTACTCTCCAAGTATCTAAAAAAGAATTATGAACCTGTGAATTTTCTTTTTTTTTTTTAGTGGAGGGAGATGACATTCGTGAGATGTGATGCTTGCCAGCACTAATTTTGTCTTGTGCATGGTACATTTGGTTTTTTGGTTTTTTTTGCTGTTGTTTATTGTTGTTTACATCCTACTCAAGAATATTTCACTCATATGGAGACGTCACCAAATGCCGGTGAAGGGCTTCAAATTTTGGCCAATGCTCAGCACTTACAGCCATTGAGCAGTGAGGGTTCTTTAACATGCCGACACCTACCATGACACGGGACCTTGGTTTTTACTGTATCATCCGAAGGACAGGAAACAACCTGTGGCTGGCTGGACTGGAAATCACGGCCTCACAATCAAGAGTCGAGCATGCTACCGACTGAGCCAGGCCAGCTCCATGGTACATTTTTAAGCATACAATATGACCATGCACTGTTCATATGTTTGTGAGCAGCTAACGGTATTACACTTTGAGTGTCTGTTTAGTGTTCTTATCAAATCTTGTAAACAAGGAAATTAATCTTAAGTGCTTTGCAGCTTTTCTTTAAAAAATCACTTGTAACTAGATTCTAGTAAAGGACATCTTTATGTACATTGTCCGATTTCTATGAAACAGAGATAATTTCAACTTGTGATGTATTTAACTCAATTACTTATTTTTCAACGACAATGAATAGGAAGAATTAGGCCAAAAATTTTACAAAATTTCCTAAAAAAGCCTCCCACCCAACAAAAAATAGGCAGATTTGCCCACTTACTTTTTTTCTTATGAAAAATATGAAATTTTATCCAATTCATATATCAAAATTCAAAAGAAAATTTTAAATAAAACTGTCTACCAATTGATCTGTCAATAAGTGCCAAGCATAGGCCTAAATTTGAAGCCCTTCATCGACATTTGGTGATGTCTCCATATGAGTGAAAGATTCTTGAGTGGAAATGTTAAACAACAATACAACAACAATTGACCTACTTCTAAAAATACTGGTCGAGATACACCAAACAAATAATCTATAACTGATGGTCTAACATTAAATAAAAATTAAAATAGCCCTGAAAATTGGTTTGATTTGATTTTTTGTTTTACGCCATACTAACATTTTTCAATATTGGCGTCCAGTTTTTATTGGTGGAGGAGAAACCCCGGTTACCTGGGTAAAGACCAACGAAAATTGGTAATCTATTGAAACGTGACAAAATTGGTACAGCTATTGAAATGTGAATTCAAAATATTAATTTTAAAAAAATACACAATTACTGAGAAAATTCATGGAAAATTTGTGGTAGGAAATTACTTTTGGAACATCATTGTAGATTTGTATACAGTGTTATTTTTCATCTGATGAGCTGTAATAGATAACCGCTAAGTATACATGTAATTTTTTGTTTATTATACTTGTACTTTAAACAGCTGACATGAAAAGACTAAATAATCACATATAAGGACTTTTTTAATTTGTTTTGAGTTCCCATGTTTCATTCAGTTTTCTGCAACTGCACTTATGAATATCAAGTACATTTATATATAAAGAAATAAAATTTGTGGTTTCCCACTCGAGAAAATGTTCACTTGATCTGAATAACTTAGTAAAACATGTACATTCAGCAGCCAATGCATTGCCACGGTATTAACATCGTTATCAATATTTATAAAGTTTAAAATAACATGTTTATAGAAACTCCTGTTAACAAAGTGCTAGATCTAGTGGTGCAGGTTGAGAACATATCCCAGTATTATGAGAATTTGAGTTAAGTTATTTGTTTTCATTGTGGTTCCATTGACTTAAAGATCACAAGGGCTGTGAGTCTGTGCATTGTTTGTATGTTGTTTTTTTTTTAAATGTCAAAATATTCAAATTGAGATGGATATATTATCGGTTCGATATTGGTAATTTTCATACAAATGACATGCATTTTTTTAATTTATAAAGTGAAAACATTATAAATATAGATCAAAGATGCAAATCTACCTTAAAAGCTTTTATTCCAGTTTGTGGGGTATTTTTCTAATGAGTTTAACAAAGTTTTTTGAATTAATTTTGGGGGGGATGAGGTGAAATATAAATTTCAGCTTTTTACATATATGTTTTTATGTAAAACAATTAAAATAGAAAAGTCTAAATCTAATTATTAGATAGAGTCTAGATCTAGATCATTTAGATCTAATCATATGATTTGTTTTTAAAAATTGTAAATTATTACAGCTATTTTATAATATAATTTTGACGAGGCCTATTTTTCACACATTTATGATTTTGTAGGCAAAGCCAAACTAAAGCATATGATGTGAGCTGAACGTAGCTGCACTTAAATAGTTTATCGATTTTACACCCCAAAAAAAGCCAGTCTTTAACCAGTTTGAATAAATACATCAATGATCTGGTTAAGGTCGGTCGCTAATTTGATTTTAAACAACGCAAAGTTTATCAGATGACTACACCTTGCGGTATTGTTTACTTTCTTTTTACCTGTGGAACCTGACCTTGCATTTCCGGTCTGGGAATTCTGGGATGAATGTTTGTGATGTCATATAATCCGAAGTAAAATTGTTACGGTGCGTTTTCTTTGGCACTATTTTCACATAATTATTGTTGGAGGGTATGTATACCTTTGTCTACATCACGAAGTAGTTGTAAGTAATGTTATCGACCCGCAGCTTTAGTTGGTAACTTTAACCATGCCGCTTGTATTAGGTGCTATCATTGTGACCCAGTTCAAAAATTTGAAATATCACAGCGGCGGTGTAGCCATAAAATTTGCATATCTGACTGGTTATTGATACAGTGTGCTTTCATAGTGTATTGTGAATTATTGATATTAACACAAAAGTGTATTTTTTGTAAAGATAATTGGACGATTTTATGAAAGCAACACAGTTGTTAGAAAAGCCAACAGGCTAAATAGTTTGACATCAGTATATCTCCTCACCCATTGACTCCGTACGACGGTAGGGTGAGCAGTGCTTGTCTGGTCTCATGTCATCTGAAATTGACAGTGTTGACAGTTAGTGATTTAATGCGTCGCCAGTTTAGTTGATGTAAGAATTTGGTGAGAGGTTACAATGCATGTTGTTAAATAATTAAATACTTGGTTCGCCTTGAATATATTTTAATACATGACGTGTTCCTATAGTTATGTATTACACATGTATATGTATAGACTTCTAGCATTGAATTCTCAGAAAATAGCCTAGATATTGTCAATGACAATGCCAGAAGCCTAGCCCCGTTCAGGCTGTTGTCATCATGCATAGAATAGCGTACTACTAATTATCATAATTATTTTCATGTAAACATCATGAATAATATCTTTATGATTCTAATAACTAAAACAGTCATTGATGACGTTAAGGGTAAATACCGAAATGTAGTGGAATATAGTTATGTACTGAAATTGACATGAAATACCGAAATGTACCACAAAAAGGTCGAAATGGAGGGTATAACAACTAAATTGTATGCTATTTTGAGACTGTAGACACATTTTTATTTAGCCGAATTAATATCAAATGCAAATATTTTAGTATGATATATAGCAGAAATATACTGAAATGTACGTGAATGATGAAATAACGAAATGTACATAAAACACCAAAATGTATTGTAAGTGTTGAAATGAAGGGTAGGGAAGCTGAAAAACAAGTTATTTTTGAGACAACTAACATATTTTTACTCATCTGGATTACTTTCAAACTAATTTTTTTTATTATATTACCGAATATCAACTATACACTTGGCTGTGAAATGTAGTCCAACCCTCATATTAATCCATGTAATGTTTCTTTTTTCTCTACAACTACATGAGGTTGTATATTCATTCCAGTATTGTACACTTTCTATAACTCAAAATCCATAGATATTGTTTCCAAAACACATCAAGCAAGGCACATGTAAATACAGGCATTACAATAAAGATAATTAAAAATTACACATTAAAGCATATATATTTAGTAAAACTTTGATGAGTCTAAGTTTAATGGACCCCCTAGAAAACATCAGGACTTCAACTGATGAATGGTAGCCTATAATGATAGGCCCTTACAATTTTAGTTTCAGGGGTTATTTAAGGTGATATACGACTGCTTTGAAACCATATAAGGCATAATGGTCATAATAATTGATAATTAGTGGTAAAATTAACTTAATTTTGGTGAAATTAAAACAATGAGTGTTTATTACATAGAGAAGAATTGCCATGGGTACCGGTATATTTTGTACACATTTAAATTTTGACTGAATTCTTTGTAGGAGTTGTCACTGTTATTATGGAAATGGGCCTAATATTTTATTTGAAACATCAAGAAACTGGACTTATAAAACTCTGAATTATAGATATTTTAAAAGTAAGTTAAGTATTAAGAATAGTTATTCTTGACTTTGTCAATAGTTTCAAAACATTGAGAAATTTGACCCATTGAAGTTCAACTCTCCATATCTTTCAATAATTTCTACTGTATTATATGTAAAAATGATCGAAATGATGGTCAGTTTGATTGGTGCATTGTATTACAGTGGAACCTGTTTTGAAAGACCACCCCTACTGCCAGTGAAAAGTGCCAGGTGGTCTGTCAAAACGGGTTCTATTTAAAGGATTATTGAACCAAGTGGTTTTCAGAAAGTGGTCTCAATAGACAGGTGGTCTTCTACGACCGTGGTCTCTCAAGACAGGTTCCACTGTATCAAATAATCCTGTACAAATGAACTTGGGAACAAATTATAGATATTTTACTTTATCTTTGTGTGTATCATTATGTTAACCCATAACATAATTGTTTGATGTTGCCTGCCTGCCCACCCAACCTACCTACCCACAACTGGACGGCATGGACAGGCAACATCAAAGTTTAAACAAACATTTTTTTAACAGTGGCCCATGGTTATCATGTTATGGTTTAAATATAATTATATGGGTATCTCCGACATTTTGAAATAATAAAAAAAATTACTGGTCAACCAGTCCAGTGAATAAAGGAATTTCACTGGTCAAAGAAAATTTTTACTGGTCTGTATATATACACAATTGAAATGAAATGGAAAATTACTGGTCATTTGGATCAGTTATCAGATAGATTTCACCGGACTTTTGTAAAATTTACTGGTTTTTCTGGTAAGACCGATGAATTTCAAAAACTCGGGTATCTTTGTGTTAAGCTTAGACTGTAACTAAGCAATACATGTTCAGTGTATACAGTAATACTATATTCTGTGTGGTGAACTAGATCTTGAGATTTAATTACTATTAATTTGTATGTGTGTTTTTCAAAGATATGAACAATACAAGTTCATCAACACTTAACAGTGTGTACATGAAGAATCATTAAAAGTTTTGTAAACCACATTTAATATAATTTATTGGATGTTTATATTTTTAAAGTTTCTGACAAGTGGTAATTATTGCATTTTAAAAGTTGTTGTTTAAGTATTTTAAATATGCAGTTAATGAATTTACAATTTAACTTTTTTGTAGGAGGTTGATCCTAAAAGTGCTGAGCATCAGAGTATTCAAGCTGATTCGAAAGTGAATAAACCGACACAGCCTAAATCTGGGAAGATGGTGCTGTGTCGAGTTCTCCTCCTTGATGGCAAAAATTTCGAAACAGAAATTGATGTAAGTAAGATTTGAGGCAAATATGACAAGTATATTCTGGCAAGATAACACAGATAGTTATGGAAAGTTTAGATACTGCTCAGCTGGGTTCGACTTTCTCGGGCATATGGTAGTTATTAGCAGTTTTGAAAAGAACCTCCAGATCTGTGGCCAAGTGGTTAGAGCATCGCGCTTTAAACCACAAAGTCTCTCCCCTCTTGTCAGTATTGGTCCATCAAGCCCCACTGTAGGACTGTCATCGATAGACTTGATATCGATATACAAATTTATTTGATACGATAATCGATACACTTTTTAAGTATTGATACATTTCTTATGCATTTTGCAGAATGTGTTTTCTTTTTCAATTTCCAAAATTTCCATTTGTTTTACTTCTTGTCATTGAACTGTTTATATTTTGTTTACTAATTGTTCAGTTTGTTCAAATAAACAATGTTTTCCTTTCAATGATTGCCAATTTCTCATCCTCAGATAGTCAAATATACAATAAAACACCTAAATATTCAAGTGAATCTATTTATTTTGAATGCAATCATTGAAGTACCAAATTATTTGATTTATCGATACATCGATACTTTTTACTAATTGATATATCAATATAGAATTTCTCATCAATGACAGCTCTACCCCGCTGTATGTAATCCAAGTTGTTTTTGTCAGAAAATATGCCAGTTTACTTGTGAAAGGTTGGTGGTCTCTGTCTGGGTACATAGTAAATGTAAGCTGGTTCTATCCTCCACCACGAAAATCTGGCCGCCTCGTCATATAACTGAAAAATTGTTGAGCGTGGCGTGGAACACCATTCAAACAAACAAAAGCAATACTGAAACTGGGAATAAAAGATCTTCAAATTTTACACTTGTTTTATTTTTAAAAATGGTCAACCCTAGTGGTTTTGCTAAAAAATATACATCAACTCCTGACATGGTTATTGGTATTATGTTGATTACTTTCAGAATGACAAATGTTGATTCAGTAACCCAGTCGATGTCATAATTCAACAATTTAGATAAAAAATGCATTTAGTGAGACAGTTTAGATAAAACATGCTTTTAGTGAGACAGCTTAGATTAAACATGCATTTAGGGAGACAGTGTAGATAAAACATGCATTTAGAGAGAAAATTTAAATAAAACACACATTTAGAGAGAAAGTTTAAATAAAACACGCATTTAGAGAGACAGCTCAGATCATGTATATGTCACGAGGAAGTTTTACATGTTCCTGTTACAAAACAGCTTGGATAATTTTATCTTCAGGGGTAACACCACATAACTCTGTCTGTTTTTCAGCAAGTCAGTTAAATGTTGCATGCCATTCACTGTCACAGATTACAGTGAATACACAAGACTCAATTTGCGATCTTAGTTTCACATGGTTATAAAAATGGGAGCCAATTTTCAAAATTTCAGGCATTATTAGCCATCATGGATTACACTGCAGTCCTTTAAATAAAATCCAACAGCTGACATATTCTGTCAGGTCTTTCTATGAAAATCAATTGGTAAAAGTGTCAGCTACTTTCACTTCTATTCAGGAAAAAATGCTGGTTTCTATGTACACACAAGGTTCAGCAATACCTTTTTGCTGGCTTAGGCTACTTTACATAATTAGCAACAGTCCTCTATTTGTTGCAGATATATGTAAAGAATTGTAATTTTACTACCATTTTGATACAAGAAATTTATATAACAGTGGCTATACATTTGTAAGTTGTAAATTATGGTCAACATTTTTTATTTCTAGAAAAGAGCAGATGGCCAAATACTGTTTGACAAAGTGTGTAATCATCTAGACTTGGTAGAGAAGGAATATTTTGGTCTGTCATACAGAGGAGCCCAAGATGTAAAGGTAAGATCTGAGACTTGATTTACACACTGTCCATCAGGGCTCAAGAGACTGGGGAAAACAAGCAAAATATTGCCATTGGATTGTCAATCTCACTTCCCATCAGGGCTTAACAGACAGGGAAAAGCAGGCAAAACATTGCCATTAGATTGTCAAGCTCACTGCCCATCAGAGCTTAACAGACTGGGAAAAACTGACAAAATATTGTCGTTAGATTTTTAAGTTCACTGTGCATCGGGCTCAACAGACTGGGAAAAGCTAACAAAATATTGCCATCAGATTGTCAAGCTCACTGCAGGGGTCAAGAAAAAAATTTGAAACCACTCGTCCGACGGGCAAGTGCTTGACAGAAAGTACTTGTCCAAAATGAAAAACTACTCATCCAAAGTTTTCAATTTGTATCCACATACTTAAACACATGCAGTTTCTTATACTACCACTGCACTATATCTTTAATTGTATGCAAAAAAAACTGAAAATAATCTACTGTTCTTTATATCTTTTCCCCTATTTTGACTTTCAATTTTATAAATTCAGTTTATAAATTCTTTACATTAATTGCATTTTTATGTTATAGACTCCCAGATCAAGGCCATTTTTGGGGTATTTCACACAATATATATATTTAAAAATATTTTTCAAGCTTTTATTGACAACCCCCCTTTTACTGTTCATACAAATTAAGCAGTTTACTTTTCTCCAATCTACATATCTCTCTCTCCCTATCTGATTTCTTCTTATATCTCACTCATTTCGTCATCACTCTTTCTGACCGTTATCTTCCTCTCTCTGTGTCTTAAAATTGCTAGCCTAATGTAGTAGAAATTGGCCTGAGGCTGAAGTAAAGTATTTCATATGCTCCAACTTGCGGTTTCAGTTTCTAACTGATAATGCTCCGACTTTTTATTAATGAGATGGGTGGTGTTTATTTTTGTTTCCGTCAAGATATATTTTTTTTCCCTCTGTGACCAGCTTCGCTATTTGAGCCTTTGAAAAAAATTGGGGCGCTTCAACTGCCTACCGACCACTGCCATTTTGTTACTGATGTTAATAAGATAAGCCAGTCCCGGATTTTATTTTTTGGATTGTGTCTAGAAGTACCGTAACCAGATAGGTTTTCATTTCGGGTTAGCTCATAACATTAATTAATGGATACATTGTAGAGCAAAAATTATGTACAGATTTTAACTTTTGATTTTAGCGCTATTCTGAAACCACTGCCATTTTCAAATCAATAGCCGATTTTCACTTGTCACAGACGAGTGGTTTTCTTGAGCCCTGTCACTGTCATCAGGGCTTATCACACTAGGGAAAATAAGAGAAAATATTGCCCTTAGATCATCAAGCTTTGTCTCAGTAAAACAGATACAGTATTTGTGATAAAAAATAGAAACGAAGTAATTAAAAAAATTAACATGCAGATTCAGCATTTGTGCTATCGTTCGCCACATTCACATTTGGCGAATCTTTAAAAAATTGGCGAATGAAATTCTCTTCTGGCAAAAATCATTGGGGAATGAAAATTTGGAGCTGAAGTGTTCTTTATAATTTTTGAAAATGATAATTCCCTGCAAATACGCATTTCCAATCTGCTTGTGTACAATTAATCCTTGGGTTTATTCCACACCTGTACATTATTTTGACAGTATATAAGGCCTCCGGCCTCCTGATGTGTATACAATAGGTAAACTGCTATTTGTCACACCTAATTTAACATAACTGCAAATCATCCTGTCTTTTGTCTTACCCTAATCAACATCCATGATGATAATTAATTCCTTATAATCCATTAATTAGATTTACAACTCGGAAATTTCACCCCATTTTGATATGACAAACAAAGGACTAACGATATCCGGCCGCTTGTGTGCTTGTGTCATGATCAACTACTTGTCTCATTATCAGAAAAAAAATGTTTACCACCCCAATTACACTGACAAAATGTGAAATAAAAATGAAAACGGTCATAACTTAACCCGAAAAGAAAGAGGTAATGTGTATGACACCGTTTGACATGTACACACAACCACTAGTTACTGCTAAGTTGGTCTTGAAAATATTTAATGCAATGGACAAAAGCTAAAATATATATTTATATATAAATTTAAATGCAATCAACATTTGGTAGAATTTTGTAAACATTCCACTTCCAGGCCAGAAAATGGGATTGATAAGTTATTAACTTGAATGTGTCTCTATGGATATGTACTTACATTAACATGATTAATTTCTATTCCAACTAGCACTTTACATTTATTTTTTACTTTTTCTTTATAAGAATTAAATATTTAGAGTAATGGAAACCATGAAAATTTAAGTCATAAAGGGACTCTACTGCAATAATAATGATAATAACTAAAAAAAATATGATTTTTAAAAAAAAATAATAAAAATCTTTGATTCTTTACCTGATTTTGTAATGATTGACCTGTAGAAAAAGATGTTAGGAAAATTTAAGTCCGTTTACAATATAATTGGAATTTAGATTCTTACTGCTCCCCTTTTTTATAATAATGTATGATAATTTCCAACTATTGAAAAAATCTATGAGTATTTAAAAAAAAGATCTTTTATTTTGGCCAATGAAAAAAGTCTTGATTTGTCGGATTCTTTAAAGCTGATTGTTATTTACACTACCTTATAAGTTATTTTATTTAATGGGAATCAAGGAAATATGTTAATATTCACTGTATTATAGCATGAATACAAGGAAATAGTAGATGTTGAATAGATTCTATATTTAATTCATTAACTCCTTGAAAAACAATGGACTCTTCTGTAAATCAATGACTTAGACCATCCCAAATGTGTCTTTAGGGTTGAATAAGTTAAAATTCCCAGTTATAAGTAATGATTTGGAACACATGAAAACCTGATTTTTCAAGCTTTGTGTTTGCTTAATATGACAAAGGTTTATATATTTTGTAAAAATTATTTCTGGGCCTCTGTGGCCAGAGCATAGCATTTTTAATCTCTCAGTCTCTCACTTCAAGTCAGCACAGATTTGAGTCTCACTTTGTTATAGGACCAGATTAGCTAATTTGCAGAAGGTCGGATACTTTTCAAAGTACATTCTATGAGTTTCCTCCTTAACCAATAAAAACTGGACTTCATCGTAAAAGTGAAAAATTGTTGAATGCGACGTTAACCACCTTTAAAAAATATTCACAAAAAACCAAAAACAATTCTATATTCATGTGTTAATTGACAAATGTATTGGATAAATCATGAGAAGAAAATTGCAAAGCAAGTGAAAGGTAGGTAGATGATAATTATTTCTCCCATGGTTCACCAATTTTTTTCTTCTTTTTTTACTGGGAATGATTTCCTTGTTAACCCCGAGGGTGTTGACAAACTACATGTGTTATGACTCCACAATGCCATTTATGACATAGAACTTCTATTGCTTCTAGAATGCAGTACATAATTATGTCAGAATTCTTTGTCTCAGTAGCAGTAGATTCTATTAGTCTTTAATTCTAATTCAGTGATCGTTAAAATAAAGAAAAATCCACAAGCATATTGAATATCCTATTTTAAGTGTTAAAAATTAAATAAAGATCATGTATAAATGGTTTTTTTTCAATGATTTACCTTTTTTTCAGGTGGAACATGGGTATTTGAATTTGCTGTGAAGTTTTATCCACCAGAACCTTGCCATTTGAAAGAAGATATCACAAGGGTCATTTATTAGCAACCCCAGCTCGTATCGATAACGCACTGGAATTAATCAAATTTTTATGTTCATGGTTTTAAAGTCTAAACTTCAGGCATCATTTTATTTCAGAATATTTATATATTATATACCATCTGAAAGAGAAATAAATGTACTTTCCAATGATGTGTATTTCGTTGCTTTTCATTAGTGTAAATATGATGATTAAGAGTTAAAAATTCGGCACATTTTTATCGATACCGCTTTGGCTGCAGTAACGGACGAGCAGTCCGATGGGCTATGATAATCAAACTCATTGCGAGTGCCTAAATGTTAATGAATATTCATGAAATTTTATATCCAATCAAAGAATGAATTTTGCTATGCCACGGATTGCACAAAAAAAAAATGTTTATATATTTTGTAAATAATTCATTTCTGTATTGCACTTTTGTTCACTCTAAAAAGATCGTGTTCCAACTTAAATTTTGACATAATCAACATTCTACGACATGATTTACTATCTCGCATCGAGCGTCAAACTTTTTTAGTGCACCGGTCAAGTCAGACCCACGCTTCACTTGGCGCCATTTGGATTCTCACTGAAAGTGGAATCCGCTACATAGGACCCACATCTATCATGTTTTAATTACAAATATAAACAATTCAATGTTTTGGCTTCTGAAAAAATGATAATAAGTCTTTTAATGAACTTTTTGGACAATCGAGTCTATCGCTAATTTGCTATGACCGAGAATTAGGTCACTCAATGCACATAAATAACCGAAATATTTTAGATAATTATGAGTTTTGATGATGTCTGAACTAAAAAAATAAATCCTGAGCATAAAATTACGGTGCCTTTGGTAAAAAATTCATATATTGAATTTATGACCGATATTGGAGACCAAAACGCTGGGGTGAACTGTGACTAACTAGACCTAAATTATAAAACTTTCTAAAAAAATAGCCAGTAGCACAAAAACATGATACAATCGAAAAATTTTACATCTAAATCATTAATAAATTACTGCAGTAGACTCTGTATGTATTTTAATTGTGAAAACAAAATATAGTTAACTGAATCTACACTTGACTAATTTTTGAACCCTGGCTAGATCTACTTTATTTATATCTCCAGGATTTTTTTTTTCACAAATCATAAATGTTAGATAATTCGAATTTCTAGTAAGCCTATTTTTAGATGTATATCCCTGCCAGGTACTAACATCAGCATTATATAAAACTAAGTCACCAAATTTTCTCATGCAGTTCTGATCAACCTCAATTTTTTTCATGATTCTAAGGAACCCCCCCCCCCAAAAAAAAATTATTTACTTATTTGGTTTGCATATTGAATGAATAAATTTGTGTATAATCCTTATTATATATATTGCTCATTTGAGAAATCCTCATAAATATTTGAGTATGTACTGACACAATTCTTGACCATGAATGGATTTACTGATTACAGGTACCATATTAAGTTTTATGCAAAAATTTATTGTGAGTGATTAAAAATAATAATATTTTACCCTATCAGAAGCACAACCTCTGTTATAGGATTTGCCTGTATTTCATACATTTTGTCATACCAGTATTCAAAAGTAATGAAAATAAATTAAAAAACACGTACTTGTATAAGAAGTTTGTCTACATATGTATACATAATTAGTACATTTTTCCTTAATCAAATTTATATAAAATACACAAGTCTGTAGCCTATAAGGTTAGATAAAATGAATTTAATCTGTTGATCTGAAGTTTTAACTTCTATAACTTCTGACAATAAGTTTTTTATAAAATTTTCTTGTTCATTTTTTCACTAAGAAAGAATGTTCATAACAGTTTTTGACTGTAGAAATAGATTCAGCATGAAAAAATCATGTTAGGTACAGAAGTGAAAGATAACTCATAAATTTAAATGAAAATAGATCCATGTATACAATTTTGCATTTTTGTTCATTTTTACAAAAAAATAGTCGTTGACCTTTTTTTGACAGGATGGAAAAATTCATGCTGGGTGCAAAATTTTAGAAAGATTTCTCAAGCTGAAAAAAACCTGAAAATGTGTTCGTATCGGTTCCGCGACATGCAGCCTCCTTATGTACTAGTACAACAAATTCCAGTAAATGGCCGGATTTTCCAAAAAATTGGCATAACTTTTGACACACTTAAGATATCTAGATAATTTAAACTGTTTTGAAAAGGGTTTAATTAGCTCTACAAGTTCATTACAATGTTAAACAAGGTAGATCACTTTAAAATTTTGAGCTGGGGTTGCTACATTTATCACTCTTGTATTTTGATATCAATATTTTAAGTCCCTACTGAAGAAATTGGGGGAGGAAACTATATATTGCTTCTGTCTGCATCATTTAAGGTTTTGGACACTTGGTTAGTTTTTTTAGTTGCTTTCCATTCAGTAAGATATTATTTAAGGTGATATTTCATTTCAAGGTCAGTAAATTGTCTAGGAATTTTGAAAATTGGTCTGAAAGATGAAATTTTATAAAAGTTGGGGGACTAAATGTTTTTGATCAGATATATAAAATCCAGTGACTAAGTTTAATGAAGATTTGTTATAAAAATAATAAACAAAATTAAGTTGACGGAGGAGGAGGGGAAATATAATCTTATATGGTAGTTTTGGTCAGTAAGAATTACAGATTAGTATATGAAAAGTTCAGGATTTTTCCTTGGTTATACCATTACAATTTCTTTTCACCCATGTTCATAAAAGAAGAAAGAAGTGGTTCATTAACCTATGGTAGAATATTTCAGCTGTAACAAATCTGAAAAAAATGTCCCATTTGGTGCTTGTTGTGATGAACAATATACATGTACATGTAAGAAATCAATACATAGAAAAAATACAGAAAGCACAGTAAGTGTTAAAGATGTGAAACCAACATTATTGTTGAACTTAATTACTTTATATTCTTACCATGACCATCGACCTACTCTTTAAATATCAGTACGTGTTGTATTATATCAATTGTATTCACAGATAATTAAAACTTCTTTTTTGTTTAACAGGTATCAACTGTGTCTACAGATCAGGGCAGACATATACAATGGAAGGTTTGTCATTTCATCGATTTTTGTACTCTTGATGTGACCAAGTATTATATACTGTGGAATCTCGTTATCTCGAAATTCATGCAACCACCCCTATTACTTTGAGATATCCGGAATGCAACATAATCAAAATTTTAACGTATAACTAGTCTATCTATTAAAATCAGGACTTGCCGTCCAACTTTGACGTAACTGAAATTTAAACTCATCTGATTTCGACATAACAAGATTCCAATGTACCTGGAAATTAACTGTAATTATCACAATTAAATGTGTATAATGTTGTTGGTATATCATAGCTTGAGACAGGAATATCATTTCTGTTAAAATTGACATGGCATGTTAAAACTAAGGATGTGGTCATATGACTCACTTAATAGGATGAAGAGAATATGTATATTTCCCACAATAAAGTGTTGTTGGTCTGCTAGCCATCTCTAGAATTTCTAAAATACTAACTTTAGAGTTTTTATTTAACTCAAATGAAACTTTCATTTTGCAAATTGAAGTGTTTGCACATGTCCAAAATGTAAATAAGATAAAAAAAAAGGTTAGACAGTGGCTACATTGGCTAATAATGGCAAGGTGAGCCCAGGAAGAACACACACACATAATTTGCTGTAGTCTTATGATCAAATGTACATAAGATAGATAATCAATACTGGTCTGTTATCTCTATGATGAAATGTTATAAGGTGTGATACTGACGTAACCAAATACAGTAAACCTTGCTTTAGCGACCACCTGTGTATAAAGATCACCCGGTCATAAAGACTCGTTTTTTGCTGTCCCCAGTAGTACCATTTGTGAATAAATCAACCTCTATATAAAGACCACCTCTTCTAAAGACTGGTTTTGTTGCATCCGTAAGAGGGTCTTTATATAGAAATTTCACTGTATACAAAAGAAAACCAATATTCAATGCAGGCAAGTTATTTATATGACTTCTACAGTCTTATTCATGACTACAATTTTGCGACTTTCTGAAATGCAATATATACATGTATTTATTTATTTTTTTTGGACAGGTTACCATGCTCCTTTGTTACACACGGTCTGTTAGGGTCTTATACAGTCCAAGCAGAGATGGGGGACTATGATCCTTCCAGTGATGGACCAGACTACCTGAGCGAATTTGATTTTGCACCACATCAAACGCCCGAGTTGGTCCAAAAAATTCATGATCTACACAAAACACATAAGTAAGTCACAGGAGATATGCTATCAGTTTGAAATTAATTCACGGTACCAATTTTACTTTTAAAATACTGATATATTTTTGCTGTTCCAATTGATTCATTGTTATTTTCATTGACATATATTTCTGAAAACTAACAAAAAATAATATTCATTGCACAGGCGTTTTATTTATTTTTATCTCCCCCCCCCTCCATTTTCAGTCAAAATTTACCAACTGAATTCAAATGACAATAAATTTAATGAGATACTTGTGTGTTTTCAACAAGTTTTTTGCATTTTAAAAATTTCCAATTTCAATAAAATGTTACAAAAATTCCCAAATTCAGAAAGCCCATGCCCATTTCCCAAAAGAGTATGGCAAAATTCCTGCATATGTATACTGTTGTATTGTTGTCAATTGTTACAAAGTATGCTCTCTTTATTTCAGGGGCCAGACACCAGAAGAGGCCGAATTGAACTTTTTAGATAACGCAAAGAAGTTAGCAATGTATGGAGTAGATTTACACAAGGCTAAGGTAAACTACCGGACTTTCACATTATAGATGTTGTAAGATGACTACTTATACATGTTTAATTTAAAGGGTTTGTACTGTAAGGCAAAAGGTACAAAATCATTTTGATCAGTTGTCAGGGTATTGAAGATTTTAAGGCTTGATTTAATAATTTGCAGAAGTCTTAAGAAAGTGAAAATACTTTCCTGAAAATTTGCATTGATTTCTTTATGTACCTGCTGATTAGAACAAAATTAGTATTTCTAGAAGAAGAGTAAAAGATGTACACTAATTTTGACACTAAACTTGACCATTTGTTTCTTCTATATTTCAGGATACCAATAATGTAGATATAATGTTGGGGGTGTGTGCAAGTGGACTTTTGATTTACCGAGATAAACTTAGAATAAATCGTTTTGTGTGGCCAAAGATTATCAAACTGTCCTACAAAAGAAATAATTTCTATATAAAAGTTCGTCCGTCAGAGGTGAGTGTATATAAATATGTTTAAATACACCTTTTTTTCATTTTATAAAAATTTCATCTTTGGTTTGTACTGAGACTTTGTAAAGGTATGTGTGTACCGTAGTTACTTTCAGACATTTTGAAATAGAAAAAAATTTACTGGTCAACCGGACCAGTGAATAAAGGAATTTCACTGGTCAAAGAAAATTGTTTACTGGTCTGTATATACACAATTGAAATGATATGGAAAATTACTGATCATTTGGACCAGTTATCAGATAGATTTCACCAGACTTTTGTAAAATTTACCGGTTTTTCTGGTAAGACCGGTGAATTTAAAAAACTATGGTTACTTCACCATGTGACTATTGAAAAAATGAGTATATCAATGTGACTGAAGATAGAAACTATATCATTGTGACTAAAAATAAGATATATCAGTGTGACTGAAAGTAATAACTTTATCAATATAACTGAAAATAACGACTTTATCAATGTGACTGAAAATAATGACTATCAATGTGACTGAAAATTGATTACATCAAATGTGACTAAAAATAATGGCTACATCAATGTGACTGAAAAGAATAACTTTATCAATGTAACTGAAAATAACAACTTTATTAATGTGACTGAAAATAATGGCTACACCAATGTCACTGAAAATAGTAACTGTGTCAATGTGACTGAAAATAAAATTTATATCAATGCGACTAAAAAGAATAACTTTATCAATGTTACTGAAAATTGATTACATCAGATGTGACTAAAAATAATGGCTACATAAATATGACTGAAAATAGTAACTATATCAATGTGACTGAAAATAAGATTTATATCAGTGTGACTGAAAAGAATAACTTTATTAATGTTACTGAAAATAATGACTTTATCAATGTTACTGAAAATAATGACATTATCAGTGTGACTGAATATTGATTACATCAAATGTGATTAAAACTAATGGCTACATCAATGTGACTGAAAATTGACTACATCAAATGTGACTGAAAAAATGACTACACCAATGTGACTGAAAATAATGTTTAAATCAATTTGACTGAAAATAATGAGTGTATCAGTGTGACTGAAAATAATGATTTATATCGATGCGACTTAACATAATAACTTTATCAATGTTACTGAAAATAATGAATATCAATATTACTGAAAATTGGCTACATCAAATGTGACTGAAAATAATGACTACATCAGTAAAACTGAAAATAATTACTGCATTAATATTGCTGAAAATAATGACTACATCAGTGTGACTGAAAATAATGACTTCATCAATGTGACTGAAAATAATGACTGCATCAGTGGGACTGAAAATAATGACTGACTACATTAATTTGACTGAAAATAATGACTGACTACATTAATTTGACTGAAAATAATGACTGCATCAATTTTGCTGAAAATAATGACTGACTATATCACTGTGATAGAAAATAATGACTACTTCAGTGTGACTGAAGAGAATGACTACCATCAATGTGACTGAAAATAATGACTGTATCACTGTAACTGAAAATAATTACATCATCAATGTGACAGAAAAAAGTGACATTTGAAACCTTTTTAAATGCTTATTTTACCCTTGCGGTGAAAATGATATATTTCATATATGTTATCTTAATTTTACAGGGTGAAGAATTTGACAAAGCTATTGTATTTAAACTAGATTCACATAAATTGGCTAAACGGTTGTGGAAAACATGTGTTGAACATCATACATTCTTCAGGTATAGTGATTATACTTACAATTTGGGAAGACTTCAATATGTTTGATGTTTGAGTTGTATCTTAACCCATTTACTCCTAAAGACACATTAGGACTGGTCTAAGTCAGTGATTTACAGAGAAGAGTCCATTGTATTTCATTGATGCATTAACTAATTACAAAACAAGTGATTATCTACCATTTTCTCTGTTTGTGTCACTGGACAGGACAGGGAATCACACTGTGCCTATTATTGCAGGAAAACTTGGTGTAAGGTTGTTCTGATCATTTGTTACTCTCAATACAAATGCTGATGTCGCTCCCAGTTGTCTGGTGGGTGAGCATTTGACTTGCAAAGTGGCAAGTCATAACCTAGGTCTTATAAAAAAAGAAAAAAACCTTAACAGAGGGGGTTCCATGTCAAGTTAGGAGTGGCATGTTTAAGAACCAACTTGACACTGGCATAAGACCATTGTACAAACATTTTACATTTAGCGGGTGGTGGTGTCTCCATTTAATGAAAAATACTTGCAGAGTCATAAAACAAATATCAAATAAAACGTAATCAGTCCTTTGTAATGAAACCTTCTTGTAAATGTCATGTGATAAAGAAATCTTACTGGTAGGGAGAACAACTGATTGATGTCTGACTTTACGAAGCCAACAACATACTTCGTGTCTGTAAGCATTTTGATTATTGTGACTTTGCAGTTTTGTCTTCTTCTTTTTTTTTTTTTGTTGGTATACACAATGAGTCAGCATTTCACAACATGGTAAAATGTTAAAGTAAAGCAATCATGCATATTATTTATTATGCAAATTAATATTTTATCTTATATAATTTGTGATTGCAGATTAAAAGAACCAGAAAAACCCAAGGGTGGCACACTTATTCCAAGGTTTAGTTCAAGATTTAGATATTCTGGTCGAACGCAAAAACAAATTAGAGACTCAAATGATATAATAGACAGACCGAAACAACCATTCAGTAGAACAGGTTTGGCACACAGAACTATGCCTCCAGACACCCGATATCTTGATGGCCGTATGACCAGAAGTGCTGATGATCGTAAGTGTCACAAATCATTTTATTTAAGTCTATGAGTATACATTTAAATTTGTATGTAAAAAGCCACTTAAGGGAATGGGCAAAAGTAGCCTTTATAGATAGGTGCCCTTTATACAGAGGTGGCTTTTAATGCTAGCTTGACTGTACTTGGATATCCATTACCAGCAAGCAACTAATGTATCCAGACATTTTGTCCCTGAGATCAAAGATTGAGCTACAGAAACATCAAATGGATTTTGACAATACTTGTACAGAATGACGTACTCATGGTTCCCTACAAGTGTTGGTGTTTTTAGTGTGTGCCCAGGGGAGGATCCAGGGATGCTCTAATAGTTTGCAGGGGAACACCTCCTTTGTCATTCTCCTTCTGTAGACCCAATGCTTACTGCAAATTAAATATGTTTGATTGTCAATTTTTTATGTATTTTAATTTAGCCTACATATTCTTATTGGTCTTCTTTTCTCACTTGTTGGTGGTGCTGAGGTGAGTGATTTAGGACCACTTGGGTTTCTTGTTTGCTACTAGGGTTTATTCTTTGTCTTACAGCATCCCAAGTCCTTCCTAGGGGATGGATTTTCATTTATACCTATAGATTAAATTTCAACACTTAATTTGTACTCTTTTATTTTCTTTTTCTTTTTTTAGGAGTAAATTCTTTATCAAGAAGTTTCTTTTTAGTTGCAGATGAAAATTCTGATGAGAAGGATAGAACAGATCATCTACATGGTGGAGTAGCTACACCACTGACATCAACAGGACCACCTCCATACAGAAAGTCGCAGGATTTGGAGGAAGGTTATCAGAAGGCACCAAATGAGTCCCACGCTGATCGTCCAAATGCTTTCGATTCATCAGAGGATAGACAAGACAGAACAGTCGGTGATGAGGTATGGACTTTCACAGCATCCACAGTATACAAGAGTAACAGTTACCTGCATCTTCTCCGATGACAAGGGAAAATAGTTTGACTGTTGCCTGCAAACTGATGAAACAACTTATTCATCAACTATTTATGAAAAAATGTCAAAAGATATTTTACAAACAATGCAACTATGAAATTGACACATGAAAACAAAACTGTCGTGTTTGTATGATGCCATAGATTCATCAGTGATGTGACAGGTGTTCTCCTGTAGAATATGACATTCAAGAATGAACATTCTTGAAAGTCATGTTCCATAGCTGAACACTTAATGATTATTCCTTTCCTAAAGTTCTTAGTTAATGAAAACATAAAAAATAAGTGATTTACATTCTGTTGTTGTGCATATCTTATAAATGTATGTTTATGTTGAATGGAGCTTAAAAGTACACTGTCACAGATTTTCATCAAATTCTCTTTTAGCTCACCTCCATAAGTTTGGGGGACATGAGCTGTTGTTCTAGCTTCAGTGTCAGTGTCGCTGTCACTGCTGTTGTCAAGTTTGTTTAGGTCAGGTCAGATGTGAGATGTGAAATATGTTGATGCAACCCCAGTAATCTTGTATTACCATGGTGTTGTCTTCATTTATATTAACATGTTACCATTCTTACAGGAACGAACAGAAACAATGCAAGGAAATGGTGATAATGCGGGCTTAGCTGACGCCTCAGCGGCCCTAGCAGCAGCAAAGAAAAAGTCAAAGGAAGACAAAGAGAGAGAGAAAAGAGAAAGGGAAGAAGAGAAAAGAAGGAAAAAA
The DNA here is from genome assembly GCA_030159075.1 of Atrina japonica. Taxonomy (NCBI): domain Eukaryota; kingdom Metazoa; phylum Mollusca; class Bivalvia; order Pterioida; family Pinnidae; genus Atrina; species Atrina japonica. Next base: position 839,855 of record BROG01000240.1, read on the forward strand.
GAAGAGGAAAAAGAGAAAAAGAAGAAAGATAAAAAGAAAGGAAAAGATAAATCAGAAACAGAAGATAGAACAGATAAATTGGTGGGTGACTTTGTTATTGAAATAGTTTGACAGTGCAGCATTTTTATACACCCCACCCCCATGAGGGTCATTCTGTTTCTTGACCATCTGTTTGTTAGTTTTTTGTTTACAGTATTTCGGTTTCTATTAAATAGCTATAGCTTCTGGTGTTTTGTATCAGTGAGATCTAGGATTAGTTTGTTTGTTTGTTTATTGTTGTTTAACGTCCCACTCAAGAATATTTCACTCATATGGAGACGTCACCAAATGCCGGTGAAGGGCTTCAAATTTTGGCCTATGCTCGGCACTTACGGCCATTGAGCAGTGAGGGTTCTTTAACGTGCCGACACCTACTGTGATACGGGACCTCCAGTTTTTACTGTCTCATCCGAAAGACAGGAAACCAACCTGTCGCCGGCGGGACTCGAACTCACGACCTCACGATCCAGAGTCGAGCGCGCTACCGACTGAGCCAGGCCGGCTCTCTAGGATTAGTAAACCCTTTCAACCCTACAGACCATGATAGACTGGTCTTAATCAATAGAAAACAGCATACCACTCAGATATTCAGGGGTGGAAGAGTTAAATTATAGTTGACATGGGACAGTATTTGCCAGAGTTATGTGAATTTAAAAAGCCTTGAATTACTTAACTTTTTCAGGTTGATGGGGGACAGAATAATGTCTTTAATAGTGTAGAAAATTGTTATTTCTTTGCCAACCATATTTGTTATGTTTTTGTTTCACATTTTTTCACTTTTTTCCATATTTCATCTATGTATGATATATGGTTGTACTCATTCCAAATACCATGATATATATATATATATATATATCATTATGCAATTATGTATCATTATGCAAAGGGCACTAGTCATTTAAACATTATGAAATGTGTATTAACACTGTATAGTTGTTTAATTTCACAGGGTAAAATTTTGCATTTTTCTGAATGGACCTTATTTACGGTTATTAAATTTCGCGCAAGACTGATTACAAAATGTCTTTCTGATACTTCATAAGTGCAAGGTATTTTATTCACGGGTATTTAATTTCGCGGAATTTTCATTGACCGCGAACATAGCTAAATTAAATCCCCCGCGAATAAAAGCAATTATACAGTAAACAAAGGGCACTCTACATTTTCAATACACTATATGTATGTGTGTTACACAAAGGGCATTTGTGGAGTTATTGTAAATGTTATAGAGCTGTTTGTAGGTAATATAACTTTAATACAAGTTCAAACTAATTGTTGTGTTTTGTTTACAGGGTGATAAAGATGCTACAGAAACGGCTCCTTCAGGCTTGCCAGCAGATTCACTAGGCCTAGAGACAGTGAGTATTTCAAAAAGGTTTCAAGTAGGTTTACAAACCTTAATATTTATATCCAATGCGATAAGGTTCATTTTCAATTTTGATAAGAATGCTGTAAAGAATGCACTCCATTTCAGAGGATACCACATGCATTGAAGGGATATAAATTGTGGTATTTGGTATTTTATGTTGTGATGTGTTATTCACATCAAAATGTTACAGAATGAAGCACTCAGCATTTCGAAGTTGTTTTTTTTTTCATTTGGAAATGTTACGTAACAATGTTTTCTTTTTATCTCATGCACAATTTTGACCAATGGGTGACCTACAAATCATGTTTATGAGGGATATAAACTATTACAACTTTTAAAGTCACCTATCAGGTGATCTAAACATAGTATCGACTTTTGTGACTTCACCAGTTAGATGATATGAAATTTATTGACTTCTTAAGTCAAGTATAAGGTGAAATCAACAGTGTATTGAGGTTAATATGATTTCTGTGCGCAGGTGTAAACCAAATGTTGTATTGTAGGATTTGGTGATTAGTAATACAGTGAAAAGGGTGAAACAGATGTTTGACAAATTGACATCTTTATTTTTTTGTCTGTTATTGAAAATATCTTCAGGTTTTACAAGTGTATATGTTTGAATACTAACTGCCTGGTTTTTTTGTACTAAGAACCTGTACATGTGGGTGTGATATTAACAGTATGTATTTCTTTTTAATTCTAATCCATTTCTGATACAGGAAACCCTGGCACTCCAGGCTCCAGCTGCGGCATCCGCACCAAACAAGGTTAACTTATATATCTGTAAACTATGCTTTAGTCCTCTCCTACACATATATCCCAGATATGTTTAATTAGTACACCCAGAACAAAGAAAAAAGATGAAAAATAAAAGTGATTTTGTCATTTGTATATTTAAAGTTTTTTTTTGTTTTTTTGTTTTTTTCATAAGTCAGCCACCCATGGAAACAATGAGGTGAACTAGAAATTAATACAAAAGCTAGTCCAAATGTATCTATCATACCTGCCAACTGTTCCCATTTACTTAGTTTTGTTCTGATTAATACATAGTTTTCTCCATATTATATTTTTGGTCTAATAGATTTTGATTTTACTTTTTCTGAAATGTCCATTACCAATTTTCTCTTTATTTTGTTTGTAAACACATCCATAAAACAAAAAAACAAAAATTCAGTGATAAATTGCAATAATCAGAATCGAACGATAACTACATGCAGGTCAGTGATCATGAAAACTTGATGCAATTTACATTAGAAGAAAACCAAACTCAAGAAATGAGTATTTCTCACAATATCAAGGAATTATTTTTAGATCTTAATGAAAGAAAATGACCATGTATTCTGAAGCTTGACAAGTGTGGCTTAAATGTATCTTATCAAGATTTTGGGGACATTAATTGCCATTTTCAGATTGAAAAAAAAATTAATGATTTGTTGTGCTTTTCATGGTTGGCAGGTATGGTCTATAGGGGGGGGAAAAAAGGGTTGACCTATATCAGATATATGTTTCTACTTCTATATATAACCTAAAGTATATTTTTAGGAAAAACAGAACAAAACTGGTGACAGCATCTCTTGTTTATTTTACCTCATTTCTTCAAAGTTAATTGTAAAAGATGAATACTCTCAATGTGAAATGGGTTTGAAAAATTAAAACTCTGCTATTTGATGTTCTCATTCTTATTGAAAAAATGAATAGAAGAGAGATTTTGAGGTTGATTTATCTAACGGTCTTGTATAAGAAGTAGTTGACTTTATCCTGACAGGAATCTGAAGCAAAACTAAAGGAGGAAGCAGATAGAGCAAATCTAGGCCAAGGTGGCTCAAAACAGGATGATTTTGAAAAAGATAAAAATGAGCATAATAGACATAAAGATAAGCATGATCATGACAAAGATAAGAAAAAACACAAAAAAGACCAAGATCATGAACATGACAACAAAAAGGATAAAAAGGGAGGAGGGCTGTTTGGCAAGTTAAAGAAAACGCCATCAAAGGCTAAAGATTCAAAAGTTAAACTTAAAGACGACGAGGCCGCGAAAAAGGAAGTAGGCCCAACAGAGACTGATCTGGGAGTAGGACAGTCACCCGAGGGGGCTCTTCAGTATCAGGTTTAAATCTATAGTCCTAATTCTTATTTAAGCTTTAATTATTTCCATATAGCTTTTACCTATTAGAACATAGATTAGTCCAGAATATCATTTATCCCCAGACCCGGTATAGATATGCACAGCGTATTCCTGTACACCATATTGCAAACTGGTAACATATGCTTAACTTTATTTAATAGAGCTTCATCCTTCCCTTGTACTTTGCATCATGTTTAATGCATATTTATTACTATTAACTTTAAAAATTGGCATTATGCATCACTTGCTTTAAAGATTTTAAAAAAAAGGAAGAAAGCATTTTGTGCAAAGCTTTCGATGTGCTTCTAGTTATCGCTGTAAAATGTAAAAAATAAAAACAAAAAAAAACCACTAATTCAGCATTGTTCAAATTGTTAACATGATATTTTGTTAGTAAGCTAAAGGGAATGTATTGATGAATGAAGAGTAATTTTGACATTTTGATCTTATATCATCTATGTAGTGTGACCCGAGATTTTATTTTTTGTGAAGTATGTCGGTCTAAGTCATGTATCTTGACGCATTTTGTCATATTTTGTGTTTATTTTTTATCGAACAATTTATCGTTCAGTTTGAAATGCATGTCAGTAACCCTGGTAATGTTATAAGATAGCTTTTGTATTTTACAATTTCATGTAATAAATACTAAATGTTTGTATGTTCAATATTTTGACAAGTTTTACCAATGGTGGATTCTTTTTAGACCCCTCAACCCTTTCAACACTACAGACCATAATAGACTAGTCTTAACAATAGGAAAGAGTACACCATCTTGATTTTCAGGGGTGGAAGGGTTAAAGGGGTTCTTAAATTTGAATTACTTTTGGGACCAAAGATCTCGTGATAAGGTCTATACAGGACTCATTTTTATTTGTAAAAACTTTAACCTTGCAGGGATACATGTACTTACAACAGATCATTTGTAACTAACAAAATTTGAACTTTCAACATCGCTAAAATTGTATTGGCATCATTTCAGCTTTAGAAATGTTGGTTTGAACTTGTAATTTTGAACAGATTCAAAGTCAATATCGTGCAGGAGTTGTTCAACAATGGCTGTAAAAGTAGGAAGCGACGTTGAGACAAGCGCTGCATGGTGAGACGAAAATAGACCTGTGCATGACATTCAGGCAATCTGTACATAATAAGCATGACACGTCTTCAAATAGCACCATTTGTAAGCTGATAAACAAAAAATTAGTCCAAGAAAACAACATTCTCAACACATTGTGTAAATGCATGTCTGAAATATTGACTGATTACTCCTGAAAGAAAAACATTTCCACACCTGAGAATCGTGAAAGCATGCAGATTGTTAAGCTGATCTTCCAGATACAAGGTTTGTAGTAAATTTTTGGCATGCAGTGTGAAGCTTCTGTCATCACTGATGTGAAACCAGTGGCATGGTGTGGCTACAGTCATGCATCTTCTCCAAGCATGGTGTTCTGAAAGAGAGGAAGTAATCTATTATCAGCAAAGGATTAATCATCTGCTTACTGTTTCCTAGGAAACCAAGGAAACGACAAAGACAGAAGTGGTAGTAAACAAAGTGGAGAGTAGTACAGATAATGTAAAGGAAGAAACTACAACGGATGTTGCATCTACTGAAACCAAAGTGAAGGAGGAAGTGGTAGAGCAAACTGTAATTTCTCCTGCTGAAAGTCAAGTGAGCACAGATGTTGCATCTACTGAAACCAAAGTGAAGGAGGAAGTGGTAGAACAAACTGTAATTTCTCCTGCTGAAAGTCAAGTGAGCACAACGTGTGTGGAAAGTACAGAAGTAATAACATCTGAAAACACTAAAACATGTACACAAATTATACCTGATGAAAATATTGAAGATGAAGTTTTTGAAGAAGAGGTATCACTTAAACCAGCATCATCAAGGAAGAGTAGTAGCTCCTCCTCCTCCTCCTCCTCTTCCAGCAGTAGCTCAGAGGATGAGAAAAAGAAAGAGGAATGTAAAACTGAACTTCCTCCAGCTTCAGAGGTAGTGAAAGAGAAGAGCAATTCTAAAGAGGAAGAAATCAAAGAGCCCGATGCTAAAGTTAAAGATGAGGATGTTACATTACAGACGGAATCACAGAAAGTATATGTTATCAGTCAGGATGTAATAACATCTGGTACAGAGGTTGAAGGAAAGAAAGATAATCAGGAAGTAACTGTGGAAGTTGTAGAACAGGAAGAAAAGAAAAAAACAGAGGTAGATGTTTGTATAACACTGGTGAACGAGGAGGCCGGGAATGAGAAAGTGGACGTTAGTGATTCTAATCTAGAGGAAGAAAAACCTAAGGTTGATAAGAAAAAAGAAAAAGAACTCAAAAAGAAAGAAAAGGAAGAGCAAAAGAAACAAGCGAAACTTGAAAAAGAAAGAAAAAAACAGGAGGAAAAAGAAAGAAAGAAATTAGAAAAGGAGAAAAAAGAAAGAGAGAAAAAAGAAAAACAAGCTAATAAAAAGAAAAAAGTGAAACCTAAGGAAACAAAACAGGAGGAGGAAGGAAAAGTTGAGGAAGATAATAAGGTAGCTAAAGTAGAAATAAAAGCAGTTGATACAGAGGCTGTTGAAACTGTAGTTGATTCAGATAAACAAACTTCTGATGAAAATAAAACGATGCAGGAACAAACGGTACAAGATACCGAGAAAGAGCCAGAACTTAAAACAAAAGTGAAAGTTTTACCTGTAAGTGCCGATGATGACATGATTGATAAAACAGAGAATGATAAAACAGAAGAGGTCAAGTCCACTGAAATGATAAAAACAGAAGAAAATGGTGAAAACAAAGGCGAAAAGAAAGAACAAAGCATTGATACAAACACTAAAAAATCTAAAAAGAATAAAAAATCTAAAAAGAGTAAAAGTGAGGAAAAGAAAGAAAAGGAAGTAAAAAAGAAGAAATCAACAGGTTGTTTTAGTTTTGTGTCAAAGGGACCAAGTGATTCTGATGATGAAATTCAAGAGGTTGTCGAATTACCCACGGCACCTTGGCCTCAGGAAGAATCTAAAGAAGAACAGGTGTTTATTTATTTTCCAAAACCTGTGTAGTCAATCAGTGTTCAGTTGTATTCTATTTTTCAAGTTAATAAATTTATATCAGTTTTAAAAAAGGTGTTGAGTAGAGGTCAGTGTAGAAAAGTTTTGATATAATACACATTCCTCTGATTATTTGGTAAATGTATCATTACTTATGATAATAGTATTGACTTTTGTTTGAAGTTTATTTTAAACTTTGTAATGTAAAATTTTCATCAACTTTGTGTTAATTCTCATTTTAATGACTATGTTGGTTTTGAGTTACTTTGCCCTAATTAATTTTGTAATTTATCACCAGGAAGTCAGAGAGGAAGAAAAAGAGGAACCCATATCAGTCCCCAAGCAGGTGCCCTTATTTTGTTTGGGCATGCGCTTGATATTAGTTCTTTTTTTTTCATAGGTCTTTGAATAACAATCGGGCACATGGATACTCAAATAACAATTTTAGAATAAAATTAATGATAGAAAAACTAATAAGAAATACTCTGTGTGTGTGTGTGTGTGTGTGTGTGTGTGTGTGTGTGTGTGTGTGTGTGTGTGTGTGTGTGAATATTTTCAGATTAACAGTTGAATTCCCACTTCTTTACTCCATTTTAACAATTTAAGAACATTTTCAAATGACAAAGACTTAAAATACTTAATAATTTGAATTAATCTTAGATATTCAGTGTTAAAAAAAAAAGATGCAAACTTAAATGTAGATATGTCAGCACAAAAGATGGGTACAATGAGATGCTTGACCACTCTTTTGCTGACTTTGTTTTAATGGTATTTTGCATTTCGCTCAACAAATTGGTAGTTATACTGTGGTGGTTGGTGGTGCTCAGATTTTTTAATAGTGAATTAAAACCTGGTTACAATGTGCCCAGGGGGAAAGACCACCAGTTTACTGAGAGTAAACTAACAAACTTCCTCACTTAGGTTCCACCAAAAGGTGTGTGTGTGTGTGTGTGTGAGAGAGAGAGAGAGAGAGAGACAGACTGCTTGAAGATCAGGAGAGAGTTTATCATTAATTCATTGAAATTATTTGTTAGTTGGATTTGTTAGCATTCTGATCTGATCATTTCTGGAAATGTTTGTGATGTAACACTGTCCTCTGTATTAACAGTGAAGTCTACCAAAATAGAGCTTGGAATGTGTGTCTTTTGATCCTCGTCCATTTGTCTGTAACATTTCTAATCTTCTTCATACTGTATGCACTTTTAAACACAAGACCATATACTGTGCCGTGAGCAATAGTCAAGGTCATGGGAAGGTGATGTCATAACTATGTCTTCAAGATTAACTATTTGATGCATTTCTGACCTATGACCTGCTAGTATTTTCTGTCTTTTTAACTTTATAAAAAGTTTCCATTTTTCTCAAATCAAAAGTGCTTCATGTCTATAGACTGATGTTTACACCTTTTTATTCTACCAGACTAACTTTATGGACACAGACTGTAACATTTACAATTTGTTGTTCTACCAGACTAACTTTATGGACACAGACTGTAACATTTACAATTTGTTGTTCTACCAGACTAACTTTATGGACACAGACTGTAACATTTACAATTTGTTGTTCTACCAGACTAACTTTATGGACACAGACTGTAACATTTACAATTTGTTGTTCTACCAGACTAACTTTATTGGTACAGACTAGCATTTACAGTTTGTTGTTCTTTCCGACTGTGGTGTTTACTGTTTTTGGCTCACAGGAACAAAAGTCTGGTGAGCTAATGTCAAACCCCCGGCATTGTCATTGGTGTTGGCGTCAGTAGACAAATCTTTAACCTGGCTTATATGTTTTTCACTGCAAGGGACAGGACTTTGATATTTCACTTACTGAATCCTTATGACCAGAGCGTTCATTTGGGACCTTGACTTTTGACCTCATGACCTTGAATTTTGGCCTACTTTTCAAAAACTAACCTCAGCTATATTTTTTAAATCATGAGGGATAGGTCTTTAATATTTCACATATAGATTTCTTATGACAATAGCTTTCATTTGGTACCTTGACTTTTGACCTAGTGACCTTAGACTTGACCTACTTTTCAAAAACTTAACCTTGGCTATAGTGTTTAAACCATGAGGGATAGGACTTTGGTATTTCATATATAGATTTCTTATGACCAGAGCTTTCATTTGGTACCTTGACTTTTGACCTTGACTTTGGACTTTGACCTACTTTTCAAAAACATAAGCCTCAGCTTAAGCTTTTAAACCATGAGGAATAGGGCTGTGATATTTCACATATAGATTTCTTTTGACCAGAGCCTTCATTTGGTACTTTGACTTTTGACCTAGTGACCTTGACCTTAGACTTTAACCTACTTTTCATAAATTTTGACTTGAGCTGAAGGAATGAAAATGTTTACCAATCCTTTGACCTTAAAACCTGACAGCTGTGGGTCAAATACATATTGTATAATTTACACCCTTTTTGGAAGCTTTCTTGTCTTTTAACAACTCTTGTTTAATTTACTAGACTTACTTGATATCAAATGACTCTAGCATTTACAGTTTATTCTACTAGACTTTCTATCTGCAGTTTCCTATAACAATTCTGTCATCATTCAAGTACTAATGACTGTTGTATTAATTATTTCATATTAGTTAAATATCATTTTTCTTACTTTCTGTCTACAGAGTAAATACTTTATAAATGGTTTTGTATTCAATCATTACAAGGCACACAGTAGTGTGAAAAGAGAAGCATTGGATTATTTTTAAATTCTGTTTTGTTTTTTTTTGTTAATTTTGATAATCATGTACCGGTAGCGTAAATATAAGATCCTGACATGATATTTATTGATTTAGGTTAAATCTCTCAATACATGCAATATATCTAACGTGATGTTGAATTTTAAATCATCATTAACATTCATGATCTGAAAACTAAGATATGCAGATTAAAAGATTTGACTTTGTTACTTAGTATAATCAGATTGTAGCTCAAAGTATCAGGAGTGAGGAAAAGGTTTTCTTTGTGTTTCAGAAGGGTGGTGTGGGTATGGGTTGGGCCTTGCCTGGAATGCAAGAGTTACAGAACCGACAATCCAAGGTTTGACAGTCTTATTGTAGGCATGTACCCTGTGTTGTATAACTCTCACTGTTTTTGGCATGAAATGAAATGAATCCTTACCAAATTACTGCTGTCTTGTAACATTGGACGGCTAAATGACACAGGTTCCCATAAAACTGCCAACGTTGTTGCAGTGACTTGATTGTTTCTTGACATCCTTTTGGGTGGAATTTATATCACTGCCGTCCAATTTTACATGACCTCCGTTATCACAAAAGGGTGTATGGACTTGTTTCCTTGTTTACAACTTTGTTTTGTCACTCTTGTTATTATTGACTAAGAGCATGTGCTACTTTTGGTCAGTTTCCTTTGTTTCTGTTTCAGTTAATTGGTTTTGATTTTATTTTGTTTAAAGTTTATTTTGGTTTTGTTTCCATGGTAACCACCTGCACAAACATGACTTTTTTTTATGTTTTGACATTTTGATGTCATCAGCGTTTGATTATTCTTTGATATAATTACTTTCGTATGCTATATTTTCTATCAACATTGATCCAGCATGACGTATATAGATGTTGTGTGTAATTATGTCCTTACAGATGTTTTGTACTCAACAAATCACAACTGTATAACATGGTATACTTCAACAGCATTTCATCTTTGTTGTTTTACCATCACATTTTCTCTTTTTTCAGTGTTATTTTTAGTTACATTTTTTCTTTTTTCCCATTTTTCATTGTTCAGAATAACAATTACATTTGTTTTATGTTTACATGGTTTTTTTTCTCAACTTTGTGATTTTTCTGTGTTTTGCCTGATTACTGATAACTGACTGACTGTATGATATACCAGTTCAATGTTGGTAATTAGACTGGTTTCCTGTTCATTTTTTTGTGTTTTCTTCACATGTGATGACATTTTGTTACATTGCATATTCATGTTCTTGATAATGATATATTAATAAGTCTGTCAGTAATTAGGGCATTAGAACTAATTATAGATTTAGGGCCTAGAATTAGAAATTGACATACAAGTTCATATAATGCGTTTCAACATATATTTTAACCAATTTGAAAGTAGAAATGATTTTCTATATAAAATATGTTGCTTCTGCTTGGTAGACTAATGTAAATATGTAATTTGCCAACAAAAAAAAAATTAAAAACACATCAACATTTTATAAGCATAATGTGTTGTACTTGTTTTTAACCTCGAATGGGAAATTTTTGACAGAAGTATTTCACAAATATTTGACTAAAATCTGGCTGTATTGATATGCATGTGGCAAAGGTGGATAATTCCTTTCTATAAAACGAATATGATTTTTGTCAGCGATGGAACGGTCAAATAGACATTTCTTGTCAAATATTTTGGACCAAGTTTTCTATCTACAGTAATACAAATCGTTAATTTTCATCTATTTTGTAGAAATAGTTGGGGGCCTCCATAGCCGAATGGTTAGAGCATTCTGGTTAGAGCAGGTTCAAGCCTCACTAGAACCTAAGCTGATTTTTTTGATAAAATTTGACAGTTTACTTGCAGAAGACTGGTGGTCTCTTCCCGGGTACATTGTAATTAACAGGGTTTATTCCTCCACCCCTAACTTATTCACCCCTAAAGACACATTTGAACTGATCTAAATCAGAGATTTACAGAAGAGTCCATAGTTTTTCAGGGTTTGATGAGTTAAAAAAAACTGGTCACCGCCATTTACCCCGGTAACTGAAAAATAGTGGACTGTGGCATAAAACAAAAATCAAAAGCACATCTAGAATATTTTGGATTGGATTTGCTTAAATTGGAAAGAAAAATTCCCTTGTAATAAAAAATTTTGAATAACTAATGTTTGATTTCATGGTCAAACAGCAAGATTAATCATCTGTTTTCAGCATTGGAAACTATCTCTTGCGCTATTCCACATTTCAACAAAAAGAAAAAAATGTCATCATACAGTTTCCATGAGAATTATATGTTACATGCTATTTGCTAAATTAATCTGAAAAAGTCTTTGTTTACTAGAATAGAATTTTATTCATTTTTTGACATCGAAATTTGAATCATTTACATCGACTTTATAGATAAGAAGTCTAGTATTGAAATCGTTTTGTCATTGCCAGGATACAAACCTCTCACAGTCTACCTCATCTAGGTCCTCCAAATCTTCGTCGTCAAGTGAAGAAATTTCCCATCATGCCATTCTGGCAGACGATTTCGTAGAGGTTTGAACTTCTGGCATATCATTACCAGTTCATTGTGTGCATGTTTTGATATGAATGTAATTTTCTCTTTTTTTTTTTTTTTTTCAAATGAACATATATGTGAAATAGAACAACATGAAAGTAATGTAAAGTTCGCTGCATGTACAATAATTAAAGGTGCATTTTGTCAACTAACAGGTTCTACAATATTAGACTTTGTACTTATAGATACAATGTATTCAATTTTTTCTGAGATTTGTATATATATTTTTTTATTTGCATCTAAAATAGGAGATTAAATTGTGTTCTGAATGCTTTTGTACACTTAATTCTTCTTAATGGCGACTTGAATACTTCAAGTTATTTTTTTAATGTTGATGTCTTTTGAAACTCTTGTCAATAACATGACAGTTTGCCTGCTTTTTATTTTTCGGTGCTATAAAATATATTTCTTTCATATGTTTAAATGTCAATAGCTTGCATGATGCAACTGCATTTTTATGTATTTTTATTTTATTTTATTTTTTCTGGGGGGGACGTAATGCTTGTAGCTCTATTGTGCAATTTTGATTTATTAATGATTATTTTGAGATAAATATGCTATGAAATATATCTTTGAAGTTTTTTATTTAGATTGTAATAAGGTATGTACTTCAAGTATGTCTTGAAAGCCATGTCATGTCAAGTGTAAATGCCATGTACTATAAATAATATCTTTTGATTGCATATAACCATGTATCATTATCATCAAGTACTTACCATCATATGCAGTAGCCCTTTAATGATGTATACCGTATTTTATGGCCTATAGGTCGATATGGGGGATAGGTCGAATGGCCGATTTTTGGCAAAAATCCAGGATTAAGTATTAGATAGGTCGAAATGGAGGATAGGTCGATGTCGGCCCTTTAATGACTGATTATGTATACAAGCATAGCCATTATGTTACCTGTATATCAATAAACCAATTAAATACTTAGGTAATAACCACACAGTGTCCCAATGATATGTATCATTATTTTGTCATGTGTGTATCACAAATGGGTGTTTGGACCCCTACTTAAGTAACAAGTGTTTCTTATTTCCAAAAAGAGACCTATAGACCATTAACTTAGGTAATTACCATGTATATGATCATTATATGTGTGTATCACAGACACTTAAGTAACAAGTGTTTCTTATTTCCAAAAAAGGACCATTAACTGAATGTAACGTGTATATATATATATATATATATATATATACAGTGGCTTTGATCTTAAATTTTACATAGTTATAGTATTATCAACTTTCATCGTAAATTTTTACATACAGGTAAGTAGTAAGGTTTTAAGATGCATGTATAGGTGTTCAAATTCATTCGTCATTTTAGTTTACAATGCCATGAAATATATCACAGAGCCAAATAAAACTCATCATTTTCATTAACAGTATAGATGGCAACATAGACTATGGTATATATACAAACTATATGTACATTTTTGTTATATATATATGCTAATTCATGATGTGTTTTTCAGGGTGGATTAGGAGTAGATGGAGTGCACCCAGAATATAGTGATAAGTCCATTGATAGGAAGATGCAGTTTATAATGGTTACACCCCCATCTACGGTGAGAATTCTAAGTTATACTTTTTCACAGGCAAATGTGCTTCCTGTCAAATTGATATGAAATTCCCTTGTCCTTTATTAACTTAGTTCTAGTTTAACTTATTACACCAAGTTGTTGCTTGCAGAATGTCAGAATTTCATGTATGAAAATTTATAAAGGAATAAAGTAATGAACGATAAGAGTGGTCCACTGGTGTTAAAGAAAGTCCACTGGTGTTAAGGGCAGTCCACTGGTGATAAGGGTGGTCCATTGATGTTAAGGGTGATCCACTGGTGTTAAGGACAGGCCACTGGTTTTAAGGACAGTCCGCTGGTGATATGGGTGTTCCACTATACTAAGTCACACCAAAGACTTTAAAAAAATTGTTGTGACAGTTCTTTCACCAAGTGCTTGGCATGCAAATTGAACGTTATGAGTCTTTCATGTAAGACTTAAACCAAAGACTCTTGTAATGATAGGCATGTCACATAGTAGAACCTTCACTGCATTGGCGTCAGACCATTGCACAGGTAAAATTTGTGGTCCTGCAACTAAAGTTGGTTACATTTCCCTATAAGTGAAAAATTCTTGGTGAGATGTAAAACAACGTTAAAACCTATTTATTAATCATGTAGTGCTTGTTCTTTAAGGAGGTACGAGACCACAATAAAGCAGCTCAGCGGGAAGGAGTCATGCCATTCTTTGATCCAAATGTTTCATCCACCACAGATGGGGAGGGAGAAGGTACACTGGGGAAAAAGAAGCCTCCACCTGTCCCTCCCAAAGGATACAAAGATGTTCACTCCGAAGAAGATAGGTTATCAGAACTGGTAAGTACTGGGGATATGTGACATGAGGATTATTACAGTTAAAGGGCCATATATAAGGAAATAAAAGATGTCAACAAAGAAACAAGGCTCTAGGAAGTTAGCTTATGTTAGAATAGCGACAAAAGTTCTAAGAGAATGGAAAATGTGAGAATAAAAACAAAAGTTCTTGGAAGGTATATGATGTCAGCAGTGAAAAATGAGGTTCAGTTCGATAGATAATGTCAGAAACAAAAGCTATAGGGCGATAGATAATGTCAGTAAAGAAACAAAAGCTCTAAGTTGGTAGACAATGTCACAGAAGAAATATGAAATCTAGGAAGATAGATAATATTGGTAGGGAAACATAAGCTCTAGGTTGGATGACAATGTCACAGAAGAAACAAGTTCTAGGAGGCTGGATATTGTCATAGAAGAAACATAAGTTGTAGGAAGCAAAATAATGTCAGCTGGGAAACAAAAAGTACTAAGAAGAAAGATAGTGTCATAGGAGAAATAAAAGTTACAGGACAATTGATAATGTTAGCAGGGAAACATAAGCTCTAGGTTGGTAGACAATGTCATAGAAGAAACATAAGTTCTAGGAAGAGAGATAATGTTAGCAGGGAAACATAAGCTCTAGGTTGGTGTGTGTGTGTGTGTGTGTGAGTAATGTCAAAAACCAAAGTTCTAAGTTGGTAGATAATGTTGGACAAAAAGATTAACAACTATTGTTTCTTTTGACATTTGGTATTAAATACACCCATAATTCTTCCAGTATGATGTTTATATCTCAAATTATTTTGTTTCAAGTATCGTAATCGAAGGAGAATGATGTATAAGGTACAGAATTTATACATCTACAATTTTACCTTTTTTTTTTCATACTGGATTTGGATTGGATAATTTTGTCATATTTAAAATTTCTTTTTGATGGTTTCTTCTTAATTGATAAGGAATTCTTGTCCTTGGAAAACTTTCTTACCAATGATTTATACCAAAAATGATTAAAAAGCATATGTTTGATTGAGTCTGTGTGGTTATAGTGATATTTTTTTCTATGGATGATGGTTGTGGTATGATTTTGATGGGTGTGGTTACTTTGTTCCTAATTCCTTTCTTACCTTGCGTTATCATATTGCAGCCTTCACCTCATCAGTAATGGAATGTGAAATCATCATTAACTTACATCCAGACATTGAATTGAATTGAAGGACTTATTTATTTTTAAATAATTTAAATACAATGTTGGGTAAAGATCAATCAATTTTTACTAAAGGGAGACCAATCCTGCCACATATACATTTGGTGTTCTGGTAATTTATCGCACAATCGGACATACTATTCTCGATGTGTGTTCTTTGTCTATCAGAAGGGACATCACATGATTATACTAACAAGAAGTTACCATGTAGAGGGGAAATTGAGGTTAATGTAGTGTTGGGTAGTGGATTGTACTCTGATTCATGTGAATGTATGATATGAATAAAAAGCAGAAGGAAAATTACAATACAATGATTAGATGAAATAGATACATATGTATGCATACTTTCTGATATTCTCATGCATATGCATAAAATGTCAATGATGTTAGTTCGAAAGAAAGAACATTTATATGCCACCATTTGAAGAAGGGAGGGCATATTGGTTAGCATCTGTCGGTTGGTAAATGTTTACATGACAGACATCCATTTTATATTTCAAACAGATTTACTGTGACCATCTGTACAGGATAAGCTAATAACTAGTTGATTATGATAGGTTTGGCAGTCATGGGTTCAGAGGTCGCAGAATACATGTATAATTTTATGCAAAATCTGGTTAACCCTTTCAACACTACATACCATAATGGACTGGTCTACACCATAATGGATTGGTCTAAAACCACAATAAACTGGCATAAGACAGTAGAAAAGATCATACTTCATAATTACCTAGAGATTAGGTTAGGGGTAATATATTGTCCACTAAATTTGTAAGCTTCGATTATTATCATCATCGTTAAACTTATCCACTGCTATTCATGACTACACGTATATAATTAGGAATAGGTTTTCGACTTTGATAAAGTTCAGTTTGATACTCCCAAGTTTAGATGCAGGACATCACAGCAATTTTTTTTAAATTAATATCACAAAATAGTTTTTTATGCTGCAGAGGCAGGAGAATATTTTTTCTAGTAACATTTCTTGTTATCACTTGTATCACAAATTGGAAAAAGAAAATTATATGTATATTAGACAAAATATATCACAATGTAGTGAAGGAAAATATATATATATATATATATATATATATATATATATATATATATATATATATATATATATATATATATATATATATTGCTTGTATCACAAATCAGAAATATATATTTTATTTATATATATATATATATATATATATATATATCATAAAATATATATATACACTTGTATTACATATTAGATAAGGAAAATAGTATATATATATACACATATATATCAGACAAAATATATCATTTGTATCACAGGGTAGTGAAGGAAAATATATACAATGTATCACTTGTATCACAAATTAGATTAAGACAAAACTGTATCACTTTGTATCATCACAAGTCAAAAAAGCAAATATATATCACATGTATCATCACAATTCAGGTAAGATAACACGGTAGCAGCACCTTTTTATTTGGATTATTTGTTTGAGAGATGCAGGATATAGACAACATATAAAGACGATTCAGGGATTAGTTATGTCCCTTTGATGTCAATAATGGACACTAACTTTCTCTAAAATCCAGGACTAGAATTTTTCTCTGTAAAAGGTTGACATTGTATGTTTATTTGTGTTTTTGATGTCACTAAAATTTAAATTTTTGTTCATAAAAATCTGTGGTGTTTATATGGTAACTTGTTTTTGTACGTTGATCTGTAAAAAGCTGTAGTTTCTTAGAATTGATGTAATCATCATGTGATGCTTTAAATTAGTATATCGTAAGGTCAGTTATACAAACTTGTGTGCGACTGACATTTTAATCATAACCACATGGTTTACTCATAATGATATAAAGTCGTATCATGTGACTTAACAAAACTTGTGTGGGGTTGACATGATTATAATCACAAGCTTTACTCATCACAATATAAAATTATATCAGGTGACTTTTTAAGTCACGACATAATGTTGCCTCAACAAAGCTTGTGTGAGATTGACATTAAAGTCATTTTTTACATCGTTAACTTGGGTGAAGTAAAAGTTCCGTAATACATTATCAGGAAAAGGCCTACCGCTGTTAAATTCTGTTAATGTTAAAGATTGTATGTTTATATTGAAAGTGATGAATGTACATAAGGAGGGGATAGGATAGTATAATAAAAAAGAGATAATACCTAAGGAATGAAGAGAACATAAAGAGGAGTGAGGATAGTTTATAAAGAGGGTAAAGTACATTGGATTGGGGAGAATATAAAGAGGAGTGAGGATAGTTTATAAAGAGGGTAAACTACATTAGAGTCGGGAGAATATAAAGAGGAGTGAGGATAGTTTATAAAGAGGGTAAAGTACATTAGAGTGGGGAAAATATAAAGAGGAGTGAGGATAGTTTATAAAGAGGGTAAAGTACATTAAGAGTGGGGAGTATATAAAGAGGAGTGAGGATAGTTTATAAAGAGGGTAAAGTACATTAAGAGTGAGGATAGTTTATAAAGAGGGTAAAGTACATTAAGAGTGTGGAGAATATAAAGAGGAGTGAGGATAGTTAGTACATTAAGAGTGGGGAGTATATAAAGAGGAGTGTGGGCTTCTTTGGCCGAGTGGTTAGAGCATCGTGCTTTATATCATGAAGTCTCTCACTTTCTGTCAGCACAGGAGCTGATTTTTGTGAGAAACTTTGCTAGTTTAATTTGCAGAAAGCCGATGGTCTCTTCCCGAATACATTGCAACCAGGTTCTCTCCTCCATTAAAAACTGGCCGCCACCACATAACTGAAAAATTGTTGAGTGTTGCGTAAAACACCATTCAACATTAAAAAATAATAATAATAAAGAGGAGTGAGGATAGTTTGAATAGATGGTGGGTAGAATATAAACAAGAGAAGAACTGATAGAGGGAAGAATACAGGCCATACAGTGGGCAGATTAGATTACATAAAAAGGGAGAAAAGAATACATAAAGAGGAGAGACGGTATAGTGAGGGTAAAATCAATACATATATGGAAGGATAGTACATAAAGATTGGGGGAAAAAATGTAATACATGTATTTTAACATAAACATTGAATTACAGTTTAGTACACACCTGGTTTAGATTAACCCAAAATGATTTCACTGACTGTTAGGAAGAAATTTAATTTTGATTACTCAGAGCTTATGAATGGAGAGAAACTTATTTTTTTACATCATAACTTTAAACAGCAGAGATGTTTTTAAAGAGATAATTAAGTTTTGGATAATTTTTCTGAATTAGCCACCAACAGTTCCAACTGAGAGCATGAGATACGACCCTAACACTGACGATAGGCCCATCTCTACTACCAATGTTCCCATAGTCAAAACAGAAACCAGAACGGTCACTTACGAAAAAGATGGTATTCCTACAGAAATTGAGGATGGTATCCTTATCAGCTCACAGTCCCACTCAACAAGAACACAAACTATTGAAACCACCACAGTGAGTTTCCATCTGACAACATTTGATTCTTGTAACCATTTCTTCATATATATGTACTCACTGTAGCAAAGTCCATCTAATTTTATAGTCGGATTGTTGTTTTTAAAAAAAAAATTTTAATTCATTTCATCATGTTTATAGAGTTTGTGTGCAAGTTGAAGCAAGATTAGGATTTCACCCATAATTAACACAGAGTGTTATGCTTTCATTGTATATCTGTATTTATATCTTTGCATGTGGCATGCTGCCTGACCTAACAAGTAATGAGGATTGCTGTCTTTTCTTTCTTGGTTTGGTCATTTCTTTATCTATCAACATCTCTCGTGTTATGCTAGATGACTTGTTTAACTATTAGAAAAAAATTGTTACTCTCAGACAGAGTCAGAGGGACTACAAATTTTTCTGTCAGTCCCGTCTAACACTTGTTTCCATACTTTTCCATTATAAACTCTGCTAGACAGTTAATAATACATGAAATTGTACCCATGTAATATACATGTACTGTAGATCAACTTTTAGTGCATTTATGTCAGCAAATCATATGCCTTGGCTGCAATCAGAAAGTACAGAATGTGAAGTACAGTCTTTTACAGTCTCTAGATAGAAGAGTTCCAATGATTTATGGTTGTTCACATAACTCCCTCAATCATCAAACCAGCTGAAATAAATGAGTGAAATGTTTATCTAATATAATTGTCATATATATGTGTTACATATTTACTCGTAATTTTAAGATAACATTTGACATATATATATACTTACATTGTCTATCACACAAATGAGGACAATTGTAAATCTGTTTGAGGTTACTAAGGTAGACGTACAGGTCACTCGCACACACACAGTCCCAGTAGAGAATGTAATGTGTATGAAATTCATAGTTCATTGCGAACATGTTCACTTTGAATTTCAACCACATCACCGATACCTTCAAAATGTATCACAAGTAATGATCAGTCTACTCATGTCTACTTATGTTAGAATGTAGAGAACAAATATCAAATGTTGTGACCTTCCATGACAAAAGGAACTTTCAGCGTAAATTTTATGACGTTAATCACCTTCTTACAACTTTCAAAATGCCAAATATTAAAGAATATAGATTTGTATTTACTTTCTCTTTATTGAGAAATAATAGTTGGACATAGTGATAGAGATCATTAGTTACAATAGCTGTACAATGTTGGAAAGAAAAAGTAACTTGTGTTGTAACATTTTCAGCTTCGCATTTCATCACAATCCACAATATAGCAAAAGTCCTTTTTCCCATATATACAGTCATATATACCGGTACACTGACTGTTTTTACTAAACATGATCTGGGGGCCTCCGTAGCCAATTGGTTAGAGTTTAAAGTTTCTTACTTCTGATCAGCACATGTTCGAGGCCTGCTGAAACCTAAGCTGATTTTGTGAGGGAAATTTACTAGTGTATTAGTGGAAAGCTGCAGGTCTCTTGCCCAGTATATTGTAACTGGGTTCTCTCCTCCCCCATTTAAAAAGCTAACTGCCATTATAGAACTGAATTTATTTTTACTGTGGCGTAAAACTTCATTGAGACAAATAAAACTGAATATCATCTGAATAAATGACTGCCAGAATATTATCTTCTACCCAGATATTATCTGCTGCCCAAATATTATCTGCTGCAACTAGTGTATGATATATAATATTTGTGGAAGACATTTTGTGACAACAGATTTTAGATAAACACATTTTCACCGAATGTAGAAAATAATAGAATATCTTACCACGTGTAGGAGATGATATGTTATCTCTCCGAATGTGCAAGATCATAAAATAATGTTATCTAATTAAGTGTAAAAGATAATAGGTTATCTTAATACCAGAGCAGGTAAAATATAAGAGATAATATATTATCTTATCACGTGTAGGAGACGGTGCCCTATGTTAGCATGTTTTGATTTGTTTTCTTTTGTTTGTTTGTATAGTTACCTGCTAGATTTTGTCGTAGTGAATGTCACTTTTATTATTTTGTTTAATTTCAGTTTTAGTTACATTATGATTTTCATTCTATAATTTTATAGATTTGTATTGGTTAAGTTAAACTTGTTTATATAGTGATTGTCAACTGGGCTGCTTGAATTTGTAATCGATAATTTTTTTATGTAGGTTGTATGGTAAATTTACCATTTATAATCTTTTCTGAAATGCAGACCTGATATTTGAAAAACACTCACATTTTTTAATTTTGTCATTCGTAAGTAAAGGGACACAATTGATATTGTCTTTCATCTCTCTAATAGAATCAAATCTATCACAACTGACCACCTGTGAAATTTCATCTCTCGTTAAAAATCAGATTAACTCATTCATCCCTAGAGACACATTTGGATTGTTCTAAGTCATTGATTTACAGCAGAGTCCATTGTTTTTCAGGGGTTGATGTGTTAACACTAATTAATCATGATAATATTTCACCTTTCCATTCTGAACTGATATCATGTACTTCAAATACAAATCTGTATCATCAAGTCTTGCATCTACATGTAAATAATATTGCAATAGAATGTTTGCTTCCAATGCTTAGAATAATATATTGAACAAAGACGATTCCAGCATCATATTGCAGACCGCCTTAATTTAGTTTGTAATGTTTAGTATGATTTTTTTCAAAAATTACAAAAAAAAAGTACTTCAACTGAAAGTGTATATATATATATATATATATACATGTATATATATATATATAGGGGCCACCCAAGGGACCAGAAATAATAAGGTGACCCTTATACACATATATATTTTCATAAAATAGTCTGTCTTGTAATACGAAACTATATTGTTTATCCTCTATTGTTTATAGTACAGATTGTAAAACAATCTATATCTTGTCGAGTAAAATTATCTACATATTCTCATTAATAATTGACTGAGTTGAGGACTTGCATAAACGAATAGAATTAATTTTGAAACTACACTCAGTTTGAAGAACCAGAAACTGGAAAAAAAATTTCACTTGTTTCATGTGTCTTTTTCCTGCTGATGTCTGGATTTTTACTTACAAGTATGGTGTATAAAATTAAAAATTATGATCTAAACAATATCTAGAAATTAATTCACTGTTTGTCTCGAAAACCTGTTAATTAAGATATGAAATTATAAACGTGTTACTTTATTTTTCAGTACACAACGGAGCGAGATGGAAAGGTAGAGACAAGGGTGGAGAAGAAGGTCGTTATATCTGATGACGGAGATGATATTGATCATGATGCAGTAAGTTGTTTAATCTGTTGAACAGATATCTCTTCAGATACTTTTGTTGCTTGATCTGTTGAACAATTTTTTTTGGTCATTTATAGTGTTCAAGAACTGTCTTTATTCTTTGGCCTCTTTGGCCGAGTGTTTAGAGCATCACACATTAAACCATGAAGGCTTTCACTTCTAATTAGCGACGGTTCGAGTCCTACTTTAACAGTGCTGATTTTGCGAGAATGTTTCCCAGTTTACTTGCGGACTGAAAAATTGTTGATTGTGGCGTAAAACAACATTCAGAATTTGAATCATCGTTGTTGTTTAATTTCCTGAGTAGATGTTCATTTAGTGTATTGAATAGATACTTTGATTCATTGTTTGTGCAGATATCTTTGTTGTTTAGCATTTGGCTACCTTTCTTTTTTAGCATTTGGTTACCTTTGTCGTTTAACACATTGAACAGATATCCTTGTCATTTAACGCGTCAGACTGATATCTTTGTTGTTTAAAGTGTTGAACAGATATCCTCGTTTTAATATGTCAAGTATATCTTTGTTATATAACATCTGAAACAGATATTATTTTTGTTTAATGTTTGTTATGGTGCTGTACATTTTTCAAATGTTTGTCGCTGGCTTTTGATTTTGAGGTAAAAATATTGTTTTCAAACATTACTGAAAATATGTCTGCCTAGATAGAATATTGCGATAAATTCAATGTGTTGAAACATTACTGAGAATAGATCTGCACAAGGATTATGGTTGAGATGGTTTACATATTTCATTGTGTTTCTTGTACAAGAAGGAAGTAAGCTGATATATATATATTTTTTTCATTTCAGCTTTTGGCAGAAGCAATTAAATCAGTAACAGAAATGAACCCAGATCTTTCTGTGGAAAGAATTGAATGTATGCGTCAGATAGAGGAAGTGGATAGCGATAGGAAATATTAGGTATGAAACTAGAATATCGCATTATCTGTATGAATAATTATCCAAAATAAAGATCCAGCAAAATGACATTGTTAGCTCACCTGTATGTAATATCACCTAATGACATTGCCAGAGTGTAAGCATCCAGTTTAGAAGATTGTTTGAGGTTGGGTTTTACGTGTCTCTGTTTCAAACACTGGATTTGCAAAAATAACCCAGTTTTGGACTCGGTCTTTCAATGCTGTGTTGAACATTGAATGAGGTCATCTTGAAAGTGGAAAGACCCAGGAATGATTCCCAGTCCAAGTGATCCCTGAGATTTTTAAAAACAGATCGTGGCTGCTCCTTTGCCAAAAGCACTCGGTATAAGTGGAAGTCTAGGATCATCGAGGCTAGACTGTAAACCAAGGTTTTGTTGCCATGGAAGTTATAAATAGAATATTCCTTACTGCATTGGCCTATGTCCATAGCATAGTTCAAATTTTGTGACGGGTAATGTGAAAAAAAAAAAAGTTTGACAAAACTTCTGACAAGAGAGAAATATTACATGTACTTATATGTACATCAGAAGTGGATGTGTTGTATATATAACATTCACCCTTTGTGTGATTTGCAATTAGAAAACATGATGAACTAAACTGGTGTTTTGTAAGAATGTAGCTTATATATACCCATATGATATTATTATGAATATTATTTCTTGAAATAAGAAAATAATATATTTTTTAAGACAATGGTCATTGTGTATTTCACAGGGTGTCGGGGCATTTTGTAAGCAAGAAATCTCATAACAAAACGTCAACATTTAAAGACCAGTATGACCTTTAGGTTTCACGTTTTTCTCAATCTAATTAAAATCGAACTTCAGAAATCGGGGGCAATGAGAGATTGGTTTGTTATAAGATTGAAATTTTCATTGTTATGAGAGGCCTTGGTTATGAATTCTCCAGCAATCCTTAACAGACTTTGATCAATACATGGGACATATATATTCGTCACTTACGATATTTTCTTCTTTGATTTATATAAACCAACAATTTTTAAATTCTGAAAAAATCCACAAATCATACCAGAATTTGACAAATTTGTACAGATTTATATTAGGATAATTTCATATTTCTAAAATATATGCATTTTTAAATTATCATGTTTATTTACAGAAATGTCAGTATTTTATCTCATGCAATTATTTTATAAATTCCATAATTATTATTTCAGTCTAATGAAATATGTCAAAATTTACATGAAATAGTTTCATCCTCATAGTTCATTTTCTCAAAATAAACAAAGAGTATATCTAAATTTCCAAAAGATTAAAAATATGTATTCAATTTCCTTCATGTAAAAATAAAATATTTGAAATATTGCTTAACTTAGTGTATTTTGTGGGCATTTAAAAATTGTTGGTTTTATATAAAACAAAGACGAAAATTACATAAGTGACAAATATATGTCCCATGACTGTATTTCATAGACTGCAATCAATTTGTAATAAAAGAGACCAGAGTAAATATATATGGCAATTAAATGTCTCTTTTTTTTGTTTTACAGGTGAGGCTTTCACATAGTCATGGGTTGTTACATAATAGCTTGGGACATATATACAGCTAAATGCAAAATATTGCAACTCTCAGTGCCTATAGACATTTTGCATTGACTTTAACTACAGCTTCAATCACAATTTATTTATCATATATGCAGCAGTCAGCCAGTCATGACAGATGTTTATGATACAGATCTGTTTTTTATCCGATATCGAGTGTTTTCGACATGATCATCTGGCCGTGTTGCTGATCGTGAAGGGAGACTCTAGTATATATTTATGCCGAGTGTACATTGGATCATTTCAAATGCCATCAACATATTAATTTCACATTCAACATGTACAGTCATATTTTTATCAAATATTTGTGCATAGATCATTTTCAAGAATATTTTTATCTAACAACATTCGTGTATTTTATATTGGTATCATGTGAAATATATCAGTAAGCACTCGTCACTGTCATGGCTTGTTATCATGTGTTTGTGTAGAAATAAAAGGTTGTTATTAAATTGTTCTGTTCTCCCAATCAACTACACCAAGTTTATGAAAGTTTTTATTTTATGTGTGTTACAAGTCATTGATTTAAGTCAAGTTACCGTATCTTATGTCTATCAGTTTTGTCCTGCACTTTGCCGGATTTTCTTTCACATTTCGTAAAGACATCGTGTTACTATAGCAATGAACTAATAACGGACTGAAATAATATTAAACATTGCTAACTGCCACATGAAAGAATGAGGGAGAAATGCGTACAAGTTTTTTCGGCCGCTCATCTTCATTCTATATTCAATTTAACCAACTAATTTGTATTTATGAAAATTTATACCAAAATAAAAAGCTATTTAAACACCCTTGTCTGTAAACACATGTATGCTTTTGATTCTTGTATTGAATTGAAAGATTTTTATTTCGTCAACTACGGTTGTCATTTAAGTATTATTAACATTATTATTATTATGAATTATCAAGGTAATCTTTTGAAAAATGAAAACATTTATCTTGATAAAAAACCAAAATTAGCTTTCATCAATATTTTATCAGTATAGTTTCAGATTTTTAAAGTTGTAAACGTTTGGTGAAGGAAAGTTTTTGTACGAGTTGTAAACACTTTATTGGAATCTGCCTTTATTTCTACTGGAAGGTTGACAATGCAATGTGTTTTTATTATTATTCTCTAGGATTTTATTTCTATACATTGATAAATCAAGAGTTTACGATGTTTATATCAATATCAAGCTCACTGCAATCAACATATAGTTTGATAACTGTTTATTAACTTACATTTTTATCTCTGCTTTTTTGTAGTTCAGTTTCAATTGCTCAAATACTTAATATTTTGTACTGAAGACTCATTTTGATGGAGTTTTTTTCTCTCTCTTTTTTTTGCTTTTCTGCCATGATGAACTAAAGCAAATGCAAGGGTGAAATTAGAAATAAAATTTGAAATTAAAATACATGTAGTATCAAGAATCTTTATTTTGCCTTGATTGTTTTTTGTTTTGTTTTTTTCCCCAGACCTTTTAAAGGTCTTCGGCCAA
This sequence comes from Atrina japonica, assembly GCA_030159075.1. Lineage (NCBI taxonomy): Eukaryota > Metazoa > Mollusca > Bivalvia > Pterioida > Pinnidae > Atrina > Atrina japonica. Next base: position 865,910 of record BROG01000240.1, read on the forward strand.
GATCAATTCTGTGTATTTCTGTTTAAGAGTCGTAGACTGTATAGATCTAGCACATCTTTTTTATTTGTAAAAATAAATCATCCAGATTAAAGTCAAATTTTTAATTCGGATTTTTTTGGTGTTTATTTGCATATACAATAAAACTTGTCTATAAAGGCAACTCAAGGGAACAAGCAAGAAGTAGCCGTTATAGACAGGTGGCATTTATAGAGAGGTTTATTCATTATAAAAAGGTTGATAAAGGTTATGTTTGAGTGGCCTTTATCAGCAGGTGCCCGATATACAGAGGTGGCCTTTAATGCAAGTTTGACTATGTACTTATACAAGATTCGAAATATCCCTGTGTATCGGGTTATATAAGTCACCAAGGTGACCTTTTGCAGTCCAAGGCTTAAGGTTAAAAAATTGTTTCATACTTTGTTCCAAATCATCTCAACCAATCATGTGGAGCATTGAAAAACATTTTGGAACCTTTTGGCCCAGTGGATGTTGACAGTTGAACATCATCAACTTCTGAAAACAGTCGACTTTTAATACTGAACGCTAAGGGATAAGGTTTAGGTTAAATTTGTGGACCCTGAAAAGAGGCATGCTTTTTCTTTTTATGTTCCATGATAGAAGATCTGTTAGGGTATATTGTACTTTGTCTGTCTCTTTTCAACAATTTGGTTTCAATCTAGTGATACGAGTTTTTCCTTCAAAGTTTCAGCATGTCGGTTACTGTATGTTTTCAGACGAGTTTTATTAGGGCATTATTTAACAGATATGGGACTTCACTATCTTCAGGAATGACTTAGTTCTCTGAACCATAGGCGTTTCTGGAACACACCTTGTTTTAAGTTTTGATAATCATGGACATATTGCAAACAAATTGCTTGAGTAGTTATGGTAATACATGACCAAGGGACAAATAGGTGTGACCCAGGGTTAGACAATGAGGGATGTACAGTGTGAATGCATTTATTTCCATCTTAACTTTTCACAAACACTTTATTTATATAATTACAATAAACTTTTAGGCCTGTAACAATATGATAAAATTCTTTATGTTTAGTCCATGAAATGAATAGAATTGGATTACATTTTTTTTAAAATCTTCATTCCTATACTTTAGCATTGGGCATTACTGTGCGATGTCTGACTCACGGTTTATCTTTATTTCCCCCCCCCCAGTCATTAGGTTAAGCTTACCATTGCCCTTGTCAAATGGAAGAAAAAATAACCTGTTCCACAGAGAACGTTAACCATTTCGTGTCTTGAGAAGAATCCTAGGTCTCGTCCTATGTACAGAGAGTGTAACTGTGTGAAATTGAAATCATATTAAAGTTGGATTCTAATATAAAACTCAGCTGTTAATAGTTGATTATAACAAGTGCCATTCAGATGTGTAGGCCATAGACACTGAAATAACCTGTAGTTGAATTTTGATTGGTGTTTTATGCCACACTCAACAATTTTTCAGTTACATGGTGGCGACCAGTCTTTAATAGTGTGGAAGAGACTAACGGCCTTCAGCAAGTAAATCTGTAGTTGAACATATGCGTGAAAGACAACATATATATATATATAATACAATTTCTGTATAGAAGGTGAACATTGATAATTTTACCATCCAGACTTCTTTCATAAAGTTCCGGTTCTTGCACAAGAGAGACAACACCTATTTTCGCTATACCAATGTCATAGTCACAGGCACTGAAATTAATGCATTTCGTAATGATTATCAGGTGACCACCCGATAGTTCGAAGGTTAAGAGTATTATGATATTCCCGAAGACAGAGCTATCTTCTTGACCGAAGTCTAGGTGAAAATTTCAGGTCATTAGACTTACTCGCTGTCTCCGGACTCAATATAATTCGCTTATGTGACAAATATGACGAACATAAGCAGTGTTTGTGTATTTATTTACTATGATAAAGCATTGTGTATGAGAGCGTCATAGTAATGTTATGTTGTAAATTTAGAATTTACTGGATGGGTTGTAAAAACAAACTTTACAACAGTTAAAAATTTTGTATTTACACCCACCCAGTGACATTTTTAACACTGTACTCGCCCGACTTAATGGAATTTTCATATCATTAAATAGAGTCATAAATGAAAGATTACTTACAACAAATTAAGTAATGGATTCCAGAGCATAGTTCTGTTCTCTGGAATACTTGATATAACTCTTAACCTTCGGACTATCGGGCCGTCTCCGGTCTATTGGACCCTTATTCGTAATAAATGATATATTTGGACCTTTGGATTATGGGACATTTTGTATATTAGAATGCAGAACTTTAGGAATACTGGGCGGATACTGATCCAATGCTGAAATCTCGCTTTTACCAAAATAAACCCAAAGAAAAACAGCAACACGAAACAAAACAAAAATACCGCAATGATGTCATTATTTCTGCCAATAAAGCCTTCCACGAACCACATATCTCAGTTTTGGAAGCACATCCCAACTGCAAATTAAAAAAAAGGGGGTTAAGATCACACCCAGCATTATGTAACCGGGCCATTGTAAGCAGTACTGTTCGAGTTATTCCTCTCCATTTTCCACGATTTCCCGAAGATTTTCGTAATTCATCAGAATCGTAAGCCTATTGCCCGATTATGGTTTGACCTCTTCCACGGGAGTCATTGACCACGGTAACACCCAGACAATCCCAGAATACAAATACCATTACCTTACCGGTGATGTCGTTTGTTTTGATTTCTTACGCGCTTCAAACCTTTGGTATTTCCCTTTTTTACATCTATTGATTTGATCAGCATCGAAGTGATGAATCCGTAGTTTGTCCTGGAACAAACTTCACGGTTCACTTGAGAAAATCATTACGATACACTGAAAGCTTTGCAAATATGAAAGACTGCTCAGTTTTTAGTTTGGCGCCACTATTTGCAGAAAATATGTTAATGCTTGAGACATTATTTACATGTACACTAAAACTGTTGACGACATAATGTCTGTTGCTCTGTCATTTCATAATATACGATGCTAAGATCCATCATAGTAAAAGTAGGTGACATTACCTTTAAAACCTACTACATAACCACCACTACTACTTCTAGGGACCGTGGCCGTATGGTTATAGAGCATCGCGCTTTGAACCATGAAGTCTCCTCACTTCTAGAACCTAAAGCTAAGCCGATTTTTGTGAGAAAGTTTGCCAGTTTACTTGTAAAAGGCCGGTGAAATGTAGAAAAGTGACCCACATAGAAAAAAAAGTACCCTGGGTCATTATTCTATGCTACACAGAAATCATACCCGGCACTTGTAGAAAAAATGGCCCATTTCCTGTTGAAAAGTGACCGGGTTCATTTCAATTTTCTACGGATTTCGAGAAGTGCACAACGAAGATTATGAATGTTGAAAGTTTTTGACATACAAATATCACGTGGAATTTAATATATGGAATCACGTAATGACACAGTGTTTGGGAACTTCGATTAATGATCACAACGTCTCATCTCCTAGACGTGAGATTCAATCTCGCAATTAAAATCGTCATAAGATTTTCATCCGTCTAATGTAAGACAGTTACCAGGAAATAGGGACATTCCAAGATTTTTTTATGTTTAGTGTCCACTTTCAAACTAAAAACCCATGTTTTATCAAAACACAAAACGATTTTAGGAAAACAAATGCAATTTAATGCACGTGTGTGGGTGTGTTTTACTTGGCCTAATTGTTAACAATAGAAAAAAAAAAAATTTAAACTCATAAAAATCATATGTTTGGTAAATACTTATAAATACACTATGGAATAATAGTTTTCACTTTGGTGAAAATAGAAGTTCTTGTTCAATGCTTTCATCCCTGAAAATCAAGATAGTATGCTCTTTTCTATTGCTAAGACCAGTCTATTATGATCTGTAGGGTTGAAAGGGTTGACTTTTCATTTCATACTAGGTTCCATACTTTTCTCTAGAGGTTTGTGTTTTTTTTCTGTTTTATGATCTCGAAATCAATCTGCCCGCGGACGCTAGACAGAGATAAAACTTGAACTGGCCTATTTTGTTTACATTTGCAAAACTCGACAATCGTACAAACAAAATTTGAAAGACATCTTACCACTGGTTCACGGGAAGAAGATATTTAGAGGTGTATCAATATTTTGGCCTTTGGGAGGCCCACGCGGGTCGTTCATGGTCCATTTCGTAATTACGCCTAGTACATGCATGATATCTATATTTCTTTTCCTTAAAATGCGGGGGTGGGGGGTGGGGAGCTTTTCTACGAGGTCACTTTTTCAAGGGACGAATAACAGAATTATTGAAGCAGGTCAATTCTCTACGGCTACCCGTGTAAGATTTCTATCATAGAAAAATGACCCTGGATAGCATTTCTACGGCGGGCCAATTTTACACAGGTGGTCCCTTCCCGGTTACAACCGGGTTTTCTCCTCCACCATTAAAAACCTGTCGCCACTATACAACTGAGAAATCGTTGAGTGTGACTTAAAACAATTTTTAAAATTTAAATTCGATTCTTGTTACCACCACCAGTACTATTACTATTCTTTTGTAGCTACTAAAATACATAACTATACATATTATCCTAACTTCTTGTAATCGATCCTTTCCACTACAGTCGTAACTGATACACGGAAACATAAGACCTGCATCACGACTCATCAGTGCAGACATTCAAAATGCGTGCGGCCATCAGTCACAGCTGCAAATGGTGCCGAGTTTACAAAGTTGTGGGACATTGTCTCCATCATAGTTTTGCGTGAAGTAATATTTCTCATTAAATCAGCAACATTAAATGAAATCATCAGTCTGAAATTTTAATTAACGCATTCCTGGTTCTTTATGCTACCATGTGTGCAGTAAGTATGTTTACAGATTGCTACACTTCTCTTACGCACTCCGGCATAGATACCGAAAATGTTCCGGGTCATTGATTTGGGGTACTTTAATCCATCCGTCAAAATATTTCAGTTTAAAAAGCATGAAAATACATAATGTACCCGACTAATTTTGTAGAATCACAGGAGTTTGATAAAGTCTTGATATTAAAATGTTTTTTGCACTATTTATATCTATTCTAAATGCCTCGGCTCTCTATTCCGGTAATTCCAAGTCCCTTTGACGGACACAATACCAGCATGACAAAGTATATTATTTTCCATGTGATACCCAAAAAATGTTAGTAGGCTACTTGAGAAAACATTTGAGAAAAGTGTAGGCGAAGGATCTATTGTTAGCAATGGATCGATTAGAGGTAAGAATTTAGTTTAAACTTTAAAAGTTGAAATGTTTTATGAAGGAACCTAGAGCAAGTAGACACCAAACAAATTCAAGGCCTTTTGGCCAATTCAACGTGTTTTCTCTAATGATAATTTGCCTAAAAGTCCGATGGAAAATCTGTCGTTTCATGGACGATGGTCGCACTTAATACCTATTCATACAATGTGAGATAAAAAGTATTTTTTTAAACTCTTGGACCTCTGCAATTTTTATTGTGTCGAGAAGAACCTGAGTAATGTCCTCAAATGTTCGCGGTAAGTCAAGATCAAATTTTCATTTTCCGATAAATCTGTACTTTTGGAAGTAACTTAGTAAGTTTAACATAACTACATTGGTGTAAATATATACAAATGCCGTAAGTAAAATGTACATTATAAGGCTTTCATGTGGCATTTCTATGCATTGGTGTACACAGTTGACACATGTATATGGAACACCCACACAAGGCGTCTACGGCGGCATATGCCGCTTTCGAAACCCTATGTTTCTATATTAGGGACGCAATTTAGAAAATAAAGCATTGCTGTGGAGAATTTCCTCAGTAAATTGAAATATTTTGTGATAAGAAAATGGAAATGGAACTTTGGAAAATTTTGTTGAAAAGCTTCTTTAAAGCTGCAACAATTTCGGAGTCCGTCAGCTTACGCCTAGTGTGTACATGTATACTGTAATGACATTAAACAAAGTCCCATTGTTTAAAAAAAAAACATACACATTTTCCAGTTGTTTTTTACAATTTAGTGCCATTTTGAAAATACAGCAAAATGTTTTAGAAATATCTATAAATGTTATTTTTCGGTGACAATTTTAATAATTTTATAATAAGTAAATTGGTTTACAAAAAAAAATCGTCTGTTTAATTTTATTCACTTTAAAAATCCTATTTTGTTTCTTCCCAAACAGAAATTATACAATTATTCTCGTCCAAGCTTAGCCCAAGCAATGGCAGAGGATAAACTTTCAAAATGGAACAACACGAGGATATGGATTAATTCCGAGTGTATTAAGGACATAATGGCAACATATTTTGATAAACAACCTGCAAGTCAAAAACCACCTACTGCCAAACAAAGCGTCACATCTAGATTGCTTAAGGACCCTAACATGGAAAAACTTGGAGATTCTTTCAAAAGAGAATATTGTACAACACCTCAGGGCATTCATGGAAGTTTATACTTTATATTTGGGATTCCCCGAGTATCCGGCCTACGAGTTTCCTCAGAACAAACTGAACAGGTTACGAGACGCAGTTCTCCCCAGGCTCTACAAAAACAATACTCTTACGAAGAACCTGTCGGTCCCAAGAAAAATGGAGCACCCTCTGGTGCTTTGGGACGATCGTCCTCTTTCATGCATTAACATAATTATCTTTTGTAAACGGAGTAGCAGTTATTCCAGAATAAACAAATATCCGTCGTGTTCAACCAAAAAAGACCAGAGAGGGGATAATTCGGTTTCCCTTTTTGCTGTATTGACTGTATAATCAATATTTAACAAGTGGCATTACTAACCTAGATTTTATTTTCATAATTTAGTATTGTGGCATCCAGAGTGGGTTACGACCCTAGGGGTTTAGAAATACCAGTGACACATTGTTTTAGAGAGAATAATAAGATGGAAGTACCAGAAAATTGAGATTTTAAGATTAACAAATTATCTGGAAGCCAGATAATAACAACTTGATGCATTTAAGCTTTTACTTAAAAAAAGGAAATTCGGATTCCTCCCCAGATTGCAAGTATATCTACTCAAAGTTATTTATGTTACCGTTAAATACACCACACCGCGAAAATCATGGATCTTCCACTGAGTATGACAATGATATACTTAAAACATCATGTCCGAATTTTAAAATAATTAACTAGACGGTAACAGGAGCAGATTGTGTTCTGATCGGGTGTAAACGTTAACACATTTTGGGTCAACTAGACGGTAACAGGAGCAGATTGTGTTCTGATCTTGTGTAAACGTTAACACATTTTGGGTCAACTAGACGGTAACAGGAGCAGATTATGTTCTGATCGGGTGTAAATGTTAACACATTTTGGGTCAACTAGACGGTAACAGGAGCAGATTATGTGCTGATCGGATGTAAGCGTTAACACGTTTCGTGCCAACTAGACATAAACAGGAGCAGGTTGTGTGCTGATCGGGTGTAAACGTTAACACGTTTTGTGCAAACTAGACGGTAACAGGAGCAGATTGTGTGCTGATCGGATGTAAACGTTAACACGTTTTGTGCCAACTAGATATAAACAGGAGCAGGTTGTGTGCTGATCGGGTGTAAACGTTAACACATTTTGGGTCAACTAGACGGTAACAGGAGCAGATTATGTGCTGATCGGATGTAAGCGTTAACACGTTTTGTGCCAACTAGACATAAACAGGAGCAGGTTGTGTGCTGATCGGGTGTAAACGTTAACACGTTTTGTGCAAACTAGACGGTAACAGGAGCAGGTGTGTGATGATTTGGTGTAAACGTTAAAATGTTTTGTGCCAACTAGACAGTAACAGAAGCAGGCTGTGTGCTGATCGGGTGTAAACGTTAACATGTTTTTGTCAACTAAACGGTAACAGGAGCAGGTTGTGTGTTGATCGGGTATAACCGTTAACATATATTGTGCCAAATAGACAGTAACAGGAGCAGGTTATGTGCTGATCGGGTGTAACCGTCAACATGTTTTGTGCCAACTAGACGTTAACAGGAGCAGGTTATGTGCTGATCGGGCGCAAGAGTTAACACGTTTTGTGCCAACTAGACATAAACAGGAATAGGTTGTGTGCTGATCGGGTGTAAACGTTAACACGTTTTGTGCAAACTAGACGGTATCAGGAGCAGGTTGTGTGATGATATGGTGTAAACGTTAACACATTTTGTGCCAACTAGACATAAACAGGAGCAGTTGTGTGCTGATTTGGTGTAAGCGTTAACACGTTCTGTGCCAACTAGACGGTAATAGGATCAGGTTGTGTGCTGATCGGGTGTGAATGTTAACACATTTTGTGCCAACTAGACATAAACAGGAGCAGGTTGTGTGCTGATTTGGTGAAAGCGTTAACACGTTTTGTGCCATCTAGACGGTAACAAGAGCAGGTTGTGTGCTGATCGGGTGTAAGCGTAAATACATTTGTGCCGACTAGACGGTAACAGGAGCAGGTTGTGTGCTGATCGGGTGTAAGCGTTAACATGTTTTGTGCCAACTAGACATAAACAGGAGCAGGTTGTGTGCTGATTTGGTGAAAGCGTTAACACGTTTTGTGCCATCTAGACGGTAATAGGATAAGGTTGTGTGCTGATCGGGTGTGAACGTTAACACATTTTGTACCAACTAGACATAAACAGGAGCAGGTTGTGTGCTGATTTGGTGTAAGCGTTAACGCGTTTTGTGCCAACTAGACGGTAACAAGAGCAGGTTGAGTTTTGGCAATGCGTAAATATTTTAACACGTTTGTGCTTTATGGGTATTAACAGATACAGGTTTTGTACCAATTCGGTGAAAACATTAAGAGGTGCTTGTATTGTGCCAATTTACGTAAATGAGAACAGGGTTTGGGCTGATTGGGTTTAGTCGTACAAAACACGTTATGTGCAGATTTGACGCAGATCTGACATGGACAGGTTTTGTGTTGACCAAATGTAAACATTTAACTTGTTTTGTTCTGGTTGGATGTAAACGATAACAGGTTTGAGCAGATTGGGCATAAACGTTAACACGTTCTTGTTGAATTAGACGCTAGCTTGAATTGACTCTATGTTTGTGCAGATTTGGTACATAAAGGTTAACACGTTTTTTGTTGTATTAGAAGTTAGCATGACAATGTTTTATGTTAGCTAGATGTAAATGATAACAGGTTTACGTAGATTGGGTATAAAAATGTTAGCATGTTTTGTGTTGTACTAGGCGTAAACATGACCATGTTTTATGTTGACTAAATGTGAACACTAACAGGTTAACTGAACATGTTTTAAGTAGGATAAATGTAAACATTAAAAAATTAACGCAGATTGGGTATATAAATGTTAACAATTTTTGTTTTACTAGACGTTAGGATTAAAATGTCTATTGTTGGTTAAATGTACACAGCCACAAGTTTAGTGTCGATTTGGTATAAACATAAACAAAGTTTCTGTTGTTTAGATGAAACATTAACAGGTTTTATGTCGGTCAAATGAATCATTCACAAATTTTGTTTAAATTTAACATTGCTAATAGTACATGTATGTAGATAAATACAGGTGTGATGTGTTTAGAAACTGATGTAATAAAAAAGTGTTGCAAATTCTTCCTCTCTTTTCACACGAATATATGTAAGAGATGTTATTATCGAAATCATTCATGGGAATCACAGCTTTACCTAGCTCCTGTGTACCCAGGGTATGTGTGATAAATTGTCGTAATAATTCTTAAAATACTTCTATATAATGTAATGATCCAATGAAAATTGATCATATAAGGTGATATATTGCGTGACTTACTTAGCTACGTAATTCTGTTGTATATCTTAAACGAAATTCTTCCGCGAGTTTGAACAATCTTTTTTAAAAATACATTTGTTTAAGTTTCAAAATATTCTTATTTCGGACATATTTAACAATATTAATATAGGATGGATAATTGGACTGGTTATTCGAATATCAGTGAGGTAAGTTGTTACATTACGTTTAGATACTTATAAGAAATCGATCACTTATTGGGTTCCAAATTTTATTTTATTTTTGGTTAAAATAGTCAAGCGGAAAATATTTCTATTATTCTGTATATTATGTGTAATATAATTAATCATTTTGTATTTTGTATGTGGCACAAAATGTTATGTTGATTATTTTTTATTACATATGTGGTACAGTTTATCATTCTGTAGTATATATGTGTGGAATAGCTGATTGCTCTGTTTCACGTGTAGTATACATGTAGTTGATTATTCTATATTATATATGAGGCATAGCCGATTATTCCATGCCATGTATGTAGTATAGTTGATTATTTTGTATTACATGTGTGGTATAGTTAATTATTCTTTATTACATGTGTGGTATAGCTGATTGCTGTGTTTCACACGTGTGGTATACATGTAGTTGATTATTCTATATTATATATGAGGCATAGCCGATTATTCCGTGCCATTTATGTAGTATAGTTGATTATTTTGTATTACATGTGTGGTATAGTTGGTTATTCTTTATTACATGTGTGGTACAGTTGATTATTTTGTATTACATGTGTGGTATAGTTTATTATTTTGTATTACATGTGTGGTATAGTTGATATCCTTTATTACATGTGTGGTATAGTTGATTATTCTTTATAACATGTGTGGTATGGATGATTATTCTTTATTACATGTGTGGTATAGTTGATTATTTTTTATAACATGTGTGGTATAGTTGTTTATTCTGTATTACACATGTGGCATAGTAGATTATTCTGTAATACCTTTGTAGTATAGTTGATTATTCTGTATTACCTTTGTGGTATAGTGAATTATTCTGTATTACACATGTGACATAGTAGATTATTCTTTATTACCTTTGTGGTATAGTTAATTATTCTGTACTACATTTGTGGTATAGTGGATTATTCTGTATAACATATGTGGCATAGTAGATTATTCTGTATAACATATGTGGCATAGTAGATTATTATGTTATCACATATAAAGTATAGTGGATTATTCTTTATTACACATGTGACATAGTAGATTATTCTTTATTACCTTTGTGGTATAGTTAATTATTCTGTACTACATTTGTGGTATAGTGGATTATTCTGTATAACATATATGGCATAGTAGATTATTCTGTATAAGATATGTGGCACAGTAGATTATTATGTTATCACATATAAAGTATAGTTGATTATTCTGTATTACATATGTGGCATAGTAGAATATTCTGTTATCACATAAAGTATTGCTGATTATTCTGTATTACATATATGGCATAGTAGATTATTCTGTTATCACATATACAGTATAGTTGATTATTCTGTATTACATATGTGGCATAGTAGATTATTCTGTTATCACATAAAGTATTGTTGATTATTCTGTATTACATATGTGGCATAGTAGATTATTCTGTTATCACATATGAAGTATAGTTGATTATTCTGTATTACATATGTGGCATAGTAGATTATTCTGTTATCACATATAAAGTATAGTTGATTATTCTGTATTACATATGTGGCATAGTAGATTATTCTGTTATCACATATAAAGGTATAGTTGATTATTTTGTTTCATACATGTAGTACAGTTAATTATTCTGTATTATATGTGTAGCATAGTTGATTATTTTGGATCGTGTATTTGGAATAGTTTATTATTGATCAAGCTGTAGTTCCTATATCATGTGTAATACATTTGAATATTCTGTATTACATATGTGGCATAGTAGAATAATCTGTTATCACATACATAGTATAGTTGATTATTTTGTTTCATATATGTAGTACAGTTGATTATTCTGTTTAACGTTTGTGGTGCAGATTGTTATATTCTATTGATCTACATTACTATGTCCTATATATGATTATTCCATATAAGATGTACATGTGTTATGATAATTATTTCGTATTAAGTATAACTAGAAAATCTAATCTAGCTTTATTTATCTGAATACTATTTCTTATATATATAAAATATGTGTTACGAGTTATTATTCTGTATCTGATACGCATCTTTCCAAGTCAAGGTTTTCTGACCAACTTCGTTCCTCATACATAAGAAACGAAGTGGATCAGAAAACCTTGACTTGGTAAGATGCTGATACGTGGAATTAAAAAGAGAATGCCTTCCTAATATCCGACCATTGCAGTTTAAATCACCACGCCTTTCACCCCTAGTAAGCCCGATTTTGAACCCTATTGCAATCTGTCTGATTTATATAGGACATTTGCCACTTTATGTGCGCTTTGCCAATGAACCTTGCCACATATGTAACCGGCTTTTCTCCCCACTCCATTAAACTTGACCACCACCGTACAACGTATAAAACGTTGAATATGGTTTAAAGAAAGAAATAAATAGGTCGAAAATTCCAACATCTCTATTTTTTTCAGTCGTTGTCGGAACCTTGCGCACATATAAAGTTGACAAAAAATTATCCATATTGGGACCAACAACTTTGTCCGCTGTCCGGGTAAGGGAGGTGTCCGCTTATTTAACAAACGCTAACAACGTAAATCGGAACCTAGACAAACTGTCCGTTATCGGAGGCTATCCGCTGAATTAAGGTGCCCGTTATGACAGATATTACTGTATATCGATTAATATTTTGGGGGATGTGACTGTTTTGCATACAAAACACATTGTAGCGACGTCATTAACACTTTGATTTTGGTCACACTGTTACCATTGATCTATTACCTTTATTGAATTTACAGAGATCGGGAAAAGAACGACCACCGCTTCCACCATTACGAAGGATGACCGAAGATCGGTTGTACAGATGGGCAGATTTTCGTATCCTGCTAAATTCTGATTTTTGTCACGACATTGTCCGACGCGAGACGAACGACATGCCACCACTACATCGATTTCGCGACATAGACAATTTGATATCCAAATTTATGGCGGATCCAGTGGTTACAAATGTCGGTGGAGCCTTAAGAAACACTTTCTGCAAAACACACGACGCTCTTCGCGGAAATGCTTACTTTATTTTTGGAATTCCGAGAGTTCAGAGATTCAGCACGGAAATTTACAGTTGCTATGATGTTGCCCCAACAAAAGTAGAACATTCCGAAAACAGGGATATGGAAAATAGAACACCGGAATCTTAAAATGAACAATCAAGAGTACGCACGATTGCACCATTCCCTAGTAGAGAAATAGACAACAATTTCAGTTTTGTTCCTTCAGTTCCCAGACCTGACGATTTTCCTACTGCAAAATTTTTGCGTTCTTATATTGTAAAACCGACAACACCATGGGATGAAGATGAAACAAAGTGATATCCATTAACAAGTATAATACGCGAACACGACCACATAAAACGGATTCACACCTCTCTACAAGATCATAACATTAAGTTTGTTTCCAGAAATATCCGTTCTGTCCGGCACGGTTTTTTTATTATACGTTATGCGTATAACATGATTAAGTGGATGGCCGGTGGTCCCTTACCGGGTACAATGTACAAGTAACCGGGTTCTCTCCTCCACCATTTACGAACTGGCCGCCACCATATAAGTGAAAATTTGTTGACAATGTCGTTAAACACTATTCAAAATTCCAAAATACATGCGTCTCATGTTTTTATTAAATTTCAGATGGGTGCTCCAGCTCACAATGATAAATTACGCTAGATTTCCAGCATAGCTCAATGATTAGGTATACTTATGTATAATTGAAGTTTAATAGTAGGCCTATAATTTTCTCGAAGTAGGCCTAGTTAAATGTCACATCAAAGTGTACTTCTGATCATGCTTCCGTGTCTATGATTTTCATTTAATTTTGACAAATATCTATGTGATTCGTTTTACCAAAACCAACGAAGCGTATGGTGAAATTGTCGTCATAAAAAATGGTGAAATCAAGTTAAAGTGGGATATGTCGCAAATTAACAAAGATAAAGGTACACATCTATCTAAATTGTTTGTTTGTTGTTGTTTAACGTATGGAGACGTCACCAAATGCCGATGAAGGCGGCTTCAAATTTTGGTCTATGCTCGGCACTTACGGCCATTGAACAATGAGGGTTCTTTAATGTGCTGTGACTGTGATACGGGACCTCAGTTTTTACTGTCTCATCCGAAAGACAGGAAACCAACTTGTCGCCGGCTGGATTCGAACTCACGACATCACGATCAAGAGTCGAGCGCACTACCTACTGAGCCCGGCCGGTTCTCTATCTAAATAAAAAAAACATACATGGTTACATAGCACTATAGATATTTCATATAAGTAACATTCAATTTGAGACGAAAGCTGCTCATCACATATTATTACGGCGACCCATTGTTGTCATTTTATTATTTTTTTATAATCTTGATTTATCTTGAAATACTAGATTCTATCTTGAATTTTCAAGTTTTTAGTTAGGAGTTTCCATACTATCGTGAAATTTCAAGATATCATTTTGAAATTTAAGATTCATTCTGGAATTTTCAAAAACTTTAAAATTCAAGAAACTACAGTAACTTGAAATTTAAAGATATTATCTTGAAATTTCATTATAAATCTCGATTATATAGAAATGCTCACAATGTAATAAAAAACAGAACAGAACATAAACTTTGGTCATCTACATGTGCCATAAACTAACGCCATTGAAATAATTACAATGACAAAGTATAAACTTTGGTCGCCTACCTGTGTCATATCATAATACCTTTGTGTTAAAGAAAACGAAAAACCATAAACCTTGATCGTCTTCCTGTGCCATATCCCAAGGCCATTCCAAGTTTTTATTTATTTTTTTATTTTTAGCGTCCAACCTAAAATCAAAATATATCTTTCTAACAGGGACAGCGAAAGCAAAGTATCTTTTTATGATACACATGGTAATTTTATGAAACCAATGTAATTTTATGCACATGTTTTCCTAATGTGTTAACAAAAGAAAAACAAAATTAAACTTATAAAAACCATATCTATGGCACATATCATTAAATAACATATGAAATGTTTTCACTCTGATGAAAATAAATGTTCATGTCTACTGTTCAATTCCCCAAAGATGTTTGTTTTTTTCTGTTTTTGTTTTTGTTTTGGTTTTTTTCTTTATATATCTCAGAACCTTATCTATCAGCGGACGCTTAGCAAAGAAAAAAACTTGGAATGGCCTAACCACATTGTATAAAAAAAAGACAACGAGAAAGCATAAACTCTGTTCGCCTTCCCATGCCACATACTAATCTCATTGTAATAAAGACAAAACATAAACCTTGATCACCTACCCGTGTCACATCCTAATCTCATTGTAATAAAGACAAAACATAAACCTTGATCACCTACCCGTGTCACATCCTAATCTCATTGTAATAAAGACAAAACATAAACCTTGATCACCTACCCGTGTCACATCCTAATCTCATTGTAATAAAGACAAAACATAAACCTTGATCGCCTACTCGTGCCACATCCTAATCCCAATGTGGTAAAAAAAACGAGGTAACAAAAACTTTGGCCGTCTACCTGTGTCTAAATAACCCCAATATAATAAAGACAACGCCAGAACTTACTAGGTCGCCTACCTTTGTCATATCCTAATCCCAATGTAATACTAAATAGATGCTAGAAAGCATCAAACTCGTTCCCTACATGTGTCATATCCTAATCCCAATGTAATAAAGACAAAACATAAACCTTGATCACCTACCTGTGTCATACCCTAATCCCAATGTAATTAAGACAAAACATAAACCTTGATCACCTACCCGTGTCACGCCCTAATCCAATTGTAATAAAGACAAAACATAAACCTTGATCGCCTACTCGTGCCACATAATAATCTCATTGTAATAAAGACAAAACATAAACCTTGATCATCTACCTGTGTCATATCCTAATCTCATTGTAATAAAGACAAAACATAAACCTTGATCGCCTACTCGTGCCACATAATAATCTCATTGTAATAAAGACAAAACATAAACCTTGATCACCTACCCGTGTCACATCCTAATCTCATTGTAATAAAGACAAAACATAAACCTTGATCACCTACCCGTGTCACATCCTAATCCCAATGTGGTAAAAAAACGAGGTTACAAAAACTTTGGCCGTCTACCTGTGTCATAAATAACCCCAATATAATAAAGACAACACCAGAACATAAAACTAGATCGCCTACCTTTGTCATATCCTAATCCCAATGTTATACTAAAGAGATGCTAGAAAGCATCAAACTCGTTCCCTACATGTGTCATATCCTAATCCCAATGTAATAAAGACAAAACATAAACCTTGATCACCTACCTGTGTCATACCCTAATCCCAATGTAATAAAGACAAAACATAAACCTTGATCACCTACCCGTGTCACACCCTAATCCCAATGTAATAAAGACAATACATAAACCTTGATCGACTACCTATGTCATACCCTAATCCCAATGTAATAAAGACAAAACATAAACCTTGATCACCTACCCGTGTCACACCCTAATCCCAATGTAATAAAGACAAAACATAAACCTTGATCGCCTACCCGTGTCACACCCTAATCCCAATGTAATAAAGACAAAACATAAACCTGGATCGACTACCTATGTCATACCCTAATCCCAATGTAATAAAGACAAAACATAAACCTTGATCGCTTTCTTGTGTCATGTACTTATTATTCCCAATGTAATAAAGACAAAACATAAACCTTGATCGCCTTCTTGTGTTATACCCTAATCCCAATGTAATAAAGACAAAACATAAACCTTGATCGCCTACCCGTGTCACACCCTAATCCCAATGTAATAAAGACAAAACATAAACCTTGATCGCTTTCTTGTGTCATGTACTTATTCAAATGCAATAAAGACATCTGCTCTATAAATCTGTATGATTTGTTATATACTTTAGTTTTTTAATGTGTTATATCATCGATGATCTACTGGACGACGAAACTGCGTCAAAAATGTCATCCCCATTTACATCGTAACGGAAAAGAGCCGATCGTGAAGACAAGGATTGAAATCTATCGCAAGTTATAGCGTGAGATGGAAAAATCTCAGTCACAAAAGCTTGCAACTTGAATGCAGAGTATATTTCTATAGTTCTACCAAGGTAAATTGACACATATTTACAAACACAACGAGTCGAAATTAAATCATAACAGGGGTGTCAGGTACGCTTTTTTGGCGCAAAAATCAGTGATGCATTGAATCAGAACAAGGTAAAATGTTTTACCCGTACCTGTTGCACCCTATTATGGGAAAATAGATAGTATTTTGTTGTTGTTGTTGTTGTTGTTTTTATATAGAGGCCGGATGTACCTCTTTACCATGGTGGACCTATACATGTACATGTATATGATAAAGCATACATGGTTTGAATTTTGTTATCACAAATTTATACGAAATGAATGTTGATTAACAAAAACAAATCACAAAATAACGATAATAAACAAAAATAATAATACAGATACAAACACGACATCAAAATTAAAAGGAGTTGGAAATGTTTTTTTTATGGCTTTTGCTTGCTTGCTTGTTTGATTGTTTTGCATCCGATCAAGAATTGTTCACTTATATTAATATGTCATCAACTTTAGGTGAGTGACACAAATTTTGACCTGTGCTATGTCCTGATGCTAATGCAGTGAGAGTCACTGAGTGACACGGGACCTCGGAAAGATCAGTGACTCTCAATTCGTATGCCGAGCGTTTGGCGAGGATACAGCCATTGCCATTTTAAGAATGTCTTTGGTATGACCTGGTAGGGCGAGTCGAACGCTCTACCACTAGGACACCACAAGCGGTGGTTTAATAATAATGCAGTTCTGTGTAGCACACATTAAATACAGCCTTGAGCCCAGTGTTACGAAGTTCAGGGTATACTCGAATTAAAAAAATAATAATTTATTCATTTTCATTGATTTCATTATTATTTCGGTGTGCAATTTTGAGTAAGGATAAACAGTTATTGCTCGTCTGAAGCAGAAATTGTGAATACAGGCCGAAGGTCCCTTTCCGGGTACATTGTAACCGGGCTCTCTCATCTACCATTAAAACTCGACCGCCACCATAAAAGTAACCAAATAAAATGTTGAATCTGGCGTAAAAAAAATTAAAATAATATCGAACTCCCTCAGTCGTAATTTAGTCTTCAAACAAGTCGGAAGAGAAATTAATTCCCAGACGTATTTTGCACTATTGAATACTGCGTGTGTGTTATATAGTCTAGTATATCTAGAAATATTTTGATGTACGCCATCAGTAAACAAATTTTTAATTTTCCGCAAAACTAGATGTTTCTCTGTCCCAAACGCTGTGCACCGTTCTCAAATGTGTGATATTTTAATTATTGAAATATCAAAAGTTCAAAACTAATGTTTTAATATTTTAAATGGGGAAATGATAATGTGTTTTCTTTTGAATCGCATCAAGAAGTTTTATAAATTATAATATATAAAAGATAAAAATGAAAGTTGAGCTTGAGTTTTACTGAAGTTGGTGACGTCATGCCCAGATTACATTTCTTTTTCAACCTTTTAAATGTCACATTAAAATCCAACTTTTAAATATCATGTTTTCACTTTTTAATTTACAAGGGTTAATATCAAAATTTTACTTTATTTAGTTTAAACTTTATTTGTAAACAGAACTCATATACACACATTGCTCACAAATTACAGTCAAAAGGATTTGGAAAACAAGCACATTTAAGTACTTATGTATATATATTAGATACAATAAAAAGCAAGCAATTTGAATGAGAAGGGGTAGTCATAAAGCATGCAGGAGTACTTTATTTAAATTCAATGAACACGTTATAAAATATCATTATCACGTTCTTACATTTTGGTAAAACCCCTGGTTAATAAAAAAAGTGGGAACATAAAAATAAAAACATTGAATATGAAGCGCGTAATATGCAAATTCCTGGCTACCACTATATACATCGATAATTAATGATATCCAGTACCGATGGGGATGACGAATTTTTAACAGGTTCCGTTTTTCAAACCCAGCACTGGCAGTGATAGTGAATTTTTAATAAGGTCCGTTTTTGCATACTCAGTACCGACAGTGGTGGCGGCGGAATTTTAATAGGGTCTGTTTTCCATAGTCAGTACCGACAGTGGTTGCGAATTTTAATAGGGTCTCCTTTTCATACTCAGTACCGACAGTGATGACGGATTATAATTAGGGTTCAATTTTCATACTCAGTATCCGACGGTGATGGTGGATTTGAATAGGGTCCGTTTTCATACTCAGTACCAACAGTGGTGGCGAATTTAATAGGGTCTACTTTTCATACTCAGTACCGACAGTTATTGCGGATTTTAATTAGAGTCGTTTTTTTCATACTCAGTGCCGACAGCGATTGCTAATTTTAACAGGTCTGTTTTATCATTCCCAGTGATGGCGAATTTATAATGGGGTTCGTTTTTGATACTCATTACCGACAGTGGTAGCGAATTTACAGTAATAGCGTCCATTTTTCATATTCAGTACCAACTTTGATGACAATTTTTTAATATGGTCAGTTTTTTCATATTCAGTACCGATATTGATGACGATTTTTTTGATATGGTTAGTTTTTCATACACAGTACCGACATTGATGACGATTTTTTTTATATGGTTAGTTTTTCATACACAGTACCGACATTGATGACGAATTTTTGATATGGTCAGTTTTTCATGTTCAGTACCGACATTGATGACGATTTTTAAATATGGTCAGTTTTTCATATTCAGTACCGACATTAACGACGAATTTTTAATATGGTCAGTTTTTCATACACAGTACCAACATTGATGACGATTTTTTGGTAGGGTCCGTTTTTCATACTCAGTACCGACAGTGGTGGCGAATTTTAACAGAGTCTGTTTTTATACTCAGTACCGCGACAGTGGTGGCTAATTTTTGATAGGGTCTTTTTCATACTCAGTACCGACAGTGATGGCGAATTCTAACAGGGTCTGTTTTTTTAATACTCAGTACCGACAGTGGTGGCGAATTTAAAATAGGGTCTGTTTTTTCATACTCAGTTCCGACAGTGACGGCGAATTCTTAATAGGGTCTTGTTTTTTTCCCATACTCACGGTACCGACAGTGATGGTGAATTTTCAATTGAGTCTGGGTTTTTTTCACCCAGTACCGACAGTGATGGCGATTTTTAATAGAGTCCTCTATTCATACATAGTATCGACACTGATAGGGATTTTTTTTTTTTTTTTTTTTTGATAGGGTCCGTTTTTCATACTCAGTATCGACAGTGATGGCGATTTTTAAAATAGAGTTAAATGGTTTCCATATACAAAATAAAACCTACCGAGTACTGAATACTGTTTCATAATCGGGTTTTATCCCGTAGAAAGAGCAGGGGAGATTCGACCGTTGGTGGCAAGGAGAGCTTGCAAATGTAGGTATGTGAATGTGTATCAAAACATTTATCAATTTTCCTTTTCTTATTCATCAGAAAAAATACAATTCCCTTACGATGATTTTCAGTAGCGGATCCAGAATGTTTTCAAGGGGTGGGGTGAAGGTGGAATCGATGTATATTATAATATGTATTGTAGAATATAAACGTCAGAACCGCATATTAGATTGTATCAGTTTGATAGGATGGGTATCCATTTAAAATAAAAAAAAATCAGAGGACATGCAAGACATATCACATGATGTGCAATGATGGGGTGAGGGTTCGGATTTTTTCAATAATTTCAAAACCGTGACTCTTGTGATGCCATTTTTTTTTTTTTGCTTCCAGATACCAAACCTCAATTCAATTAATATTAGATTAATTATTCTCTTAAGCATCTTACCATGAACTATTCATTTCGTTCTTATAAAAATAAAGTGGATTCAACTCCCATAAGTATATGCTTCTGGGTCCATCAACACGGTTCAATCCATGGTGTTGACAGCTAGGATGAATTTGATTGGCTAATATATGACACACCTCCGCTATGTAGGACATACTCAATGTAATTTATTGAAACATATATTTGATATGTCAGACACACACTAAACAGTTGACACTTGTTAAGAACCACGTGTAAAAATTCTTATCATATTTTCACATAACAATTTGTTTATGAGACATTATATTAAAATATTTCTGCTTTACATGTAGAGGTAAAGTGAGTTTGATAGAGTTATTCCCCTTGTCAGAGTTAAAGAAAAATCAACATGGCAGCCAGGTCCCTGAATGCGATGTATTCGGTTTCAAGATTATCTTGTCTGAAACCTGGGTTGACATGTCTGTCAACAATACAGGTAAATATAAAGACTGAAAATAATTAGAAAGAAATACTACTAAGTGTACATGTAAACAAAACTTCAAAAATGCCTTAACAAACTATTGTCAACAATGATACACGCTTGCCCTTGTTTAGCCGTTGTCCTTGATCAGATGAAGTTTTCGGAAGTGCAGCAGCGTAATGTGTTTCACATGTATCTGTGGGTTGGACAAGAGAGAGTAAACGAAAACCCATCCAATGCTTGCGATGCTTCAATTCCGAATAAGTAGGCCGACTAGTGCCGAGAGCTCGGTTTGACGTTCGTCTGCTGACCGCTAGATCTATAAATTTATTTCTAAATTCATCTTATGACAGAACACCGATAGCTATGTATGTACTTTCATAACTTTGTGTATATATGTAGCCTAGATCTGTGTACACGTATATTAATTCACTGTTTACTGTATTTATGTTAATTTGAATTATATAATATTCACTTGTGTTAGTATGCTCTTCTAATCAATCAATTTAAATTCTGAAATTGGAAATCAAATTGGCAAATATTGAAATAACATCATTGCATTCAGCATTTACATGTGCATTAATTTCTGTTGGAACATCGAGGACATTTCAGTAGAAATTACATGTAAATAAATTTTGCTAACGTATAGTCTAACTGACATCAGGGCTGGAAGTCACCAGTTTTATACTCAAGGTCTTTATTATTTTGACTATATTGTTGTTGATAAAAATTTCTGGATGTGACTGAATAGGAAACACATTATTATTTTCTTTTTCATTTACAAAAAAAAAAATGTAGGTTAAATTGACAATTTTCCTGTATTATATATAAATACCTCGAGTATTGTACTTAAAATGTGAGTATGTACTCTTTGTATTTGAATATTTCTGAAGTTTTCTTCACATGAGCAATAATTTACATCATTATTTCACAGCTGTATGACAAAAATATACAAAAGTTCACATCCAGTTGCAGCATAAATCTTGTGTTTTCATCTCAAGATCATAAAACTTGGTACATACTTCAATATTGAGTAAATTTGATGATTTTGGACCTGGAGTATACACTCATCTCAAAGTATCTAGAATATACATGTATTAGTGGCCCACAGTCTATACATGTATAATACCGGTAATCTACTTTGTTTATATAAAGTGGAACTTTGCAATTAACTGAATGATTCAAATTGACCTGATTAATGAGGTGGTCTCTTAAGTGAGGTTCTGTGCTTTTTAAAAAAATATTTATTAAAAGATTAGAAATTTATGATGTGAATTGTGAGGTGAGACCAGTCAGGTGATCTCCAAAGTGAGGTGATCTTTAGGCCAGGTTCCACTGTACCATGCTGCTTCATGCCAACTGCCATGTAATTACATCAATATTTTCCTGAACAACTCCATATATTATACAGTAAAACCTCTTTATAATGTCCCCTCCCCTATTTCATTTGCCATCTCGCTTAACACCACAATTTTTGGAAGTCCACTTTTCCCTATACCAGTATTTTCATTAAAGGTTTCCCTTCAACCTATCACCATACCTTGTTATAGTGCTAGATAATGGCCAAGCAAACAATGGTAGTATAACAAACTTTTACTCTATACAACAGTGTGCATATTTCATGCACCAAAAAGTATTTAAATGTATATTGAATGCAAAATGAATGGGTAATATAAGGCAAAGTCACTTGGCAACACTTGTTTAGAATTTGGGCAATACGAGTAAAAACAGGACAGGAATCACAAAGTTTTGCTTGGGCATAGTGGTCACTGGTCATGGTATACATTACAATGCATCATATTTTTACTATGACAGGCTCATAAAATATATTAGTTTAAGCCTGTGTTTACTCACTGAAAAATCTTAGCATATACAGAGAACCCGATTTACAACGACATTTATTTTAACGGAATATTCGGTATCCGGCAAGAATTGCTCGGGAACAAACGTACATATACAAAAAAAAGTACTCATTACAACGGAATATTCGGTATCCGACTCCGACATTAGATTCCGGGAACAAATAAACAAAGCTCAGTGTAAATAAACTGTTTACAACGACGTAACATAGAACCCACCAGCTGATCTGGCTATTGTTATCATTCTTGATTTTATTCACGGTTGAGTTCACAGATGAAAATAATTGCCAATCAAACAATTACACCATCAATTGTTTTTTAATCTTCACTGATAGGTGATGGCCTAGGTGTCAACAATTAGTGTTTGAATCACCCTTACCCGTACGTCAGTAGGCCTAATGTTTATAAAGCATCAGTAGGTTTCGTTTCAACTGAACTGACAGGAAGTGAAATACAAGCTGGGTACAAATTGAAAAAATAAGATGATAAATAAAGAATAAAAAATACACATAGTTGACAAGTTCCGTTAGGTTACATTCTGATGTGGTTACAATGGCGTATCTGTAAATTATTTCAGTGCTTGCAATAGCAGTAGACATTTTACTAAAACCTTATTTATGAAAAGCATTTTTAAGATAATTGTATCAGCAATTTCTGCATTTTTTTATTTTAACAATAAAGTGTCTAAATCGGAATCTGGAGATATACTATTACATTGGGGCTTTTGTACATGATTAATGCATTTTACGACATCACTGATTTATGACTGATTTAATGAAAAAATAATTGTGCGTCAATGTTAACAAGATTAGCTTGCATAAATTTTATTTATATATTTTCATAGAGATTGTAATATTGTTTTAAGTTTATTTATTTACATATAAAAATATATGCGTAAATGATACTCAAGGGAGCTAAGTATGAAATGCCCAACACATCAAATTCATTACAGTGACAAATTCGATATAACGTCATTCCTACATGGGAACAAACATGGTCGTTGTAAAGAGGGTTCACTGTACTTACTTATTTATCGTTAGTATCATTATTTATTTTTTTTTTTTGGCAGTTTACAAACAATTTCAGTACCACAAGTAGAAAACTAAAGGCAAATTTTTTCAACAGTGCTGAAGAGGCTGTGAAGGATATACAAGATGGATCCAAACTTTTAGTTGGAGGTAAGTTTTGTTACAGTAAATACTAACAATATACCGGTAATATTGTTTTACACCACACTCAGCAATTGATCAGTCATACAGTGGTGGCCAGTTTTGAATGGAGAAGTTGCAAACTGGGTAAAAGTGTACCCAGGAAGAGACCACTGTCCTACCACAAGAATCTGACATGCTTCCCCACATAATCAACATGTATTCCAATGGGGCATGACTCTGTGACCATTAGATGTAAGAGGCATGGTGGTTTGAAGTAACTAAGTAAAATTTCTATTGATTTAGGGATAAAAGGTCATGGGTCAAGGTAAAACTGATCTAGCAAAAATCGTCTGAAAGTGATGTAGCCATGGAAAAGAATACACAACAGCCTCCTGTGCAGAAATTCTATAATCATCTTTGATGTAGTCTCTGAGGCAGTAATCCTGATGTTAGTGTAGGTCAGATGATAAATAATGTATAGGGATGCCAGAATTTGTCATGTTTTACATGAATTTTCAGCTTTAACCATTACTTGATCATGATGCATGTATATGTATTTACAGCTTTAACCATTTCTTGATCATGATGTATGTACATATATTCACAGGTTTAACCATCTCTTGATCATGGTGCATTTACATATTTAAAGCTTTAACAATTTCTTGATCATGGTACATTTACACTTATTTACAGCTTTAACCATATCTTGATCATGATACATATTCATATGTTTACAGCTTTAACCATTTTTTGATCATGATGCATGCACATGTATTTAAAGCTTTAACCATTTCTTGATCATCATGTATGTACTTGTATTCACAGGTTTAACAATTTCTTGATCATGGTGCATTTACATATTTAAAGCTTTAACAATTTCTTGATTATGGTGCATTTACATTTTTTTCAGCTTTAACGATTTCTTGATCATCATGTATGTACATGTATTCACAGCTTTAACCATTTCTTGATCATGATGTGTGTACATGTATTTACAGCTTTAATATTTCTTGATCATGATACACGTATATATATATTTACAGCTTTAACCATTTCTTGATCATGATGCATACACTTGTATTTACAGCTTTAACCATTTCTTGATCATGATGCATGCACACTTGTATTATACAGCTTTATAGCTTTAACCATCTTTCTTGATGCATATACAACCCGGATGCTCCTGTCACTGACATCCCGTGTATTCACAAAGATTTGATCAATGATACGATAGGCCAAAATTTGACACTTTACGTCTCCATGTATTTATAGCTTTAACCATCAAACAAACAAGATGCATATATATATATATTTACAGCATTAACCATCTCTTGATCATGATACATGTATTTACAGCTTTAACTGTTTAATGATCATGATACATGTATGTACAGCTTTAACCATCTCTTGATCATGATACATGTATGCACAGCTTTAACCATCTCTTGATCATGATACATGTATTTACAGCTTTAACCATCTCTTGATCATGATACATGTATTTACAGCTTTAACCATTTCATGACCATGATGCATGTATTTACAGCTTTAACCAGCCCTTGATCACGATACTGTACCTGTACATGTATTTCAGGTTTTGGACTTTGTGGTATACCTGAAAATTTGATTGGAGCTTTACAAGGATCAGAGATTAAGGAATTAACTGTTGTCAGTAACAATGCAGGAGTTGACGATTTCGGATTGGGATTATTGTTGCAACAGAAAAAGGTAAACAAAATGATAGGTGGGATCTGTACCTGGGAGACAGCCTGTGAGGAGCCAATGAAGTTTTACTACCATATTTGTCTACTTTATTATACAGTGTAACCTGTCTTGAGAGATAACTGTAATGAAAGACAACCTGTCTATAAAGACCGTTTTCATAAAATCACTTGGTTAAGCAATTATTTCATCTTGACCTTTCATGAAGGACCACCTGTCTTTAGAGACCATATTTTTGTGGCAGATGTGGTGGTCTCTCCGAACGGGTTCCACTGTGCTAACAGAAATTCCATGTCTGAATTCCTGAAAAAGTTACAACTAAAAATGATTATAAGGTCAAAATGCACACCAGGTGAAAGTGTCTTGTTATGCAGTTATTGTGGTACATCTTAAATTCCATGTCGAGTTAATGTGTCCTCAACAGTTCATGTCTTTATCAGATTAAGGTGTCTTAATGTCTAGTCTATTATCTGTATCAGGTTAAAGTGTCATACATATTTAAGTCAGATTATTGTGTCTACATCAATGAGTATCAATGTCTGTCAGATTAAGGTATTTCAGTGTTTGTATCAGATCTTTACATATCTGCCAACCTTCCTTCTTTTGTGGGAGAGTCTCCCACTAAAATATCGAAATTTCAGAAATATCCTGCTTGCCGGTCCGCTACCATGCATGGAGTATACAATCTCACGCATTTGGATATTTTAACCCTGCAATGACTTGCAAGTAAAAGTTGGAATCCGGGCAACAAGATTTCAATGGTACTTTTCCCAGCCATGCAAGTAATAATGTCAGTAGAAGTACAACAATTCATCACTCTAAAAAGCTGAAGTTTCAAAAATGATCCATTTCCTTGTATTTGTAGTTCAAAATGCATTTCTAAGAACAATTAGAAACTAAAGTAATTATTTTATTGACAATTCAACACATTAATCTTTACCTCATGGCCGAAAATGTCACAAAACACATCGTGTGTTGTCTGCTGTTGCTTGCAGTTTATGGGTGAAGTGGAAGTTGGGTGTTAAATGAAAGAACCGATACCAAACGGAACTGAATTTCAGGATGTGTTAACATGATGATACATGTAACACTACATAGTGTATAAAAGTTGTAAAATCTGAATTAAATGTAGGTGATTGAGAAACGTAAAATTAGTTACTGTAAATTCAAGTTTTAATGAAATACATAAAAAACAAAATCAAAATATGGCATGTTATGAGTATGGTCTACAATATAAAAATGAACTGAAGAAATAAAGTATTAACTCTCATTGGTGTTTTGTAATGTACATGTATGTAGTGTACAGATAATAAATTTCGGCTGAAAAGTGCTGTACTGATGTAGTTGTTTTATAGTTACAAAGTGTGGTACTGATGTAGTTGTTCTACAGTTACAAAGTGCTGTACTGATGTAGTTTTTCAATTGTATTTATGTTTTACAGTTACAAAGTGCTGTTCTGATGTAGTTCGATCTACAGTTACAAAGTGTGGTACTGATTTAGTTGTTCTATAGTTACAAAGTGCTGTATTGATGTAGTTGTTCAATTATATTTGTAGATCAAAAGAATGATTTCATCTTATGTTGGGGAAAATGCAGAATTTGAGAGGCAGTATCTCAGTGGAGAACTCGAAGTGGAACTGACACCACAGGTAATTAGTATTTTTAGCTCACCTGGACCAAAGTCAGTATTATAGAAATGGTTACAGGTACTTTTAGGAATCATTTCCTTATTCTTGATTTTGCCTTATATTATTTAAGTGTTATCTTATACAACATAGTAGTTAAAGAGAAATTTTAAAAGGCAGAAGTGATCAGCACACTCATCTACATAGAACAGACAGTGACAGACATCAGGTATTCCATTTAAAGGTATTATTTCTCTAACATTGGAATTGCATGTTTTCGATTTTTTGCCATATGAGTCTATACAAACATGTTAACTCTACCGATTTTAGTGGTAGTCTACCACTTTTTAGACAGATCTCCCGTCTACCACTTTTTTGTCCAAAACTTCTGATTTCTTTACATTTCTACCAAATAACAAAAGCACAGTAATTTTCCGTGTTTACTTCATACCTGTGCATTGTTTTGACAATATCCTGGCCTCCAGAGATATACAGACTAACTGCTTAATAATAATAAGTACTACTCATTACGCCTAATTAACGTTACCTGCAATTAGTTCTATCCCTTGTGAGACCCAAATCTTCATCCATGGATGACTATTAATTCTTGATAATCATTTAATTAGATTTACATCTTGGTAAACTTCTCCACGTGTTGATATGTCAGACGAAGAACAGATGATATGAGACCGCTTATATCACAAAATGACACTTATGATTGCATCTCATATTCTTGAAAAATAATGTTCCACGCCCCAATTATGTTTAAGAAATACGAACTAATACTAATGAAAGTTGTAATTTAATCCCAAAAGAAAGAGAGAATGAGTATTACATGGTTTGACATGTACATGCATATGCAACTCACAACAATTAATTGCTGCTTATATCATTGACAAAAAATAGTTTATCAATGAAAAATTGGTCTTGAAAATATTTAATGCAGTGGATGAAAACAACGTACTTAAATTTTAATGCAGCTGAACATTTGACAGAATTTTGCTTAGATCAGAAAATGTTTTTGGTATTTTACTAATCTGTCTTTATATATATATGTACTTGTCATGTGCTATTTAACCAAACTACATTGTAGCATTTTTTTTTTTACTTTTTATATAATTATTGATTAATTTGAAAAATGCATAACACACAAGAAAAAATAATTAAAAGACCCCGTAGTGATAATAACTAAATAAATGAGATGTAAAAAAATATTTTTTTCAAGATTTTTAATTTTGGATAATGAAAAATGAAGTTTGCCAATACATGTAATTTGAACAATACATTTTCAAGGCCTTACACTGTTTGACCATAATACTTTTGAAGAAATATAGTCAACCAAAATGCCGCGAAAAATGTCGCACACAATGCTACCACTTTGGAGGTGTAAATCTACCTCTTTTTGGTCATCAGAGGTTAATATGTTTGGCCTAGAAGACTCTGGTCATTTCCCCGTCTTTCTTTTCTTTTAATACAATGCAGATGTGCTAGAAAGTGGACTACATTTTGGGCAGTTTTTAATACATACATTGTCACTTCTTTGAATTATAGTACAACCTGTTGTATTTATGTTACTGAATGCTGAGAAGAAAAAAAAACTTGTCTTAATGTTCAACAGACCTGGTCAAACAAAGCCTGCCAAATGTTCTTCTCTCCAGGTCAATTTTATGCTGCTGTCTGTTTCTTTCTGTTTTTAAACTCTCTAAGTCTCTCCATCCATTCCTCCCCTCTCCCCTCCTCTCTCCCCTCCTCTCTCCCCTCCTCTCTCCACCCTCAACCTTTCTCCTCCCTTGACCTCTCTCCTCCCTCAACCTTTCTCCTCCCTTTACCTCTCTCCTTCCTCAACCTCTCTCCTTCCTCAACCTCTCTCCTCCATCAACCTCTCCTCCCTCAACCTCTCTCCTCCCTCAACCTCTCTCCTCCCCAACCTCTCTCCTCCATCCCTCCCTCCCACTGTTCTCCTCCATTCCCTCTCACACACTCACTCACTCACTCACTCACTCACTCACTTACTGTCAGGTCTCTTTTTTTCTCCTCAAACCATTATTACTATAGACTTCCAAAATATTTCGTATTAGTCATAATTAGAATCTGACCATAGACAGAAACATTTACACAGATTGAGCAGTAGGCATATTGTCACAAAATTGAAACAAAAATCTTAGTTATCTCCCTTTAACAATGATGCAAAGTTTCAGTGGAAAAATGTCTGTTAGTTATCTAATTAGTCAAACCTTATTTGAAATTACACACATCTAGATTCCATTTTTTTTATTATTATTTATCAATTCATTTAATTAATTTATTCATTTGTTTATGACTATATTATTTTTTGTCAATCAAGTGAAGGCAAAAAGCCTTGTAAAATTGATGTTTAGTTAGATAATTTTTTTTCACACAAGGAAAAAGTTTTACAAACACGGGTTTAATTACAGCAGTTATATGATTATTTCTACCGTAATTTCCTTCATATTGCCTGTGGGTAATACAATTTTTTTTCCAAGGAAAATATGGTCATACAGGCTATATGTCAGTGTGGGCTATCAGGATCTCTTTTTTTCTTTGTTGTGAATTAAATATTTAAAATAAAACAACGTTTGACAAGATAATATTTAATTTATCAACATAAATAATGATCATTTATTTCTTTAAGTACCAATTTCACTATAAAACATTCATACATGAAAGTTTATCCTACCACCAATTGAAATCGGTGTCCTTAGAGTTAATGCAACACAGTTCAATATGGTCTTGTGTATTATGGTTACCCAAAGACTATCTGGTAATGCAAGCTATCAGGTTTGCTTTTTTTCTAGAACAAGTATTTCAGGTCAGTGCAGGATGTGTGTTGCATGTGGCAATATGCAGGAATTTATAGAGGTATGAAATTAACAATGGGGTGCCAACTGAAGGCAATTTATTATTTTCACACTCAGATTACATGCACACATAGCAATAAACATCAGTGTAATTTATAGGAACATCTTATATTTATATAAGCATGATGTATATTACAGTTCCAGTTGAAAAAGAATTGACATCCTAACTGAGAGAAAACTGGCAGTCATGGGGCTTTTTAATACATGTCTGTTTACTTTTCAGGGAACATTGGCGGAACGGATTCGAGCAGGGGGTGCAGGTGTCCCGGCATTCTTTACACCAACTGGTTATGGCACCCTTATACAAGAAGGAGGGGCACCCATAAAATATGGTACAGATGGCACTGTTGAAATAGCTAGTCAGCCAAGGGAGGTAAGTGTAAATTAGTGGATGAAAACAAGATAATAGCAGCTAACAATATCAAGTTATTACAAGTAGCTGGATAGAAGATCTAAATTTTAACAAGTGATGGTGAGGAGTTCTTACTCTGTGGACTGTTTATGTAAGTTGTACAGTAGAACCTGTCTTCTGAGACTGTATTCTGAGACTACTTGCTTAAATAATCCTTTGAGTAAAATCCTTTTATGACCCCCCCTCCCCCCTTTTCATAGAAGGAAGGGCATATTGCTTTGCCGCTGTCGGTCAGTAGGTAGGTAGGTCCGTTGTCTGTACACCAACAGTTTCCCTTCATTATCGCTACAGTGGGTGCACATATTGAAATGAAATTTGGCATATAGATACATCATGAGAATATCTAAGTTGGGTTTTTATTTGGTTACCATCAAACAGTTTTGGACAGAGTTATGCCCCTTGAACTTAGAAATTCCAATAATTCACAGTTTCTGTTCAATATCTCTGCAATGGGTGTACATATATGAAATTTGGCATACAGATATGTCATGAATTGACAGAATTAAGCCCCTGAACTTTTCAATTCAATTTCCATTTATTGCGGAGGGTGCATAACTGTTTTACAAACAGCTCTTTGTTTGGGAGACATCCTGTCTTGAGACATCAATTGAATTGTAGATGGGATAGTCTCTAAAGTCAGGTTCTAGTGTATATGTAGCTGCAACATCCGTATACATCTTTGTTGTTGCATATTTCTGGCGGCTTGGTAACTTAGTGTGTTACAATGTAGGTTTTGTCAGGCTGATTTGGGTTTATCAAAGGCACCCCAAAATTTTGCTGAAAATTTCCAGTTGATTACAATAAAATTTCTTGTTAAAAGTTGAATAAATACCTAAAAATGTAGTACATATAATAAAATATGATTGACAAATCTTCACAACAATATTCTCATTTCTTCCAATAATAAAAAAAATTCTGAAGTTGAAAGTGTGATTGATGCGTTACAAAATATCAGAACAAGGGAAATAAAATTGTAATTTATTAATACCTGGTAAATTTGACATCATGATCAGTAAAATAGTGATGTTGTCCAAGTACAAAATAATGATGTTGTCTGAGTACAAAATAATGATGTTGTCCAAGTACAAAACAATGATGTTGTCCAAGTACAAAATAATGATGTTGTCCAAGTACAAAATAATGATGTTGTCTGAGTACAAAATAATGATGTTGTTCAAGTACAAAATAATCATGTTGTCTGAGTACAAAATAATGATGTTGTCCAAGTACAAAATAATGATGTTGTCTGAGTACAAAATAATGATGTTGTTCAAGTACACATTAATGATGTTGTCCAAGTACAAAATAATGATGTTGTCCTAGTACAAAATAATGCATTAATGATGCTGTCGGAGTACAAAATAATGATGTTGTTGGAATACAAAATAATGATGTTGTCGGAAAACAAAATAATGATGTTGTCCTAGTACAAAATTATGATGTTGTCTGAGTACAAAATAATGATGTTGTCCAAGTACAAAATAATGATGTTGTCCAAGTACAAAATAATGATGTTGTCTGAGTACAAAATAATGATGTTGTTCAAGTACAAAATAATCATGTTGTCTGAGTACAAAATTATGATGTTGTCCAAATACAAAATAATGATGTTGTCCTTGTACAAAATAATGCATTAATGATGTTGTCGGATTACAAAATAACGATGTCATCTGAAAACAAAATAATGATGTTGTCAGAATACAAAATAATGATGTTGTCTGAGTACAAAATAATGATGTTGTCCAAGTGCAAAATGATGATGTTGTGGGAGTACAAAATAATGCATTAATGATGTTGTCGGAGTACAAAATAATGATGTTGTTGGAGTACAAAATAAGGATATTTTCTGAAAACAAAATAATGATGTTGTCTTAGTACAAAATAATGCATTAATGATGTTATGGGAGTACAAAATAATGATGTTGTTGGAGTACAAATCTATCAGGTTGTTTTTATCATTAACATCATATGAAAATGTTTCCATGTAATTGCCGTGCTGAAAACATTTTTCAGAGAAACAATTTCACTCACAAGCCTTGATAAGCTTTACCAGAAATTTGGTTGCCTGTATGGAAAAATATTTTGATTGTGATTATGCATTTTATTTATCTATTGGAGTATGATTGATACAAGTGTATGTTGTTACAGAATTTCTACATGTATGATCATTTTGAAAAAAAAAAATGATTCACTTGTGCTCTTTTAAGTGTAAAACATTTGACTTGCAAGCATGAGATAAACTGTTCAATATCCAGTACATGTACTACGATTAGTTCAGATTTTACCGCTGTATATCTATTTCATTATCAATTCAACATATTCTGAGGTATCCATTATCTCAAATTTAAACCAAGTTTGGTATATTTCTTTTTATCAATTATATTCTAGGTGAGTTTGATCGTAGCCAAAATTCGGCAGTCTTAGCCAGAGTTATGGGACTTTAAAAAAATCTAGATTGACTTAGCTCTCGGGAAGGATGGGACAGTGTTAATACTGCTTGTTACTTTTGCTATTCATCATATGCATTGTTAAGTAAAAATATTTGTTTAAATAGTATTTCTTGCCACACTCAACAATTTTTCAGTTATATGGTGTCAACCAGTTTTTAATGGTAGAGGAGAGAACTTGGTTACCTGGGGAGATACCACCGGTCTTCCGCAAACATTATATTAGTCAAAGTACACCATCTCCTAGACTTGCGTTATCAAACATTATATTAGTCAAAGTACACCATCTCCTAGACTTGCGTTATCAAACATTATATTAGTCAAAGTACACCATCTCCTAGACTCACGTTATCAAACATTATATTAGTCAAAGTAAACCACCTCCTAGACTTGTGTTATCAAACATTATATTAGTCAAAGTAAACCACCTCCTAGACTTGCATTATCAAACATTATATTAGTCAAAGTACACCATCTCCTAGACTTGCGTTATCAAACATTATATTAGTCAAAGTAAACCATCTCCTAGACTTGTGTTATCAAACATTATATTAGTCAAAGTACACCATCTCCTAGACTTGTGTTATCAAACATTATATTAGTCAAAGTACACCATCTCCTAGACTTGCATTATCAAACATTATATTAGTCAAAGTACACCATCTCCTAGACTCACGTTATCAAACATTATATTAGTCAAAGTACACCATCTCCTAGACTTGCGTTATCAAACATTATATTAGTCAAAGTACACCATCTCCTAGACTTGTGTTATCAAACATTATATTAGTCAAAGTAAACCACCTCCTAGACTTGTGTTATCAAATTTTATTAGTCAAAGTAAACCATCTCCTAGACTTGCGTTATCAAACATTATATTAGTCAAAGTACACATCTCCTAGACTTGCGTTATCAAACATTATATTAGTCAAAGTAAACCACCTCCTAGACTTGCGTTATCAAACATTATATTAGTCAAAGTACTCCACCTCCTAGACTTGCATTATCAAACATTATATTAGTCAAAGTAAACCATCTCCTAGACTTGCGTTATCAAACATTATATTAGTCAAAGTAAACCACCTCCTAGACTTGCGTTATCAAACATTATATTAGTCAAAGTAAACCACCTCCTAGACTTGCGTTATCAAACATTATATTAGTCAAAGTAAACCACCTCCTAGACTTGCGTTATCAAACATTATATTAGTCAAAGTAAACCACCTCCTAGACTTGCGTTATCAAACATTATATTAGTCAAAGTACTCCATCTCCTAGACTTGCGTTATCAAACATTATATTAGTCAAAGTACTCCATCTCCTAGACTTGCGTTATCAAACATTATATTAGTCAAAGTACTCCATCTCCTAGACACACGTTTTCATGTAAAATTACAAAACAATCAAGTCATCTGTTTCAGAAGCCAGAAATACATATATACAGCTCTGATCAAATCAATAGAATTAGTCAACAGATGTTATTGATATTTAATAATATTCTATTTTTAGAACACAAATTTGACCTGAAGTAACAAATAGAGGCTCTAGTGAATTGATGATAAAGAGATAAAAAAAAATGGTTCAGATTTAGTGTTATCTCCATTAGTATGTGTTATTGAAACAAGTCCTGTATATATAAATATATATGTATATTATATATATATATATATATTCAAATATAACCTTTGTACTCCTAGACACACGTTTTTGTTAGCTTTTTTATATTGAATGTTTTGATATTTAATAATATTCTATTTTTAAGAACACAAATTTTGACCCCGAAGTAACAAAAAGAAGGCTCTAGTGAATTGATGATATAGAGATAAAAAAAAATGGTTCAGATTTAGTGTTATCCTGCAGATTTTTATGTGTTATTGAAACAAGTCCTGTATATATAAATATATATGTATATATTCAAATATAACCTTTGTACCTTTGTTAGCTTTTTTATATTGAATGACCCTTTTTATAAAGGCCACCAGTCTATAATTATTACTTTAGCCTTTCCCTTTAATGGCCTTTATAGACAAGTCTGACTGGTGTGTGTGTGTGTGCGTGTGTGTGTGCGTGTGCGTGTGTGTGTGTGTGTGTGTTGAAAACTGTAAATTTATTTAAATACATTTTATTAAAGCTCGTACAAATTGTACAATGTTTATGTACCGTGTATGGTTCAGTTGAGATCATTGTCTATTCATACTATATAATGTTATTTATGGTAAGCCACATTATTATTCAGAATCCAGTTTCAGTATGTTATTGACATTTTGTCATATCTACAATACATGATGTTTATTGCTAGTGTTTGTTACTCATATTTTATTTATTTAGTGATTGTCTAGCCTCCTCTTAGTCATACCATATAATCAATGAGGTGATGTAAAACATTATTAATCTTATCTATTTCGTAACACAATCAGTTAGGTTGACCTGCCCAATAAGGTGTTTAGTTCCGGGAAGTATACCTCTACCATTAGATAAAGTGGCACATCCAGGTTCTACCAGGAACCAAAACAATATGATCTATTTTCCAAAAATAGGGATGTACAGGAGTAACATTTTGCCTTACTCTGTTTCCATACATTACTGTGCCTACAAGTAGCCCGTCACCCCTGATATGATCTAATTTAAACTCATTGTTTTTTTAACATCTGCCAATTTATCTGGGTAGACCTATAACCAGAAATAAAAAAAAAAAAACAGTGTCAACCTCAGACGTTAAGTTTAGCTTTAATAAATGTAGCCATATTTCACAAGTGGTTGATATTACAGGTAGTTACTGTTACATTGTATCTGTGCCACAATTCAATTTTCCAGAAATTTATGTGAAATATCTGCTTTAAAAATGAAATAAAAAATAGTTATTTTTGTAGGTTTTATGTATAATAAAGATGAAATAATGCTGCTTACACTGCTCTGAATTTCAGATACTGAACATGTAATAGTTTTAAATCATGCAAATTTTAACACCTGAAAAATTCTCATATACAGTGTATTCAGAAAATGTCAATAAGATTCCCAACTTCGGTGCTTATAAACTTTTTTTGCTAAAATGATAAATTAGAAAAAAAAAAAAAACACCCCAAAACCATAAATACATGTACATATATTTTACTTTCATTTTGACAATCAGCACTTGGGTTTAGCGGGTAAAGGCTGTATTTAACTTACCTACGTTTATTTGTTTACATTATACATTTGATAGTTGTACTAAGCACAGGATATTCAAGATCTCGATATTAGGTATAACATTACCTGCCAACATATCAAATGGCTATCTATAGAAGACCTAGTTAATTTGTTAATATATACTTATATACAGTCTTACTGCTTATGCAGATAACAAATCATGAAGGGGGATTTAAAATGGTGTCTATACGATTGATATTAATTGTCCTGTATAAACATTGATAGTCCCATTTAAGAGAGTAATTATACTGGCAGTTTTAATCCTACGCAGATTTGTTTAGACACAGCTGGGGATTAAATAAGTTTTTTGTTGTGGTATCAACAACATCGTGTTAAAACCTGTATTGAGCCCCCTTGTAAAGCTTGAGTGAGTCAGTATACACTGTGGGACAATGTGGCAGTTGTACAATTTAACGACAAGTTTCTTTTTGTAAAATTTGTAATGCAAGGAAATTCTGTTTATAAATGACGTAGAAAATTGGATTAAATATAGCAGTGGAACATACTTGTGATAACCGAGGAAGTGTATATGTACAGCATAATTATTAGGATACATGTATTTTATTTCACCTTCAGTGTAGGCTCAAGGTAAAGAAGTTTGTCATCAACAGGTAGAAAATATATACAGCTTTCTTGAGTGACAAATGAAACTGATCTGAATGAGGACTATGTACATTACATGTCATGTTTGTATTGAGATACAGTGGTAATATTTAAAAATATCGTGTGATTCATTAAATCCTGCTACTTATCTCATTCAAATTAATATAAAACTGAACTCATAATGACTAAAGACAGACTTGCAGAGTTTCAAGCGAAACGAGAAGAGTACGAGAGAGAAAGTCAGAGGGGAAAGAAAAAGAAGAAAACAGCCAAAGAAGAAGACGAAATGTCGCTAAAGGGATTTTTAGATAAAGTGAAAGTTATAGAGGGCAAGATAACGGAGCTGAAGAATGATGTGGAAACGCTTAAAAGGTTACAGGATACGTTATATTGCGCTCCATTTGTGCAGGGGCAAGATTTACAAAAGATGGAGATTCAGGCAGGACAGATACATAATAATTCAGTACGTATCAGAAAAGACATTGAGTTACTGTCTACCAATGGGACATCAAAATCCCCTAAAAAGGGCTTGATACTCTCAGATGCTGAACAAAGAGTTCAGGGGATGCAGATTGATAGGTTATGGCATGAACTTAAAACGACTATGAACGATTTCCGAAGCTATCAAGCTAGTTATTTAGAGAAAACAAAAGCGAGATTAAATAAACAGAGACAAATTATTTCCCCAACTGATGCCGATAATAATATTCACATAGACATGAATATGGAAAGTCAGGCTGTGTTTACCGGTGGTTACATCCAGCAGATGCAAAAAGCTCGGACAGAACTTCAGGACTTACAAGAACGTGAGAAGGAATTAAGTGAATTAGAATCCCAGATTCATGAAGTGAATCAACTATTCAAAGAAATGCATGGTCTTGTTCATGAACAAGGGGAAATGGTTGACAATATAGAAAAATATATCGAAACGGCCGTAGATGATGTAAACAAAGGCAACCAAAATCTCGAAGATGCCAAAGAATATCAGTGTAAAGCTAGAAAGAAGAAAATTATTTGTATTGTAATATTAGTCGTAATACTGATAATAGTTGGAATTATTATAGCTGTAACGGTCACAAACAATAGTGGAGACAGCTGAAATATGTTAATTTCGTAGTACTACTATGTACCGTGTATGCTTATTACCGGTAATGGCCCCAGTATAATAATCGTCGGGAATGAAGCAATGTTACAAATTTTATGCAATGATACACATATTTTTAAAGCTTTGCAATGGGTTTTTTATTATTATTTAAAAATATACATTCCAATAATAATAAATGCAAAAACAATAATGAAAAATATTTCCAAATTTAAATTCTTAGTTAAAAATCAGATAAATTTGCGATTTTTCCTAGAATAAGTATTATATATAATTTTGCATTAACTTATCAACCCTTGCGGTCACATTTAGACTCGCCCAGATCAATAACTAGTATTATCTACTGTCATAATTTAGGGGTGCACAAGTTCATATTGCATGTAATATTATTATATAAATCTAAACCATACACCCCTGAATTCTGACAATAGTCTCCACCATTCTTTGAAATAGGCAGGTCCAAATGTTACTTCAGGGATTGATGAATGAAGATAAGAAATCTGAAAAGTACTGTGCAGTTATGTGATTACAACATTTGTTGACTGGAAGTAAGAAATGTGTACTGGTAAGGCAGCATGTTAAACGAGAGATGAACCCATCAGGCTTACACAAACAAGGTGGTGCATGTGATCTTCTTATAAGTAGAGAATATGTGAGTATGTATTCAGTGTGAATGTGATATTTATAACCAGTGTACATGTGAAAACCAGTGTACATATTACAACCAGTGTACATATTACAACCAGTGTACATGTGACAACCAGTGTACATATTACAACCAGTGTACATGTGACAACCAGTGTACATATTACTGCCTATGTACATGTGACAACCAGTGTACATATTACAACCAGTGTACATGTGACAACCAGTGTACATATTACCGGTGATGTACATGTGACAACCTGTGTACATATTACCGCCAATGTACATGTGACAACCAGTGTTCATATTACAACCAGTGTACATATCACAACCAGTGTACATTTGACAACCAGTGTACATGTGAAAAAAATTTACATATATCAACCAGTGTACCTGTATCAATCATTATTTTGACAACCAGTGTACATGTGACAACCAGTGTACATGTGACAACCAGTGTACATGTGACAACGAACGTACATCTTACAACTATATGTAGTGGATATATATCAACCAGTGTACATACGTCAGTCATTTTACATGTAACAAACTTTGTACTTATCAGTGAATGTGACAGCCACTATACAGTAAAATCACTTTATAATGCCCCTCATTTCATTTGCCACTTCGCTTTATTCCACAATTTTTGAAAGTCCACTTTTCCAAATTTTCCTGAAATTTCATTTCATGTTTCCCTCAGCCTGTCGCCAAACCTCATTATAATGCCAAATTTGGGCAGAACAACAAATGGTGGCAGTATAACAAGGTTTTACTGTACATCTAGTTCATGTCTTTTGACTCACATTAGTACGCATGTACTATAAAATCACTGCCGTCAACTTAGATTCAACTAGTTTAGTTATTTATTAGTTTTTTTTCAGTCATACACAAGTTATGTTTTCTATGTATAAATACATTTTTCCTCAGCAATCTCCCATAATTCAGCATTTTAACTTGATTGCCTTCATATTGTCTGTAATATGAAGTTCTACATATGACGTCCAACAATGACGCAGCTTCATTCATAACATGACGTCCCACCAAGATGTATTTCATTCGAAAACTCTACACTTTACTGTTCTACCTTGAACTTCGCTGTTGCATTATAATGAGACCGATCATGTATGAGGCTGGATATTTGATTCCATTATTTAGTTTTTCTTAATATGAAAACTACGATATGTAAATATAGCGATTGAACACTTGTCAGAGTGCATTTATTGACAATAAATGCACTCTGACAAGTGTTCATTCGTTAAATAAAAACTTTTTTTTACCAAGTCCTAAAAGACAGACAGTCCAAAATGTTGAAGTCACAGATGATTCACTGGTGAATAAATTCAAGCCTCATTAAATACTTCATTGGTATGCGTAATTGTCAAACGTTTATAATTGTCAAACGTTTATAATTGTCAAACATTCATAGTTGTCAAGCGTTAATAATTGATATGCACTGTTAAAGGAAAGTAAACATCTGACATTTAAAATTGTTGTTCTCTTTTTATTCAGTGACATTTTGTTATATAATATATTTATGTATAAATTATTAGTATGAGTATAGATTATACAGTTAGCTTGTCACTTAGACTATGATCTGGTACAGTTAGCTTGTCACTTAGACTATGATCTGGTACAGTTAGCTTGTTACTTAAACTATGATCTGGTACAGTTAGCTTGTCACTTAGACTATGATCTGGTACAGTTAGCTTGTCACTTAGACTATGATCTGGTACAGTTAGCTTGTTACTTAAACTATGATCTGGTACAGTTACCTTGTCACTTAGACTATGATCTGGTACAGTTAGCTTGTTACTTAAACTATGATCTGGTACAGTTAGCTTGTCACTTAGACTATGATCTGGTACAGTTAGCTTGTTATATAGACTATGATCTGGTACAGTTAGCTTGTTACTTAAACTATGATCTGATACAGTTAGCTTGTTATATAGACTATGATCTGATACAGTTAGCTTGTTATATAGACTATGATCTGATACAGTTAGCTTGTTATATAGACTATGATCTGATACAGTTAGCTTGTTATATAGACTATGATCTGGTACAGTTAGCTTGTTACTTAAACTATGATCTGATACAGTTAGCTTGTTATATAGACTATGATCTGATACAGTTAGCTTGTTATATAGACTATGATCTGATACAGTTAGCTTGTTATATAGACTATGATCTGGTACAGTTAGCTTGTTACTTAAACTATGATCTGGTACAGTTAGCTTGTTACTTAAACTATGATCTTATACAGTTAGCTTGTTATATAGACTATGATCTGGTACAGTTAGCTTGTTATATAGACTATGATCTGATACAGTTAGCTTGTTATATAGACTATGATCTGGTACAGTTAGCTTGTTATATAGACTATGATCTGGTACAGTTAGCTTGTTACTTAAACTATGATCTGATACAGTTAGCTTGTTATATAGACTATGATCTGGTACAGTTACCTTGTTATATAGACTATGATCTGGTACAGTTAGCTTGTTACTTACACTATATTCTGATACAGTTAGCTTGTCATTTAGCTAGTAATCTGGTATATTTGTTTATTCCCCACCTAAACTATGGTCTGATAAGTTAACCTGTCACTTGAACTGTTTGCAGGTTTGCATATGTTTTCTGTAAGCAGATATGACTGTTCATTTTGTTAAACTTTTCCCCACCAGCTTATTATTCACAGAATGTGTTTTAGTGTTTGGGTTATGCCATCAGTTAATTTGACGCATCATATAAGAGGTGCTTTCACTTTTAACTGGAGTGAAATTGAACTCCTACGTATGAGCAATTAAAGCTAGGAGTTTCCATCAGCGATGTTTTTTAGTTATCTAATAGTAAACAACCTTGTAGAACTGGATATA
This sequence comes from Atrina japonica, assembly GCA_030159075.1. Classification (NCBI taxonomy): domain Eukaryota; kingdom Metazoa; phylum Mollusca; class Bivalvia; order Pterioida; family Pinnidae; genus Atrina; species Atrina japonica. Next base: position 907,549 of record BROG01000240.1, read on the forward strand.
TTTAAATGACTTGTATTTTTAAGTTTTTCCTGGATGTACTTTGATATTATGTTGACGCGGCACACTGTAGGTATATACTGTTAGTTTATACCAGTACACCACATGTAGCTAGTGATATCGGTGGGGGGGTGGGGGGGGTGGGGTGGTCTCTAACTTGACAGATTTTGAACGTAGACTATGTGTATGTTACCTGCAGAGTATAAATTGTGTTATTTAATGATAATTAACTCATCAATCCCTGAACATGAATGGACACTTCTGCAAATCACTGACTTAGGCCAGTCCAAATGGGTCCTTAGGGTGATTCAGTTGAATCAGTGTCTGCACTGACAGCAGGTGTAGTAGAGATCTGAAATATAATTTGTTTTATCATTTTTCTTACCTCCCACCAAGATTTTTTCACTCATATGGTGATACCACCAAATTTATGTGAAGTGCCACAAATTTTTACCTGTGCTATGGACTGACACCAATGTTGTGACACAGGACCTTGATTTTACATCTTATCTGATTGAGTACATGTAATGCCAATATAATGTATGTATCTGTTTATATACATATACAATATAACGGCTTGGAACTTGTAAAAATTAAAGTATTTTGCAGCTATTAAATCGCAGATATTTGCTTATATATCTGAAAAGATAAATGAACTCAAGTAAAGGCTACTTTTGCCTGTTCCATTGAGTGGCATTTATAGTCAGGTGTGACTGTATGATCGCTTATATCTGTATCCAAGGTCTAAATTTGTGGCAGTTTTGCTGAAGTGAATTCTTATGGTTATAACTTCAAATGAATGAAAGATTTGCTGTGGATGTTTTAACACTATCGGTATATCAGATGTGACTGTCCGGTCAACAAGTCTCTGGTGACGATATGGTCAAGTGATCATTTTGTACCTGTAACATTTCTATAGCATTTCAATTTACATTTTACCACTCTGAAATGGATTTATCATGAATGTCAACAATGAGGCATCCTGTGTTACATGATTTGTTTATATATGATTATCTACTGTCCTATACAATTGTGGTACACACACCGACACGCTGACACATACCGGTATATAGACACACAAGCACATTAATAGACACACACACATACATGTAGGATAACACACAAAAAGACACAGACACATGTACACACAGACACACATAGAAGCACACACACAAAGATACAAACATACACACACAGAAACAGACACATATACAAACACACACACACAAAGAAACAGACACACATAAACACAAATGCACTCACAGAGAAACAGACACACATATACAAACACACAAATACACAGAAACATTTACATATACAAACACACACACACACATATACACAAACACACAGAAACAGACACACATATACAGACACAGAAACAGACACACATATACAAACACACAGACAGAGAAACAGACACACATATACAAAAACACACACACAAAGAAACACACATATACAAACACACACAGAAACAGACACACATATACAAATACACACACAGAAACAGACACACATATACACAAACATACACACACAGAAACAGACACACATATACAAACACTCACACAGAAACAGACACACATATACACAAACATACACACAAAGAAACAAACACACATGTACAAACACACAGAAACAGACACACATATACAAACACACACACAGAAATAGACACACATATACAAACACACAGAAACAGACACATATATACACAAACATACACACAGAGAAACAGACACACATATACAAACATACACACACACAGAAACAGACACACATATACAAACACACACACAGAAACAGACACACACATATACAAACACACACATAGAAACAGACACACATATACAAACACACACATAGAAACAGACACACATATAAAAACAGGCACACTAACACACAAATAGGCTACTCTCCAGTGCCATGTGTTGCATGTTCATCATTCAATAGTTGTATTTTATTTTCTTAATCCTTGATAACATAATTATTGCCTCAGAAATCAGCAAATATACAGTTAGTGAAGTGGTAACATATGGTTGTTTTTGTCAAGTCTGTATATTGTTTGAATGTTTCAATATTACAGAAATATGACGCAGAAACTTTAATGAAATTACACATCGTAATCACACATATCTAGAAAGTAAAGAAGCACACAACACAAGCACCACAGATCACATACACACCATATCATAAACACACTAGCATGGAAAAATAGATACATGTACTTACAAACATGCTAACATAGAAACACACACAAACCTACTAGTATGGAAAAAGCAAGGTACAGAAACATACAAAGGCACTAGTATGAAAAAATAGACACACACACACACACTATAAGGTTCATGCAGTCACTAATATTAGCATGGGAAATGGATACGCAAACACACTAGCATGGAAAAATAGATACACTAGCAAGAAAAAATAGATAAATGCACACACACACACACACACACACACACACACACACACACACACACACTACAAGGTTCATGCAGTCACTAATATTAGCATGGGAAATGGATACGCAAACACACTAGCATGGAAAAATAGATACACTAGCAAGAAAAAATAGATAAATGCACACACACACACACACTACAAGGTTCATGCAGTCACTAATATTATCATAAGAAATGGATACACAAACACTCTAGCATGGAAAAATAGATACACAAACACACTAGCATAAAAAAATAGATACACACAAACACACTAGCATTGAAAAATAGATACACACAAACACACTAGCATGGAAAAATAGATACACAAACACACTAGCATGGAAAAATAGATACACAAACACTCTATCAATGAAAAATAGATACACAAACTCTATCATTGAAAAATAGACACACAAACACACTAACATTGAAAAATAGATACACAAACACTCTATCAATGAAAAATAGATACACAAACACACTATCATTGAAAAATAGACACACAAACATACTAACATTGAAAAATAGATACACAAACACGCTAGCATGGAAAATTAGATACACAAACACACTAGCATGGAAAAATAGATACACACAAACACACTAGCATGGAAAAATAGATACACAAACACTCTATCATTGAAAAATAGACACACAAACACTCTATCATTGAAAAATAGATACACAAACACACTAGCATGGAAAAATAGATACACAAACACACTAGAATGGAAAAATAATACACAAACAAACTAGCATTGAAAAATAGACACACAAACACTCTAGCATTGAAAAATAGATACACAAACTCTCTATCATTGAAAAATAGATACACAAACACACTAGCATGGAAAAATAGATACACACAAACACACTAGCATGGAAAAATAGATACACAAACACTCTATCATTGAAAAATAGATACACAAACACTCTATCAATGAAAAATAGATAAACAAACACTATCATTGAAAAATAGACATACTAACATTGAAAAATAGATACACAAACACTCTATCAATGAAAAATAGATACACAAACACTCTATCATTGAAAAATAGACACACAAACACACTAGCATTGAAAAATAGATACACAAACACTCTATCATTGAAAAATAGGTACACAAACACACTAACATTGAAAAATAGATACACAAACACACTAGCATGGGAAAATAGACACACAAACACACTAGCATGGAAAAATAGATACACAAACACAATAGCATGGAAAAATAGACACACAAACACACTAGCATGGAAAATAGATATACAAACACACTAGCATGGAAAAATTGTACTGATGATGTGAATAAATATGTGTTTATGCAGTAATGACAGTTTTATATATAAAACTTAGTTTTTGTCAGTTTAAATATAGATCTACTTTATCCAGTTTTTTTCATAAATCAGTGTTTTGTGTAAAACTCAGTTGAAAAAAAAACAATACCATATATAGTAACACAGATTAACATGTTGTGTACATTGATTTTTAATCTTGGGATTGTTTTTCTGAAGGTTTATAACTACATGTACAAATGACTTCTAAACTGGGAACATTTCAATACACAATGATAAAATACATTTTCAGTAAAATTTTGGAAACGAGACCTAAAATGTCTGACTTTTTTTTAGGGGGAAAACCCATTAAACAGCTGTAAAATGAACTGAAATAAGTTAGTGATAAACTTTTATTGCATAATCATGATAAGCTTGGCACTTTTCTGGGAATTAGTTCGAGAACTCACTGTTCCCAGTAATTCCTCGTTCAGTATACATGTACTGATATATGTCAACTTAGAACTTAGCTTTTATATTTTATCAATGTCGCTGTTATTTTATTACAACTTGGCTGTTATTTACGGAATGTCACAATTGAGTGAGCATGGGGGGGCTTGGGGGAAAAAGATTTTTTTTATTTGAGTTGGTGTTAATTGTTTTGGTTTCAACGGTCTACTGAATACCGTGAATGACAGGAGTTAAAATCTTGAATGTCTTGGCTTGGCTTCCGATTATGTGAGCGTTTATACAGAAATGTGGTAATGTGGGCCTAAAGGAGTCATTGGTCTGTGTAACTACAGGTACAAATAGCTAAAGGTGTGTAATGTGTATGTAACACTTAAGACCGTTCATGTAGAACATTCAAACTGTAGATTATAAATACCTGGTAAACTAAAATACATTAGGTTCGTCCTTGATTTATTTTGACCTGAGGTCATCTGTGTAGTCATTGAATGATACTCGAATGGTTTTTTTGGCTATCTTATCAAAGCAAAGAAAACTTTATACTTTAATATTCAGTGGTCTAAAGTACAGTTAATCTGCACTTGTCTTGCTCTGTAGTTAAAGGACGACATGCTAATGTACCTCTTGTATTCGTCCATTACACTTCACACTTTCATCTTATTTCTTTATTTATTTTATATTTTTATTTATGTATTTATTTATCTATTTAAATTGTATAGTTATTTATTTAAATGATTTGTTTTTTAATATAATCTATTTATTTTTATTTATTTCTTTTTAATTAATTATCTATTTTATTCATTCATTCATTCATTCATTCATTTACTTATTCGTTTGTTTATCCACTCATTTATTTATCTATCACTTCGTTTATCATCTCTTTATTTGTATATTCATTTATATAAATAATTGATTAATTAGTCTATTATTTATCTATCATTATTTATTTACTTCTTCCCTTGAATTTTACAGTGTTTTCATCACAATTATTCTTTTTTAACAAGCTAAAGGGACATTAGCTGTGTTTACTGAAAACAAATTTTTCTACAATAACAAAATAAAACTAAACACAAGCATAAAATTTCTTATTTCCATATATATTTTGTGAAAATAAGATCAGGTTCAGTGTGGTATTCATATACAAATAGTAACATTGAGTTTATCAATTGCAATTGAAAAAGTGCCAAACCTGGGTTATTCAAGCAGTTTTCACAAAATATATAGGAATTTAAGAATTTTTGTGCCTGTGTATATCTCTCTTTTTTTTTTGTTATTGTATACCAATCTAAGTAGTAAAATAGGAAGAAAATTTTGTTGAAAAAAAACCCCACAGCTAATGTCATTTTAAAAGTCCCGTACTGGTTAAACTGGGTGGGTGGCAGCCGCTGCAACTGTCAGTGAGTCTGTCCATCTAGTCAAATACTGCCCATTAAAGTTTTGGTAAAAGTTTTGTCTAATTGCTAATCATTCATTTAATAACAATTTAATATTTGCAAAGGTAAGGAATATGTTGATTCATCAAAAGGAATGTTTAGCTTTTTTTTTTTTTTTGCAATGAAAAGAATTCAAAATTTGGTAATACATCTTTTTTACAGGCTTATTGTTAATCATTCTTCTTCACAATATTTCAAAATGCACAACATCCCATTTTCCTGATGCATTTCCATTGCTTGGTAAACTTGAAGTGTCATTTGAATCAACATAGATATGGTTATTTTCACCTGCAGTAGTATCTACCTGTATCAGGTACTTATCATTTCACCTGAGATAGTGGTCAGTTCCAGGTACACAAAGTGAAAAATGAGTTATAACTTGAAAGGAATTCCATGATGTAACTCCCACTAGGTAAAGAGACAGTAAGTAATTAGATGTACAGGTAAAAATGACAAGACCATAAAGGTTGATCATTTTATTACCTTTATAAGTTCATGACCTGATATCCTGGCTAATATAAAGAATTGTATCGGTGAAGTACCTTACAGTTGTCAAGGAGATGATGTATAGATTAAGAAATAATTTGGAAATTTTGAAGAAATAAAATTGGTCAAAAGAAATTTATTATCCCGATTTTCACAATGTAATGTTTTCTTATACATTGTTGGTCAAAGAACAGATTTTCATGGCTCTTGAGATTTTTTGTTTGTTTGTTCAATAATTTTTCACGATCAGAATAAGCAGGAACTTACACTAAATAGAGATGGGTGACTTCATGGTTAGCCCTCTAGTGGAAGAAGTTTAGTAGAAGTGTGTGTTCTGCAAGTGGAAGGAACACAATTTCTTGTCTTAATTTTGAGAACTGTAACAAATGCAGGAGATTCCTTTTGATCCAGTCCATATTGTAGGTGACTTGAATGTACTTTTATAACATAAATGCAACAGGGAAAAAAGAGTTTTGAAACTTTCCCCATCTTGTGTTATACAATGATAGGTCATTGAGACTTTCCCCATCTTGTGTTTTACAATAAGTCATTGAATTCATTAAAGATATCAATCAGTTTGTGATTGTCAATATTCTGTCATTTCAAGTTAAGTGCATTTTTAACCTTTAATGTGGTAGGCACATGTGTTTCATTCTTACACAAAAGGCCATTTATAAACAATAATCAGAATCTAATGTACTATAGGCTATATATAAACACCAATCTACTGTAGGCTGTATATATACACCAGTGTATTATAGGCTATATATAAACACCAATATACTATAGCTGTATATATACACCAGTTTACTATAGGCTGTATATAAACACCAATCTACTATAGCTGTATATATACACCAGTTTGCTATAGGCTGTATATAAACACCAATCTACTATAGCTGTATATATACACCAGTTTACTATAGGCTGTATATAAACACCAATCTACTATAGGCTGTATATATACACCAGTTTGCTATAGGCTGTATATAAACACCAATCTATTGTAGGCTGTATATGTACACTAGTGTACTATAGGCTGTATATAAACACCAATATACTGTAGGCTATATTAGTCTATATATATATATATATATATATATATATATATATATATATTTATATATATATATATATATATATAATCTATATAAGCTATATATATATATATATATATATATATATATATATATATATATATATATACCATTGTACTACAGCCTGTATATACACTAATCTTCTGTAGGCTGTATATATACATCTGTGTACTATAGGCTATATATAAACACCAATCTACTATAAGCTGTATATATACACCAGTTTACTATAGGCTATATATAAACACCAATCTTCTGTAGGCTGTATATAAACACCAATCTACTGTAAGCTGTATATATATATACACCAGTGTACTATAGGCTGTATATAAACACCAATCTACTGTGAGCTGTATATATACACCAGTTTACTATAGGCTGTATATAAACACCAATCTACTGTAAGTTGTATATATATATATACACCAGTGTACTATAGGCTGTATATAAACACCAATCTTCTATAAGCTGTATATATACACCTGTGTACTATAGGCTGTATATAAACACCAATCTTCTATAAGCTGTATATATACACCTGTGTACTATAGGCTGTATATAAACACCAATCTTCTATAAGCTGTATATATACACCTGTGTACTATAGGCTGTATATAAACACCAATCTTCTATAAGCTGTATATATACACCTGTGTACTATAGGCTGTATATAAACACCAATCTACTGTAGGCTTTATATATACACCTGTGTACTATAGGCTGTATATAAACACCAATCTTCTTTAAGCTGTATATATACACCTGTGTACTTTAGGCTATATATAAACACCAATCTACTATAAGCTGTATATATACACCAATCTTATTCTACTATGAACTGTATATATGCACCAGTGTACTATAGACAGTTTATAGGCATCAACCTGTATAGGCTGTATATACATACATACATACACCAATTTACTATAGGCTTTATATAGGCAGCAATCTATTATAGGCTGTACATATATATATATGGGTAAGACTTCCTTTTGCATGCTCCTCTTAAATGTATCAAAAACATAAAATAAATGCTTAAACATTCAATATTTAATTTCTAGATATATTTCATTGATGTTATTTAATTTTTTACATATTATTGTCCACTACATTTATAATGTTTTGGGTAGGCCTATACACCAATCTCCTATAGGCTATATATACACCAATCTACTGTAGGCCATATATATACACCAATCTCCTATAGGCTATATATACACCAATGTAATATAGGCTATATATACACCGATCTACTAAAGGCCATTTATAAGCATCAATCTACTATAGGCTGTATATATACACCAATCTACTGTAGGTCATATATATATACACCAATCTACTGTAGGCCATATATATATACACCAATCTACTGTAGGTCATATATATACACCAATCTACTAAAGGCCATATATATATACACCAATCTACTAAAGGCCATATATATATATACACCAATCTACTAAAGGCCATATATATACACCAATCTACTAAAGGCCATATATATACACCAATCTACTAAAGGCCATATATATACACCAATCTACTAAAGGCCATATATATATATACACCAATTTACTGTAGGTCATATATATATATATATATATATACCAATCTACTAAAGGCCATATATATATACACCAATTTACTGTAGGTCATATATATATACACCAGTCTACTGTAGGTCATATATATATACACCAATCTACTAAAGGCCATATATATATATACACCAATCTACTGTAGGCCATATATATATATATATATACACCAATCTACTAAAGGCCATATATATATACACCAATTTACTGTAGGTCATATATATATATATATATATACACCAATCTACTAAAGGCCATATATATATATACACCAATTTACTGTAGGTCATATATATATACACCAGTCTACTGTAGGTCATATATATATATATATACCAATCTACTAAAGGCCATATATATATACACCAATCTACTAAAGGCCATATATATTTACACCAATCTACTGTAGGTCATATATATATACACCAGTCTACTGTAGGTCATATATATATATACACCAATCTACTGTAGGCTGTTTATACACCAAACTATAGAACGTTGATATACACCAATGACTGTATCAATGATAAAATGTTACAAAAGGAATTGGATCCCACCCAAGTCAGCTGAGCAATAGCAATAATTTAATCTTCCATTATGTGAGAATTTCTTAATATTAGCTAAAGTTCCAGAAAATAATTTGCTAGTCAGAAAGTGTTCTGCAAATCAGAGTGTTCTGCTGATCAGAAAGTGTCAGTCAAAAAGTGTTCTACTGATTAAATAGAGTTTTGCAGATCAAAAAATGTTCTGCTGCTCAGAAAGTGCTCCACTGATCAGAAAATGTTCCACTGATCAGAAAATGTTCTGCAGATCAGAGGAAATTTCACTAATCAGAACGTGTTTTGCTGATCAGAAAGTGTTCAAGACCCAGTAATAATGATTTAAATTATGAAGTCCTTCAACTCCAGTCAGTGTGAGTTTTAGCCCCACTGGAACCTACATGCAGCGATATATCGCAGCTACGTGTAAGCAGCTGATTTTGTGAGAAAGTTTGCCAGTTTACCTGCAGAAGGCTGGTGGTCATTTCCCGGATATCGGTACATTGTAGCCAGGTTGTTTTCTTCTACCACAAAAAAAATTGACCACCACCATGTACATGTATCAGCATCAGAAAAGTTGTCAAGTGTGCATTAAACACCATAAAAACAACAAATAAATCAGAAAGACTTTCTGGTGCTCAAGTTTACGTTATAACTTAACGTTATGAGATTTGATCATTGCATGCCTTCTATGCCAGGAAGTTTGTAAATGTCTACTTGTATGACATGTTGTCCCTAGTGTAATATATGATTCTACTATTTGCACAGTGACACCATTCGAACAAAATATTTCATCACATGCGGAATGATGAATCATATATATAAGCATGGATTAACAATTGGCTGTCAAAAAGAAGTACAGTAAAACCTGCTATAGTGGCCACCTCTATATAAGGATTAACTGTCTATAAAGGTCAGTTTTGAAAAGTACCGTGACTGTATACTTCAACTTAATTTAACCTGTGCATAAAGGCCAATATTTTCGGGTCCCTTGCTTGGCCCCTATATACAGGTTTTACTGTATTGATATTTTTTTTTTATATATTTATTTTACTTTTGAAAGTAATGTATTGTCTGAAAGTTTCTTTTTTTGTCCATGTGTCAATTTCACAAATAGTTTTCCGTCAATGCTCCAGGAGTTTTCCACACAAAGTAATCCATATGCTGTTTTATGCTTTTGTTGGTTCATTTTGGTCAGGTATTCTGTAATACGAAAGTTTGTACCCTTCAGCAATTTTCTCTGTTTGAGTACCTCATGCTTTTTATGTCTCTGTACAAATTTACAAATAATGGTCTCGGAGCTATTCTTTGTAAATTTTCCTAGTATGTATTGATATTTTTTGTATTGTAGGAAGCTAATATACAGCTGCCCGGTTTTGACTTATTTGTACTGTATATACCAGGTAATTGACTGTGATTTACAAAATGTATATACATTTGTGTATATATAAACTTAAAACTCTTGCCAAATAAAACTTTAATCTGTAACTTTAATATCTCAGATGTTATGCATAATATATTTTAGTGAATGATGTCTTGAAAAACCACCCCTTCTGCCACTGAAATGTCAAGACAGGTGGTCTCTCAAAAAAGTTTTATTTAAAGGATTTTTAAACTACATGGCTTAAAATTGGAATGTGGTCTCTCAAGACAGGAGGTCTTTAATGGGAGTGGTCTCTCAAGACAGGAGGTCTTTATTGAGAGTGGTCTCTCAAGACAGGAGGTCTTTAATGAGAGTGGTCTCTCAAGACAGGAGGTCTTTAATGAGAGTGATCTCTCAAGACAGGAGGTCTTTAATGAGAGTGGTCTCTCAAGACAGGAGGTCTTTAATGAGAGTGATCTCTTAAGACAGGAGGTCTTTAATGAGAGTGGTCTCTCAAGACAGGAGGTCTTTAATGGGAGTGGTCTCTCAAGACAGGAGGTCTTAATGAGAGTGATCTCTCAAGACAGGAGGTCTTAATGAGAGTGATCTCTTAAGTTAGGAGGTCTTTAATGAGAGTGGTCTCTCAAGACAGGAAGTCTTTAATGAGAGTGGTCTCTCAAGACAGGAAGTCTTTAATGAGAGTGGTCTCTCAAGACAGGAGGTCTTAATGAGAGTGGTCTCTCAAGACAGGAAGTCTTTAATGAGAGTGATCTCTCAAGACAGGAGGTCTTAATGAGAGTGGTCTCTCAAGACAGGAGGTCTTTAATGAGAGTGGTCTCTCAAGACTGGAAGTCTTTAATGAGAGTGATCTCTCAAGACAGGAGGTCTTAATGAGAGTGATCTCTCAAGACAGGAGGTCTTTAATGAGAGTGGTCTCTCAAGACAGGTTTCACTGTACTTACAGTTATTAAGGCATCTGATCCTAGGATTTGTTTATAGAATTGTATTTAACGGATATGACAATATCTAAGCAGCATCGACATCATTTTGTCGATGAACTATGTGCACTTATAAAAACCACATAAAAAGAGAGTGTTTTATAGTTTTCTGATTCTGATTGTTGGGAACCCAGCACGATTCAATGGATGCTTTGGCTGTATTAATGTAATTATTATATGAAGGACTCATTGACCAACAATCCTTGATTGAATATTATAACCAGGTTGTTCTTCTTGGAGAATGCCTTATACATATCTTTCATAGGTGCCATCCTATTTGTATGCATGTTTGCATGTGAATACTTGAGAATGTGTAATAGATATGTTTGTTCAGGACTTGATTTTTTACCACTATATTAACATGCCTGCTCACATGAGATACACAGATAATCTTCACACCTCAGCCAGTCCAGTTTATATACCCCCGTATCTGGCATGAGGGATGGGAGGTGGGAGATTAAAAATCACCTCTGAAAAACCCCATCACAAAATTTTCAGGTCACTCCCTGTTGGGATCAAACCCAAGAGCCTTGGTATGGCGGTCCCAGTTGTCAGTGGACATAGACTTTTACATGGGTCTGGCACCATAAAACTTGGGAATTTATTCAAGTCTGAGAATATTCTCAACTTAGCCTGCTCAGCCAATCAGATTTCAGGATTACCGGTAGCCAAAGTTGAGCAAAAGGTTTTAGACTAAAGTAAATTGTAAGTTTTATGGTGCCAGGCCTTCGAGTGTATCTTTTGAATTATAAATATTATAGCTGTTATATGGTTTTTATGTGAATGAAAAAAAGTATTATGGAGTTTTCTGGTCAATCAATTCAGTCAGTTTTACAAACAGACAAACAGTGTAGACAAAATAATGGAATTAAAGTTAAGTTTGAGTATTTTCTGGAGTTGATGGCACTGGACCAAGATGTAGTGCCAAATTAAGTTAACATAAATGTACTGCTACTGCTAGTCAAGGGTCAGTCTGAGTTGATGACTCTAATTTTTTAGCATATATATCGCTACTATTTGATCAATATATTATATGCACTCCTATAATCTTGACTTGTATTGTAGGTGAGGGAATTCAATGGCTTCCAGTATGTTATGGAAAACGCTATCACAGGGGATTTTGCACTTATTAAAGCTTGGAAAGCTGACAAAGCAGGCAATTTGACGTTCAGGTAAAACTAAATTGAAATTTTCAGCTGACCATACATATTTTTGTTATTTCTGAGATAGAAGATGGGAGGGGGTTACCACAGGGTGTTTTTGTTATTCTGAGATAGGAATTGGAAGGGGGTTACCACAGGGAGTTTTAGCTGACTATACATATTTTTGTTATTTCTTAGATAGGAATTGGAAGGGGGTTACCACAGGGAGTTTTAGTTATTTCTTAGATAGCTGATTGGAGGGGTTACGACAGGGTATTTTTTGTTATGTCTTTTACATGGGAGATGGGATGGGGTTACGACAGGATGTTTTGTTATGTATGGGTCAGTACTTTTTAGTTTGGTATGTCAGGTCACACGAAACAAACCTTTTTTATTATTGTTGTTGTTGATAATGATGGTAAGTCATCTGATGAGGGAGATATTTTATTTTCAAAACAGGAAAACAGCAAGGAATTTTAATCCACCGATGTGTAAAGCTGCTAAAATCACAATAGCAGAAGTAGAAGAAATCGTGGAAGAGGGAGAAATTCCTGCAGAAGATATCCATGTTCCTCATGTATATGTACAGCGAGTTATCAAGGGCTTGAAATATGAAAAAAGAATAGAGGTTGGTAAAAAAGAATAAAATAATATTGTCAGGAGAAAGTAATGATCAACATGGATGATATTGTCATTTGCACAAAAATACCCTTGAAAAGTGCTTGAATTCAATGGAAAAGGCTTGATTTATTTTATCAGAGTGCTTGAATTCTACTCTTTGCATGTTTATTCATCACAAAGGGAAGACATTTAGGTAAAGAAAATTTAGCTCCATCAGACAGATGAATCACCTTGTATAAGACAATTTGAGAAAAGCATTTTTGTGATGCTGTACTACCGGATCTTTTTAGTGTATAGTAGAACTCTATGCAGTATTTTGAGGAAGGCCATTGAAATGTGAAAGAACTTTACTGTCAGTGTTTCTTTTTTACTTTCTTTTGGCTTGCATGGTCTTGATAGCTTAAACATACCCATTCAAAGTGCTTGAAAAACACTATGAAAAGTCCTGGAAAAGTACTGGAAAATATCTTTTTCATTGGCTGTATGAACCTTGGAGGCCGGCACAGATATATGTTTGGTAAGATTGTCATATTCTACCATACAGTTAACAGAGGCCGGCACAGATATATGTTTAGTAAGATTCTACCATACAGTTAACAGAGGCCGGCATAGATATATGTTTGGTAAGATTGTCAGATTCTCTACCATACAGTTAACAGAGACCGGCATAGATATGTTTGGTAAGATTCTACCATACAGTTAACAGAGGCCGGCATATATATATGTTTGGTAAGATTCTACCATACAGTTAACAGAGGCCGGCATAGATATATGTTTGCTAATAATGACAGATACTCTACCATACAGTTAACAGAGACCAGCATAGATATATGTTTGGTAATATTCACAGATTCTACCATACAGTTAACAGAGGCCGGCATAGATATGTTTGGTAAGATTATCAGATTCTCTACCATACAGTTAACAGAGGCCGGCATAGATGTGTTTGGTAAGATTCTACCATACAGTTAACAGAGGCCAGCATAGATATGTTTGGTAAGATTCTACCATACAGTTAACAGAGGCCGGCATAGATATGTTTGGTAAGATTATCAGATTCTCTACCATACAGTTAACAGAGGCCGGCATAGATATATGTTTGGTAAGATTATCAGATTCTCTACCATAGGCCTACAGTTAACAGAGGCTGGCATAGATATGTTTGGTAAGATTCTACCATACAGTTAACAGAGGCCGGCACAGATATATGTTTGGTAAGAATGTTGTTTTACATCCTGTCAAGAATTTTTCACTTATATTGAGATGTCACCTGGCTTTAGGTGAAGTGCCACAAATTTTGACCTGTGCTATAGACTGACCCCAATGCAGTGAGGGTTCTTTTACATGCCATGCCTTCCGCGACTCAGGACCTCAGTTTTCACTCTCTTCTGAAAGACTCGTGATTGGGTAATGTATTTAACAATGGTATTATTATGTAATTGTAAAAGCTCATTTATGCATGGCATTATCAGTCAATGTGCAGCCAATTTCTTTTCCTGTATTTATTTTTCTATAATTTCCTGTCACAATGTACAGATACATTTTAAGGAAGGTCAAAAGTCAATGACAGTATTTTTGGTTGACATGTATTTCCTGTAGGTCTACTGTTTCATATCAGTTACATTGGTTTAAGATGAGCTTAATGCTTTCAAGTGTTTATAAGTGGCGATAAAATTTGCGTCAAAAAGATAAAGTTAAGACTGATGAAGGACAGTTGTATTTGTTACAAAAATGTAAAAGATAAGTTCATAGTTGAAAAATGAGTGTAAACAGTGCGCTATGTTAAAAGGGCATTAGCTGTGTTTTTTATCTATATTCCTATATATTGGTCAGATCCAGTGTGGTATGCATATACAAATGATAGGGTTGAATTAATCAGTTGAAAGTAAATAATTGCCAAACTGGGTTTCTCAAGCAATTTTCACAAAATATATAGGAATTTAAGAATTTCTTAACCTGTGTATATCTCTGTTTTGTTATTGTATATCAAAGTAAGTAGTAAAATAAGAAAAAAAATTTTTTTTTAAAAAAAACCCCACAAAAACCGGCTAATGCCCCTTTAACTCATCAACCCTTGAAAAACAATGGACTCTTCTGTAAATCAATGACTTAGATCAGTCCAAATGTGTCTCTAGGGGTGAATGAGTTAAAGAATTAAAACAGAAGTAGCCAGTCAATCTGGTTTACCAGTATTTTCTTACATTGATGTTTGAGTGTTTAACCATTTCTCTCTCCTAAGTATCTAAATGGTATGTTCTTTTATATTATTGTAGACAAGTCTAATATGGTCTGTACTGTTGATAGGATTAAACTTAATTTGTGTGATAATTTGCCAGTTTACTTGTGGAAGCAGTCAGTTTTCCTGGTTTTCACTGTAATTATGATTTCTCCTCCACCATTAGATACAGTGGAACCTCGTCGAAAGACCACCTCTTTTAGGAGTCGACATCGCATCTAAGACCAAAGATACTCTGTCTGTTGAAAATATCCTGATATTTAAAAAAAAAAAAGCCTAGATCCTCATTTAAGAGACCACCTTCGCTAATCATACCACTTCAAGTCAGATAGTTAAGTGGTCTTGGTATCATGGTTCTACTGTATAGATCGTCACTGTATAACTGTGTTGTGTGGTGTCAAACATCAGTTAGAAATAGAACAAAAATAAGAGGGTTTATATACAAAAAATCATGCTTCATACCTGGAAATTTTCGCCCTGTCATCAGCAGGGATGAGAATTTTCCTCCTATTGGAGGAATTCCTCCTTTTTCAAAATTTTGCTGCAATGTTAAATCTTTATTTTTGCCCCATTAATCCTTTTCAAATGGGCCATTTTCCTCTTTTTTCACCATTATGGAATCACATCCCAGCCTATGTTGGGAGGGCAATTTGAAATGAAAGCATAATTTTCAAGCTAAATGATTGAATTATGGACAATACATGCCATCCATGAAACTATGGTGATTTAGGGTAAATTTAACGCAGGGCGAATATGTTTTCCTGTCATAAAAGGGCGAAAATAACTGGGGCAAAAATTTCCAGGTATACAGTATTTGACTTTTTGGCTTGTTAGATGAGGTCTGAATTTGACAGAAAATAATTGAAATTTCTCAGCCAGTTTGTGAGAATTAGGCGAAAGTTAAGCTCTTGTTTCTGAAGTCGGTAAACTAACGTGTACACTGGCATTAATAGAATTGGTATTTGGAGTTTTCAGATTATCAAAATCAGGGCAGAAAATGCAATTTTCTAAATTTATAACACAGAATATTCTATTCAACAAGTAATGTCAGTCAATATATGACCCCTGTCTGTGAAATCATCATTAAATATTTAGTGAGCAATTACAAAACTTTAACCAAAACTTTAACTGGATAGAAAAACCGCAGATTCAGACAAAACATAGTTTCCCCACCTTCTCTTCCTCCCTCCCCCCATACCCAAAAAGGGTTTCACCAGTAGGGGACTAATAACCAACCATCACCAGTAATTTTTTTTCACTTTTCTGAAATAGGTGAGTTAAATTTATAGGGTAAAAAATCATTATAAATACATTTTGTATATGTTATGAGGTTCAAACAAAAAATTATTGCCACTTTCAATGTATTTTCAGAGGCGCAGAGTACGAAAAGAGAAGGATGTTGAACATAAAACAGATGCCGCTTCTTTAATGAGAGAGAAAATTATTCGAAGAGCAGCTTTAGAATTTCATGATGGAATTTATGGTATGATAACAAATATCAACAGAACATTGTAGGTAACAATATCAAATCGGTGTATGTGACTAGGGGGAGGTAATCAAGTAATATTTCTCTTTTTGTTTGTTTTACTGTTGTTTTACTTTCCGCCCAGAATTTTTCACTTATATGGAGACGTCACCAGCTTTTGGAGAAGTTCCACAAATTTTTTTACCCGTGCTATGGACTTATGCCAACTGGGTTATTTTACTTCTTGTGGTGAGTGCTCAGCATTGGAACAGACACTACATTTCTTAAAATCTTAGATATGACCCAGTTCCGGAAAATGGAACCTGGCACTTTCCCTTTAAGAATGGAACATTCTATCGCTAGATCACCACTGCAAGTGGTTAGTTTGTGGTACCAAATTCTGATATCTAGATTGAAGGACATTCATATGTTTTTTTTAAAGTTATATGATAACCAGGTGTTACAGGAAATTCAAAATTGTTGTGTGTAACTTTTAGTAGGAAATATAATTCGGACAGTCAGGTGATCACTGAGCAAAGAAAAATAAACATCTACCTTGAAATAAATGCTTTTCTACTATGAAATGCTACTTTATTGTTGGAATGAATTAAAATTGAATTTGCAAATTAGATAAATTATTTAAGTAGCTAGGTTTTGTATTGACTAAATAATGAATTCATCTTAGCGAATGATTTAAACTTAGCCGGTCATTTTGTCTTACAGCAAATCTGGGCATCGGTATGCCGATGTTAGCCAGCAACTACATACCACCTGGAATGACTGTGCATCTACAGAGTGAAAATGGAATTCTGGGATTGGTAATGTTATCCTATGACAATTCTGAAATTGATATTATATGTATTTGATATTTGTCGTAAGTTTCAAAGAATCAGTGTATCCTGTTAATTTAAACTGGAAAAGTTTGGCAAAAGGTAAATGGAGGACATTTGTTCAGAGTTCATGTAAAAGTCATAATTTTATCAAAAAGAAAAATTCATAGGACAGAGCCCCTTGCTATGGATCTGTATATGCACAGGTTTTGTGAGAAGTAGGAGTTGTAATTCTATACTTCCTTACTCATTCCTGCATTAACAGACCTTACTCAGTGAGAGGAAGGAGTGGTAATTATTTGCCTCATTACTTATACCTGTAATCACTGACCTTACCCTGTCAGAGGAATAACCTCACTTACTCATTTATATTCTCACTGAACTAACTCACTGAGAGGGAGGCGTGATTACTAAATGCCTCAATTTCTGATTCTCTTAAACGTGCTTAAGCTTGGTGCATTGAAATATCTGTCAGGTCTTTGGAGTAACATTTTTTTATTTTTTTTTTCCAGGGACCATTTCCAAGACAGGATGAAATTGATCCAGATTTGATAAATGCAGGAAAAGAAACAGTTACCAATATCCCAGGAAGTTCCTTCTTCTCCAGTGATGATTCATTTGCCATGATTAGAGGGTAAGCCATGTGATGGTCCGTCTTTACTGGAGATGATTCATTATCATGTTATAAGTCCCCCCCAATGATTCCAGGGGACTAATTTTGCGTTGTGTTCACCCCACCTTCTGTCCGTCCTTCCCTCCGTCCATCCTTCCTTATGCTGTGTCCTTATTTATTCAACTCAGCTCTCCATATTTGGTACATATATTCATCTTAAGTCATCAACCCCTGAAACACAATGGACTCCCCTGTACATCAATGACTTATTAGATCAGTCCAAATGTAAAAAAAATGAGAGTGTCACATACAAAACTGCACTCCTACCTGTTATTTTTAGAGTTACTCCCCTTTCTTGATTTTATATGTACTGGTCATAACTACAGTAATTTATTTCTTCACCTAGTGTCACAAACAAAACTACGTTCCTAACTCCAAAGGAGTTATTCCCCTTTGTTCTATATGTCAAGGCCATACCTATCTTTTCTCTTCATCTAGTCTACCCATATTTGGTACAGGATACATCTTAAGAAGATGTAAGATTGCAGGCTTACAAGCCTTGGTTTTAGCATTATTCCCCTTTGTTTATTTTATTCTTATTTCTGTTTATTTGTTCAGTTTCTAAACATGTACTCCTGTGATTAATTAATTTCTCTAACACATTTATGGTTTTCCACAAGTAAATACTGAATTTTGATTTCAATTTCAGCGGACATATCAATCTTACAATACTGGGAGCCATGCAAGTGTCCAAATATGGAGACCTTGCAAATTGGATGATTCCAGTAAGTGCCATTTTAACATTTTCTTTTGGGGTGGGGTGTGGTCAGTTTTTCATTATGTACCACATTTGTAATGTAATATAGATATACTTTTTCATTTGTGTAATATTTATATACAATTACAGACTCGGTGTGTCATTACCTTGAGTCAAGGTCATATCTCAGAGGTCAAGGTCACTGAATCTTGTTTGAATTTTGTTAGAAATCTAAGCTGAAGATTATAATTTAGTTTTGTGTTCAACAGAATCAGTCACAAAAATCCAAGATATATGATATTGTTACAATGACCAAAGCAGATAAAGATTGAGATCATGTGGAGTTGTACTGTTTTGGATTTTTACAAGCCTGAGCCTGGTCATGATATGAAATGCTTTGTTAGATCTGTTCATATACATGCATATGTTTATCATTTATCCAGGGCAAAATGGTGAAAGGTATGGGAGGAGCTATGGATCTTGTTTCCAGCCATAAAACCAAGGTGATAGTGACCATGGAACATACTGCAAAGGTATGTCAGAGATTGTTATTTACAGTAGGAAAATAGTACAAAATGTAATTCAGAGATTGTTATTTACAATAAGAGCACAGCAAATGTATGTCAGAGATTGTTATTTACGATAAGAACTCAGCACAGCAAAGGTATGTCAGGGATTGTTATTTACAGTAAGAAAACAGTACACAGCAAATGTATCTCAGAGATTGATATTTACAATAAGAACACAACAAACCACAGGTATGTCGGAGATTACAATGGGAAGACAGAACATACAGCAAAGGTATCTCAAAGATTGTTATTTACAATAGGACTACAGAACAGCAAAGGTATCTCAATATTGTCATTTACAATTAGAACACAGCACACCAAAGGTATCTCAAAGAATGTTATTTACAATAGGAAGACAGAACAACGAAGGTATCTCAGAGATTGTTATTTACAATAAGAACAAAGCACAGCAAAGGTATCTCAGAGATTGTTAGCAGGAACATATTAGAGCAAAGGCATGTCAGAGATTGTAATTTACAGCAGGAACATATTAGAACAAAGATATGTCAGAGATTGTTATTTACAGCTAGAACATTGTATAGCAAAGGTTTGTCAGAGATTGTAATTTACATCAGGAACATAGTACAGCCAGGTATGTCAGATTGTTATTTGCAGCAGAAACATTGTACAACAAAGATATGTCAGAGATTGTTATTTACATCAGGAACATAGCACAACAAAGGTATGTCAGAGATTGTTATTTACATCAAGAACATAGTACAGCAAAGGTATGTCAGCGATTGTTATTTCCATCAGGAACATAGTACAGCAAAAGTATGTTAGAGATTGTTATTTCCATCAGGAACATAGTACAGCAAAAGTATGTTAGAGATTGTTATTTCCATCAGGAATATAGTACAGCTTAGGTATGTCAGAGATTATTATTTACAGTATAAACACAGTACAGCAGAGGTAAAAAAATTCCATTTTCTCAATGGTGAAAACATATGATTTAAATGTCAATTTATAAAATATAGTGGAAATCCAATGTGAATAATTGGCGAGTAAACATTTGTATTCTTTTGTGGATGGCAGGAATATCAATCGTCGATGCAGATCATTCATCCTCAGCAATATATGCATGATATGTCACTTTTTTGTATGGCAATATATCTTTTAGCCAATTTTAATAAAACTTTTGGTCTCATTGCAGGATATTTTTTATCAAAATGTACAGCTTGTATGCCTTGAATGTGGAAACTAATTATGTCAGTTTTTATACTGTAAACATTTTGCATTATAGGGAGGGGCACATAAAATTTTGGACCGTTGTACATTGCCACTGACAGGCAAAAATAGCGTCAACATGATCATTACTGAGAAGGTATGTCAAATTGAAGTTCTGTAACTAGTAGGTTTGGCCAAACTTTTGATGTGTGTTAAATGTATAGGTGTTAATGTCGTTATTGTTATTATCATGGGTGTATTATATTTATAAGTGTTTGTCGTTATTGAGATTACCATGTGTGTTATATGTGTAAGTGTTAGTGTTGTTATTGGAAATACCATGTGTATTATATGTACAGGTGTTAATGTTATTATTGGAATTATCATGTGTGTGTTATATGTTTAGGTGTTCATGTCATTATTGGAATTACCATGTGTGTTATGTGTATAAGTGATAATGTTGTTATTGGAAATACCATGTGTATTATATGTATAGGTGTTAATGTTATTATTTGAATTATCATGTGTGTGTTATATGTTTAGGTGTTCATGTCATTATTGGAATTACCATGTGTGTTATGTGTATAAGTGATAATGTTGTTATTGGAAATACCATGTGTATTATATGTATAGGTGTTGATGTTGTTATAGGAATTACCATGTGTGTATTATATGTATTGGTGTTAATGTTGTTATAGGAATTACCATGTGTGTGTTTTATTTGTATAGGTGTTAATTTCAATATTGGAATTACCATGTGTGTGTTATTTATATAGGTGTTTATGTTGTTACTAGAATTACCATGTTTGTGTTATATGTATAGGTGTTAATGTCATTATTGGAATTATCATGTGTGTTTTATATGAATAGGTGTCAATGTCATTATTGGAATTACCATGTGTGTGCTATATGTATAGGTGTTAATGTAATTTTTGGAATTACCATAAGTTATATATATATATATATATATATATATATATATATATATATATACAGTAGAAGTTTGATGAGTCGAACTTCAATGAGTCGAATTTCTCGTTGTTTCGAACTTTTTACAAAGTCCCGATTTATTTCATTATATATCCTTACTAAAAACAATTTATAAATCGAACTTTCATGAGTCGAATTTCTCGGTGTGTCGAACAAAACTGGCAGTCCCATCGCTGTAAAAACATCGAAAATTCATACAAATAAATCGAAGTCGAAGTTTACCTGTATACAAGATGTAAATTACCCCGTGGCGATGTTCACACCTACCCGACTACGTTGAACAATGGACACGTGTTTATTGATAAACACCCATTTTCTACTCAAACTCAAAGTGTCACTTGTAAAGAAAAAACAGCATGAAATGAACGGTATCGGCAATTTGATGTGAAAAAAATATTTTAATGTGTAGTGACTAGTGCTGCATCATACATGTATTGACTTTCGTTTTGTGTTGATAATCTGTAAATTCATGTGTCGGATGTGATTCAACACAAGGGTATAACTATAAATAGTAACTGGTTTTTACTAAATTATTTGATTACTTTCGTCTTTTTACTTTGTTTGTGTACGTAATTATGTATGCCAATGATTTAATAATTATGATAAATATCGGAATTAAATTGGTGACAAAATATTTTAGCTTCTTGGTTTTTTCTTAACTCTGAGTCAACGTTGTGTTTCTCGTATAGGCGCTTGGATTACGATTTTTCTGCAGAATGTTTGGATTTATTCTCTGAGTACAAAATAAATACAATGTATCTACATTAAATAGGCCGTAAATGATTTTAGTCGATTAGATTCTAAGTCATGATCCCAGCACCTATACAGTTACACAGTCACGTACAATATTTTTTTTGTGTGGCATGTCGTTATGGAGATAGTGCACTGAGTAAATTTTAGATTTCTCGATCACCATTCATGAGTTGAAGTCCCGATGTTTCGAACTTTTTTAGGCGGTCCCTTGAACTTCGACTCATCGAAGTTCTACTGTATATATATATACACACACATCTATATATTAATGTCGTTATCAGAATTACCATGTGTTTTTTTATGTTTATATACAATGACTTGACTTTAATAATCATTACTTTTAGGGAGTGTTTGAGGTAGATGCTGAAAGAGGTCTTACACTAGTAGAGATAGCAGAGGGTGTTGAGGTAGAAGATATTGTTGAAGCCACAGGAAGTGAATTTAATGTGAGTTCATCTGACTTTTCCTCTTTTCATTGAACTTTTGTAAAAATAAAAATTTGGATACTTTCTCGTAAATTAATGCTACATGTACTCTGTCTCGCTAATATTTCATGAATTTTTTATTACGCATTCTCAGATTTTTTGACATTCACAAATACATAGAGTCACAACTTTCAAGCTACAAAAAATCTTACATATAGTTAGTTTCAAGTGGTTATATATGGTATATGTATTTAAACAAAGGCATACATGTCTGAAGTAAGAGTAAATGAATTTTTAAATTAAGATTATTGTATTTTTTGTAGTTTTCAGAACTGATAATCTTTAAATAAAAAATGCTGTGAATATCAACTATATTACAAGTTTTGTTTCGGTGCAAGTCTTTGATATCTAACCAGCAATATTATATATGAAAACAAAACTTTTGAAACAGAAACTACAACATAAATTTTACTGGATATTTGAATTTTGAAGAGGATTGTTTGCAAAATTATGCGAAAGTTCATTTTTCTTGAAATGTAAATAAACTCTGCAAATTCTGTAACTTTATGCGATGAACTGATGAAGTATCCCAGATGTTGTTCCAATCCCATGTATCTTAATTATGGCTGTAAGTTTTAAAACAATGCAATTGATTATTATTCATCCCTTACAGTAAATCCTGTCATGAGAGACCATCCCGTCTACCTTTGAAATGTGGTCTGTCAAAACGGGTTGTTTCTCAAAAGAGGTTTCAGTACAAGGATTATCTAATCTTTTTTTTTTAATGTGGTCTTTGAAAACAGGCGATCTTTAATGGGAGTAGTCTTTATTTTATGGTAGAAAAAAATAAAATGCAAATAAAATGTTTTGAAATTTTGGCAAAACAGCACCTCCAATGTGGTATTTGGGATTTATCGGAAGAAAACATTTTTAATCATAAGTAACAGTGTGATATTAATTGAAATACAATATATTTTCAGCTATCTCCAGATCTGAAGGTCATGGGACAGATAGACGATCCTCACAGTTAAACAGAAAAACAATGTGACAAAGAACTTATGTGTGATACATTTGCTTAGCTGTGAAGCAGAAGTTTTTTTTTCAATTGACTTGCATTTATCATAAAACCGTCAAGCCTTGTCTCGTGTCTGCTGTTCCAAGTTGTCAGTTAGTCATGGAACTTGGGATACAGATTAGATCTACATATGACGGAATCAATTGTCTAACATAGGCACAATATCAGGTATATACTCATGAGCACCAATTTAGATATTCGATCATTTTATTAAACTTTCCACATTGCAGGTTGTTTTAATTGGTCTTCTACATACATATCTTATTTGCATTCTCTGTCTTCATCTAAAGATGGCCTCATTTAGGCTAGTATCCCTGGTCGTCTTGAAAAAAAAATTGACCTTGATCTTTGTTCGTAGTAGATGCAATGTAATACCGGTACATGTTATGTTTATGAATTAGGGCATTGAAATTGATCTGAAATTCTCAGGTAAACACATTCTTGGGTATAAATTTTAAAAATGCAATTATGTCATAAAAAAATAGCATTGACCCGGAATGTTTTCCTTGAGCAAAATATGGTATCAAACTAAATTCAGAACTTATTCAATCAAACAAAAATATTCGATATTTGCGATTAAGGTATTTAGCCAGATGAATCCTCAGAGAAAGAAGAGTTATCTTCCCTTTGCTCCAGTAGCCAAAGACACACATAAAAATATATTTATATAAACGTGTGTTTGGCATTATAAACTCATTTGATTGACTGTTTGTATATTAATCATTTGGTTTGATATTTTGATCTGGTCATTTATAATGTGATAATGTTTTCCTTTGGTGATGAAACTTCATCATGGTGATGAACATTGTTTTAATGTCATTACGTCAGTTTTCATTCATCAATAAATTTACGACTTATTTTAATCAATGCTTTTGTCATCTTGTGTATTATGAATTGATTTTTTTTCACAACTTTGTGAAACTTTATTTTGCACCAAACTGTCATACACAGAAATCTTAATGTGAAATCGGGTATGTCATACAGATAATTGGATGCGCTGTACCAAATCAGTCTAAATATGACACAATGTTATGTCATAGATATGTCTAAATAAAACATCACGTGACTCAATTTCTAAGTCTACTTTCAAAAATCTTTTAATAATTGGATATGAAATTCTTACAGATCAATGACAAATTTTTATACAATTATACAGTGGAATCTAATTATCTCGATTATTTTTATACAGTGGAATCTAATTATCTCGATTATTTTTATACAGTGGAATCTAATTATCTCGATTATTTTTATACAGTGGAATCTAATTATCACCCCATTTACTTCGGGATATCCATAGTTCAGGAAACCGAAATTTTCATTTCACGTTTTTCAATACTTATTGGACAAAAAATAGACCTACTAAGGCTGCTGTTCAATTCAGAATTGATTTTATTTGTTACCCTTTCACCATAACTCATAAACGGGAGTTGATTGTCCCGTGTTATGCATGTAAACAAGTAATCAATTACAATGCTTTCTGTGCACAAAATGTAAACTTTCAGTCATGGAATAGGACCAGATATATGCTTCTGATAGTGAACTTTCTAGATAAAACATTTGAGATGTCTGGAATAAAAGTAGTACAAATATATAGTTAAAATCGGGATGGGCCAATCAATTTTGACATAACCAAAATTTACACTCATTCAGTTTCGGTATAACCAGATTTCGATGTATTTAAAATAAATAAAGACTGACCTTATTACAGTTTTATTTGAACCTGGACCCAGTTGCAGAATACGTTAAATTTAACGTGAAGTTAACCAATATTAAACCAATGAGCTAACTGTAGGTTAAATTTAACAATGTATATTGCAACCGGGTCCTGGTTGTTATTATGGAGTTGCATACATTTAATCTTGCTCGAATGATTTTGCAACATCATTTCCTTCTTTGTTTTTTAATAATAAATTGCTCCAAGAAAAAACTTGTTGCAAAAAATATATTGTAGCTTGGAATTATCACCAGTCAATGCTAATTTCATTGACACATCCTTCTGTCTATCTTATATTCATTCATCTATCTATCTTAGATTTCTCCATCTGTTTATCATACCATAATTATCTATAATTGTCGATCTGAGAAACTTTAATCTCTTTGGCATCTACCTTGAGGCAAGTTACATTATGTCACTTTGAATAACCTTATTAAGATCAGTCAGAACATCTTTGATAAAACTTGTAAGTGTTAATCCAATATATAAATACTTTTACATTTAAGATGTTTATCTAAAAGCATTAATGAACTATTGTTCATGTCACTTTCTAAAACTTGTCAACACTATTTACTTCTTTGCTCAAGCTTAGGACACCTTTCCTACATGTACAATAGGACAATTACTTCAAGAGGATGCCCTAATGGACTCATCCAAAAACTGTCAAAACTTTTGATTGGCTAACTTTAGAAAAATATATATAGATAATAATTTTTAGATATAGAAGAGATGGGATTTTTGTGTGGATATAGAGTGATCAAGATGTATGACATTTCTTTGATATAGAGAGAGTACAGACAAGACTATAAGAGATTGTACTACTATAATTGGACTTTTATTCACCTGTGATTTATTTTATCACAACTAATGACAACTGTTGTAAAATCATAACTTTCTTCGTTTGATAAATATGGTGACTTAGACCTTTAATGCTGTGAATTACTTTTATTTGTACATATGTTGAACTTCAATACAATATAAACTTTATTTATGGAGTGGTGTTGTTCTTGATATGGATGCTGACAAAACAAATCAACACTTGAAAGCTAATTCCCCCTAATGACTTAATGTGACCACTCTTACGGTGGTGCCACAAAAGCAGTGTAGCTTAACAGTAAGTGCATGGCAGGTGTAAGAGGTGATCAGGCCACAATCCCAAGAACACAGATACACTCCGGCCCAGATTGCACTATCGGAAGCACAGGCACCTCGGTCACAGAATTTTCGAATCCCAGAATAATCAATGATGTATGAAAAGAAACTCCATAGATCAAGCTCTAAGAAAATGAAATTTTAAAAAATGGTCAAAAACATCTCCAAGAGAAAAAGAAAGACAATTTTTCATAGAAAGTAATAGGGAAGTTACATTGTTCATAAATTGATGGAGCTGTCCTGTATATAGGATCCTTTTATTGAAAGTACAACTGACCGTAGACACTTCTTTTCTGTGCTGGATCCGTCAACATATCCTGGATTGGTTACCGATAGTTCACATTTTAAAGACAAATACAACACCAGGTCAACTATTTTCATTTTATTACCATAAATAAATAAAAAATTATAACAATTACATCTTAATTATTAAAACGTTATAGAATTTCCATATGGAAATAAAAAGGAAAGATATCACAGATACACTGGTCAAAGATGTCAAAAATTGTTTACGAAAGTCAAATTCAACTATTTTTGGTTCATTAGGAATACATGTAGCATGCAATTAGATAATTACATAAATGGATGTTACATGTTTACCAGATTTCTGCCCCCGCTTTAAACGGGTATTAGCTGTGTTTCTTTTAAATTTTATTTTCCCGTTTTACGTCTTAGATTGATATACAACAAGAAAAAAAAGAGATACACACAGGCATAAATATTCTTATATTCCTATATTTTTTGTGAAAATTGCTTGAGAAACCCAGGTTTGGCACTTTTTTTTACTTGTAATTGATTAACTCAACCTTTGTTATATTAATACCACACTGGACCTAACCTTATTTTCACAAAATATATAGGAATATAAGATTTCCATGTCTCTGTATAGCTCTTATTTGTACAAAAGTAGAAAAAAAAATCGAAATATTGTTTTTTGGTAAATACAGTTTATGCCCCTATAAATCATACTTTACCATTTTATGTGGTTGATATTGTAATGTACCTTGTAAACCTACAAATATGTATCTATCAAGTGTTACTGTCAAACTTATATAGATAAATGTTACAGTTCATGTGTGTATAAAACTATAAATTATATTAATTATATGTATAGTGTTACATTGTCATGCGAATAAGAGTGTAAAGGTTCTCTCTTTTGGACAAGATTTAAAACTAAGGCTTCTTGTCATGTCAAAGAAAAACTCGCTGCAATAGCATAAACCCATGAGCAGCCATAAACTGCACTTGCTTCTTTCAAGATGTCGTCTGCAGTATTTGTGTAAAAACATATTTCTAACTGACACATTTGTATGATACATTTAGATAATGCATGTATCATTTTCTATAAAAAACATCAAACTTTGTTCACAGACGTAAAATCATGGACAGTAACAAATGTATTTTAAAAATTCTCAGTCAATACAAACGTTATCATAAAAATTCCATACCGGAGGCTCACAACCACCGGAATGATTTATAAAAGTAATTTATCATAAATAAAACTAAAAAACTAATTTTTGTTTAAATCTATAATTGCAAAGATGGATGATATAGTTTTTTTCATTACGTTCAATTTGTTGATTTAAATATAAAATCAGCACATTCATCCGCCAGACTTTGGGACTGAAACTCGCGACATCTCTCAAAATAGCAAACGACAGATGTATGGTTAGTTTGTGGTATGATAACTTTTCTAGAATAAACATTCCAGTTTTGCAGTTCTTGAATAAAAGCTTTGGCGTCTTCTTCCAAGTGGAAATCCTGTTCAGCAGTAACAACCAGAAAATTGGGTACATGTTTTGGTTCACTTTTGAGTCTGTACAGGGGACTAAGAGCTTTCCAGTGCTGTTGATCCACACCGAATGTTGGATAAAGATAAAGTTGCTT
This sequence comes from Atrina japonica, assembly GCA_030159075.1. NCBI lineage: Eukaryota > Metazoa > Mollusca > Bivalvia > Pterioida > Pinnidae > Atrina > Atrina japonica. The sequence continues at coordinate 936,654 of BROG01000240.1, forward strand.
CATACCTCTGAAGTTTAATTGATCCACGCGTAGAACTGCAGACATGGTTATTACTCCCTGAAATAAAGTTCCAAAACAAAAGTATTATGAAGTGCATTTTTGTAGCGCTGTATTTAATGGTGAATGAGTATATATGTACACTAACATGACAAAAGTATGTCAACTTTTTTTCATTTTCCCATTGCTTTCTGTGTTAAATAAACTTTATTAAAATAATTGACCTGACTCGTATATTCAGTGAAATCTTGTAAACTTTTGCACAAATGTGTGGAAGTCTGTTGACAATCTTTCTAAATTGGTTTGAAATATGTCGATTTCTTTTTGTATAAAATGCAAGTATTTATAAATGTCTAGCGAAATTTGTAGCGCCATTTCATTCCTGTTATTATTTAGTGGCGTCAACAAAACACGTATTACAAAGATTTTTTTTCTGTTTCTCAGAAATAAAAACTTCAAATAGATTTAAACCAAATACCAGAAGGAAGTAAAAAAGACTTTCTTCTAAACATATGGAATTTCGCATGAATTGATGAAACCGTAGTTCGTGACAGTTATTCGATAAAAGTTCATTTAACATAAAATCTACCGTCATTTTGGTGGAAAAAATATCCCGCGATTCGATCAAAATTTTTATTAAAAAGATCAAAATGATACCGTAGAAAATTTTAACATACCATGCATTTATTGAATGAAATATGCCCACGATTGATATTCGATTGATCGACGTAAGAATACAAATAGTTACTCCCCTTTTGTTCACATTCGATTTCATTTAACAAATACGACTTCATACTAGTTTTTTTTTTGTCAACCCGAGATTTTTGTTCAAAACATTTTATTTGTATAAAACGTCGAATATTTGAAACTTTTAATACAAAAATAAAAATCCATTTTGACAGCTTGTATGCCTTTTAACAAGCCACTCTCATATACTCCAACATCCGAGACACCGATATAAATTTTTTATCATATATATTTATATTAAATAGAAAAAAAATCATTCCACTTCAAGAATGTCCGACTTCAGAAAAGCCGAGATAAAAAAAAGTATCAAGTCACCTCAAAATAAACGCATCCTCCATTGAAAACACTGTTTTGAAAAAGAACTTTACAAGGTCTTAGATATGTTGCAAGGTTTATATAATATATAATATAAACTACAATGTATATATATCCAATAAACTGGTGACTATAAATTATTTTCAGTTAATATTGTTGAACTGGTTAAAACCTAAATAATTGCAAAAAAATTCATAAAATTATGTGATGACAAGGTCTTCACTTTACAACCCGAGAAACAAACTTCAAAGGATACGTCAACAAAATTACTTGAAATGGTGAGCATACGTACAGATATTGTACAAATTAATATGTTATAATCATTGGAACATCATAATTAATACCTTTATATAGCTGAGGGGAATTCCCTCTCTTTGCAAGTAGGAACCTTCCAGTGTTGACATCGCACAGAGATGTCCCCCAGCAGAGTGTCCCATCAGAACGATAGATCTGGTATCAAAATCACCCGACTGTTCCCCTATTTGTCGGATTTTCTTAATACACATTGCTAATGTTCTACACTGATCAACGGGAAACGACTGTTTGCTTGTCAAAATGTTGAATACAATTATACCTTGTGGTATAACGAAGCTTAAAAGAAAAAGACAGATGAAAGCATAGCCAGGCGATATCCCATGATGAACACAAGTTGGATAGACTGTGGCAATGAACACCCAAAGACTGGCCAACACTGGGAGACTAAGACTGTGGTATTTATAATACTGCAAACTTATTATCACAAAAATAAATAAATTAGAAGCCACTAGGTGCACAAATATTAGGTCGAGAATGTATGACCCAGAAAAACCGAGATATAAATATATCAGGTCACCCAATGACCCGATAGAAAATATTATCTGTAATAGAAAAAATAGAACAAGTCCGGCCCCGAACACTGCAGCTAAAAACATTGCAGAACATGTGTATGAAGTGAATATTTCTAAAAGCATCCATATTGATTTTAACTTTAACAGAGGATAAGACAGAACGGCACACGCTAAACCTCGACGTGCTAGTGCTCTTCCAACATTTCCGTACAATCCAAATGACCAGTATATAAACGCTACTAGTAAATTAACGTCTTCACTTGTGAAATGTCTCCATAAGCTTTTATCCCCTCTTCTCCAACCACCACCATGAACGAACACCACAAGTGGTGGTATTTTCCTCGCTTGCTGTGATGCTTGTCGAGATTGGACGCTACGATCGGATAGATCTACCTTTGGCAAGTATAGATCCGTTCTGTATTTATGTCGTAAACTCTCCTGAAATTTCTGTCCATGGCAGTCTGTCGCACAGTAAGGTATATCTCGAATGACTGAGTAGTCTCCACATTCTTGTACGACAGACAGTGGTTCCGCCATTTTTTTTTATTACACTAGTCTAATCGTCTGTCACATGACGACTACTGAACTATTAAAAGTTTTGTCGGCTACCTGTAGTGATATCCTGTTGCGGTCCAAATGCGAATCTATGTAGTTCATAATTTTAAAACGAGAACATATTTAATTCACTATTAAAGGTTTCTATAAATAGACTGGTGATGTATCGCGATTAAAATATGTAGGTCGTTGTACTGACGTTTAACGTTAAAGGTGGTACAAGCTATTACACTTATTGTGTATGTACAAGACAAACTGTTTACTACAACTACATTTTAATGTCCGGGTATAATACTACAGAGACAGAGACATATATAACACATGTGTTATACATGTCTCTACTACAGATGTTACTATTGATAAAGACAATCAGAAACCTTGTGTAGCCACATTATCAGATGTACAACACTGACAGATAGAAATACATTAGTTATCATTAACCTTTATAGTCAAGAGTTCATTTAATCAATTTCATAACATATATAACATTTCCTCCATTCTAATTTATTAGCACAATGTCATTGTGTACAAATTGAAAGTTTCATCGATATTAAAAACAATATAGAGATAAACAAAACAGTTACTTCACTAAATTGAAAATTGATACTTGAAGTTAACTGTTCTATTTAATGTCTAATTACAATATTAACATTCTTCAACCAGTCTCTTTGTAGGTTTTCGAACGCGTAAACAGATAACTTTGCGTTTTTTCATCAGAATTAACTTATTTTCAGTTTCACTTATCAGTGGCGTATTTGTGTCATTTTTTTCAGAGGAATCTGGCACATCTGTGTACACATTTGTTTCATCAGGTTTGATGTAAGAATCATGCATTTGATCAACATGTCTTTTCTATACATTTCCATTTTCAGTTGTAATTTCATACGTTAACGGTCCTTATCTTGATTTAATTTGTCCACTGATCCATTTGTTTTGATTTCTATAATCTCGAACGACAACTGAATCGTTTACGTGAAATTCGCGGTTATTTCCTCTTATCTCGATGTTATTTTTCATAGTAATGGCGGAGAAATTTTTTTGAGTATTTTTTCGGATTAAATCTAATCGTGTCCTGAGATTTCTCCCATGAAACAGTTTTGCTGGTGATTCATTAGTCACACTGTGAGTTGCATTTTCATAGAGTATCAAAAAGTTTGCAATCGTTTTGTTTATTGTCATTTTAGTATTTGTCATGGATTTCATGCTCTTTGAGTATGTCCCTGTTTACAGAAATTACGGCATGTGACATCTTTAATATAACAGTCAGCAGGTGCGTGTTTATTCCCGTTACACCGATAACATTAAATAGAGCGTGTTCCATCTCTTTGGTTACTTTTACGCTGATTCCGGAGTTTATTTACGCTGACCTCTTTGATTCGGAGTCTGTCCTTTGGATGAGACAATGTGTCAAAGTAGATGTCGGCACGTTAAAGAACCCTCACTGCTCATGGCCGTAAGTACCGAGCATAGCAGGTGCGTGTTTATTCCCGTTACACCGATAGCATTAAATAGAGCGTGTTCCATCTCTTTGGTTACTTTTACGCTGATTCCGAAGTTTATTTACGCTGACCTCTTTGATTCGGAGTCTGTCCTTTGGATGAGACAAATTGTCAAAGTAGGTGTCGGCACGTTAAAAAACCCTCACTGCTCAATGGCCGTATGTACCGAGCATTGGTGACGTCTCCATATGGGTGAAAGATTCTTGAATGGTACGTTAAACAACAATAAACAAACAAACGTAACAAACAAACTTTATTCGGAGTTCATTTGCATCCTTTGATGCAGTTTCTATTGCAACAGGCATTTCTGTAGCTTTCTGTAGTATGAGGGTAGTTTTTGATAACAAATATTTTGTATTTGCTCGTTGTGTCCACACACAAAACGATCTCTTTGGATGTCATTCACCAAATTTACAATGCGTTGAAAGTTTTCTTAACTTTGCAAAATAGTCATTCAGTTTCTCCGTTTGATTGTTGATATTTGTGAAATCGGAACCGTTCAGCAATTACTGATGGTTTTGGTGATTATCATCAAAACTTTTATCCTTGAGTTTGTCGGGGCGAGTCGGGTCCTGTTAAAATGAATTATGTTTTCCACCCGATTCAATTTAATAATACTGGAACTTTCATGTCATTTTCAACTCTGTTAGCCTTGATATATTGTTCAAGTCTTTCGTCGTATGATGTCCAGTTCTCAACACTGTCATCAAAAGGATTTATTTTTCCAATATAACCTGCCATTTTGGGTAGTTATATATAACTGGTAATCACAGAAACGTCACAATATCATCGGATATGAAATTTCCGCAGAATTATCAGCTCCATTAAATTAACATCCTCGTCGCCAATTTGTTGTATATTATGTACAACAAGGTTACACTTTATTGACGGAGTCTAATACTACAGATTTTAAGTTTTCCATTAAGAAACCATGTATAGCCATATTAACAGATGTACAATCTTTAACACTGACAGATAGAAATACATTAATTATCAAGAGTTCATTTAACCAATTTCATAGCATATACAACATTTCTCAATATGATTTCTACCATACCTTGTGTTATACAAATAACCAACAGGACCGAGCCCGCACTAATACTGTAATGAAATGATTGTACACGGAATTACATCAGACCAGTTCTTGGCAAAGTTGGCGATTAAAGTAATTGGAGGGAAAGAGGTATTTTATTTGAAGTCTCCAACAATGTTGATTTTCCTACCTTTGATATACTGATGTAATCTGGAGACTGTTCAAAGCGAAAAGGTTTGACGAGATCAAGACTTGATGTAGGCTAATGATCCATACTACCAATGCTTTCAGTTATGGTAGAAACATATTCATCGTGTTAGTTGATTATCATGTTAATCTAACTCTAGTTAGTTAAATTTTAAAAGTTGAAAAGACACTCGGTAAACCTCGTGTGATAATCAACTAACACTCTTTGTGGAATCTCTCTATATATATACACAGTGGAGCATCGCTTAAAGATCATCCCGTTTAGGAGATCAACTCACCACTGTTGAAAGCAATATGAGCTATAGTCAACGGAATTTTTATGTGCAGATCATGCGGATTTTTATTTCATATACATTGTACAAAAGATAACGTTCGCCTAGTGGTTGATAACGAAAGCATACATATCATTAGAATCGAATTGCCAAATGTAATTCGTTGTAATCGTTAGTTTGAACCTACCATCGTAAATTAGCTTTCGGTATCAAACCACATTGCAATTCTTTTTATGTCTGTAGTAAAAACTACAAATTATTGTAAAACTGCACTTTGCAGTGTTGATATTTTTGTATTTATTGGAAGGGTTATATACAGTATACTCGATGCTGTAGATCGTTGAGTGCCATACGGCGTGAAATACCATTAAAACAGACAAATACCGCTGTACTGATACAGATAAGATGTTGGACATGGAAGTATGTGAGATGGTATGACGGTCGCCAAGTTGGAACTCCACAGGAAGGACCCCTTAGCCAACATCACAACCATCGAGGGATATTCATATAAGTTGACATAACTTGTTTGTTAATCGTTGTAAAATGAATACAGTTCAAAGCATGATAATGCTACACTGATAAATGATACATTTTTATTCTTTTTCGTAGAAATGGTGTGTTTATTATGAAAATAATGACATGGCATATCTTTTTTCAGTTAACATGTAGCATGACTTCGGTCCAACATAAAAATTGCCCTCAGATCACAGGACTTGAGTGTGGACTCACGGCGGGTGTAACCGGTCGACAGGGGATGCTTACTCCTCCATGGCACCTGATCCCACCTCTTGGTTTCCAGAGGTCCGTGTTTGTCCATTTTTACTGGATTTGTATCTATGTCCTGGACATCCTATTGATTTATACTTTGGTATCTGAAATTTTTATATCATCTATTGGTCTGATATTATTGTTCCTTTTTGTTTTTGTAGAATTTAAAAGCACCGCAAAAACTTTTCTTTCGAAAGACTAGTTGTTGTCATGTATTGATTAAAATAACATTTTGTTCTCCCTATACCATTTATCTCATCGACCCCTGAGAAACAATGAACTCTTCTATAAATTAATGTTTTAAGCAAGTTCAAATGTGTCTTCAGGGATGAATGAGTTAAGGCATCGTGTTATTGCTAACATTTAGCACACGTTTGACAAACAGATGACACTATGTCTGAATGGCTAAAAGCTATTTTTCTCAGATTCACAGTGTCAAAACATACGTCATCTCTACTCTTGACACAAAAATTCCACACTTTTTAGCATTATAGAATTTTTTTTCACTAAAGGTGGTACAAGAAAATAAATATCTAGTGATTGGCTATCATGAAACTTATTATGTCCAACACCACTCTCTACACATAGATACACTGAAGTTGATATAAAAAAGATGCTGTAATTTATAATAGACAATATATTTGTAATGTTCGGAGACGTAGTCTTTAAACAAACTGTCGGCATACCTATGGAAATCAATTGTGCTGACCTGTTCCTTTATACGAAACAGACTTCATTCAGAAACTGCTGAAACAAAAGAAGAAAAAGCTAGTGGTGTCCTTTAGTTTGACATTTAGATATATCGACGATCTTTTGTCAATTAATAATGACAATTTTCATACATATGTCAATGCTATATACCCTGGCGAGCTAGAAATTAAAGATACAACAAAATCAAGCACACACGCTTCATATTTAGACATTTTACTTACTATAGACACCGATGGGAAATTAACAACTAAGCTATACGACAAACATGATGATTTAGGCTTTCTCATCGAAACTTTTCCACATTTAAGTAGTAATATCCCACAATCACCCGCACATGTGGTTTATATTTCACAAATGATCCGATATACCAAGGCGTGTTCAACATATGAACATTTCATATACAGAGGTAAACTACTCACTCAGAAATTATTAACACAGGGATATCGAAACCGCGTTTGATGTGAACGTTCCTCAAATTTGACGGTTTGTATAATTGTCTTGTTTGCGATTGTTCTGTTTCGCTAAGTGTATTGTTAAGTTGAGAGGTCTAAACACTGTTAATGTCTAGCATTTATTATGAAGAAATACAGGTAACAAATGACCCGTCTATAAGATTAAAATTTTAAAGATTTTAAATTTAAATGTAACATCGAGTAAGTCATAAGAGGAATCGTTTTGTAAAATATAAACTTGAATCATCATCTATTTCTTACATTTGATAAAATCAATACATATATCCGCCAGACATGACGAATGGGGACCCAGATATCTATCAAAGTACCACGCGATAGTCATGTGATTGGTCCCATGTATGACTGCTTTCCTGAAATAAACACCACTGTTTCGTAACTCCTGTATGAAAACTCTGGCGTCTTCCTCCGTGTGGGCGTCGTCCGCACCAGTTACTATCAGAAATTTTGGGATGTGTTTCGGCCTAGTCTTGAGTTTGTATAACGGACAGAGGGTTTTCCAGTTCAATGGATCTGTTCCAAATGTTGGATGAAGGCAAAGCTGTTTGATCCAAAATTTTACTAATTTGTCCACAGACAGAACAGCGGAGATGCACAGCACTCCCTGGAAATGAATTTAAAACCATTAAATAAGATAATTGGAATAATATACTTTCCCCTGTATAATTGGAATAAGAAACTATTTCCTGGATAATTAGAATAATTTTATATGTTTTAATTTATCTAATTTCTACCTTTCTAAAAATTGTCTGACTGGATTTTTGAAGACTTATTGTTATAAGAACAATTTCGAGATCCGCCACTGTGTAACTGCAGACGTCGTAATAACCTTTGAATTTTTATTAGTATTTTTTCAGTTATATGGTGGCGGCCATTTTTTAAATATCGTAATAACATTTGATACTATTCGCTGCAGAACGATAGAGATATAGAACGAAATATAGATGAAAATAAATGTAATAGCTTTAACTTATTAGCATATGGTAAACAGCTTTTTATTACGAATATACACAGTCAAACCCGGATATATTAGGATTGAATTTTTGTTGCATATAAACAGGGTTTTTTAAAATAACTGTTTCAAATACACTTCAAATTAAGCGTGATTTCAGTGTATGTCATTTTAGTTTATTTTTATGTAAACAAAAATATATAAGCATTATAATGATCAACATTTATCATTAGATCCACTCGAATCGTTCTACAGAGTATGAACCACAAAAACCTGATCATTCACTTAAGGATTGTTTTTCTTTTTTTTTTTGAAAGCATTGAGAATAAATGCAATGGATTATGGAAAAAAATTCTGTGCAGCACGAAGTGAATGTAATGACCAAAATGCATATTGTCTTAAAAATAAACAAAAATGAGCAATATGTGAAAAAAGCGCCCTAAAGACACATTTGGACTGACTTTAGTCATTGATTTTCAGGGGTAAATAAGTTAAGAAGTTGGGGTTTACCTTTATACAAGTAGGAGAAACCCCTGCTTTTTGTAAGTAAGTTTCCTCTAACGCGGTCATTGTGCAGATGTGTCCACCGGAAGAGTGTCCCATCACGAAAACTGATCTGATGTCAATATCACCACTCTCTTCCCCTATCTCTTGAATTTTCTTTATGCACATCGCCAAGGCTTCAAACTGTCTGGTCAGACATGATTCTGTACTTGATGTCAATATGTTCATTAGAATTATCCCTTGTGATATCGCAAAGCTAGTAAGGAAAAGATAAAATAAAGCCAAAACCGGAGATATTCCATTGATGATGCTAAACGGGTAGCTTGCTGCGATAATTATCCAGAATAGAATTACCAAGGTAACGTTAAGGTTGTGATATTTCCGATACTGAAAACTAATTATCATAAAAACAAATACGTTCGACCCTACTAAATGTACTAGTGCAAGGTCGAAAGGTTTTGACCCGGAGATGTTACACATATATAATAGATTATCAAATGATCTGACTGAGAATGTTATCTTCAAAAGGAAAAGTAACAATAATCCGCCCCCAAATAATGTACTCAGGAGAACCAAGGTACTCAAATAAGATGTACATATCTCCATGAGTGTCCACGGTGATCGTAATTTAGTGAGAGGATGCGACATGACGGCACACGGTATACCTCGACGAGCAAATGCTTTCCCGATATTTCCATACAGACCAAATGACCAGTTGATGAATGCAATTAGCAAATTAATGTCTTCACTTATGAAATACTTCCAGGAATCCTTATCACCTCTTCTCCATCCGCCCCCGTACACATACACTACAAAAGGAGGTTTTTCCTCCGCTACTGAGGTAGATGTGGTATTAGCATCAACCACTTTCGGCAGGTAGAGATCTGTTGTATATTTTTCTTGTAGATTATTTTGAAGCTGCTTACCATTGCAGTCTGTCGTGCAATACGGTATGTCTCGAATAACTATATAGTCAACATGATCCTGTTTAGCCGGTAACGATTTGTGTTTTTGTGTATTTGTTGCCATTTTTCGTCAATAAGCTACTTTTTCTTTTGCTAATCGGACGTGACCACCGTCGTACTATCCTGTACAAGTTTTGTAACGCTGTCCATTTCCGGTCAGCAGATCAAAAATGAATTATCGGCTACCCGATAACTCGTACTATCTAGAAAACCTTTACCCTGGCTATAACTTAATATATGTTTGTTTGTTTGTTTATTGTTGTTTAACGTCCCACTCAAGAATCTTTCACTCATATGAAGACGTCACCAAATGCCGGTGAATGGCTTCAAGTTTTTGGCCTATGCACGGCACTTACGGCCATTGAACAGTGAGGGTTCTTTAACGTGCTGACACCAACTGCGACACGGGAACTCGAGTGTTACTGTCTCACCCGAAGGACAGGAAACCAACCTGCCGCCGGCTGGACTCAACTCAAGACCTCACGATCAGGAGTCCAGCGCGCTACCGACTGGGCCAGACCGGCTCATACCTTAATGTATTGGACACAACTGCATAAACGTAAATCAATGTTGATAACACAAAAGCACAATAAAGTCTAATCATAATCGAGCTTCGCGCATGAGTTATATACATGTATATTATATAAGGAATTCAACTCATGCCAACTCCTTCCGGACACCTGGTTCCATCCCATTTGGGATTTGCAATTGTTCCTCATGTTGAGGCCATATCTATCGTATTCTAATGGACTTGGAGTTTCGATTATCCATTGGAACTTGACTTCATATATATACGACCATGAATAGACAATTCCACATGCGCTTTGACATTATCTATACATATACCACATCCATTCAATATGCACTCCTAGATAAACAGTAAAAAAGTTTAAACATTTTTAATTTCGATAACGTAATAACTGGAGGTCCCGTGTCACAGTAGGTGTCGGCACGTTAAAGAACCCTCAATGCTCAATGGCCGTAAATGCCGAGCATAGGCCAAAATTTGAAGCCCTTCACCGGCATTTGGTGACGTCTCCATATGAGTGAAATATTCATGAGTGGGACGTTAAACAACAATATACAAACAAACAAAACGTAATATATTTTCCAATGATCCTTGAAAAGTTTGTCTGTTGCAAAGGTCTTAATTAGATGAACTTAACAAAAATATGATCAAATATTTTAAAAAAATAATGATAAAATACATTGGGGCCATACCATTACAAATTGAAAAAAAAACTAGCAAAAACACACAAAGAAATGTAACAAAAATGTTTATCTGTACAAAAGGTTATAAATGAGTACAAATAACGATTTGTGAAATTGATATATAGGAACTTTGTATTGCATTACTTTTACACGTCCTTTCTCTATATCGCCTTCCGCGATATTAATGAGTTGTCTCTCTTTCATTGCTATATAGATACCTGTTAAACTGCAATAGACTTTGTTGTTTACAGTTCACCAGTTAGTCAATAAATAAAATATCAGTGACAGCAAGAGTGTTAAATTTCAGTAATAAATCAGTTGCTGTGATGATAAAGCATAAAAACATCTATATGTCAAGATATCATACAAGAATCACAAGTATATGCTATACAATTGACATATACTAAAGTAAAATAATTATTTCAATATTTGTAATTAAATTGTTTTCATTTAATGGGGCTTTGGTATCTCAAAGTACTGCTGGATAATTACTTTTTTTCAAGGCAAAATAAATCAGGTAGTTGTTAAATGTTTATTGTTGCTTTGACCTCAATATGCCGTCGGTGTCTGCCTCTTCAAGTTATGAAAACTAAGGCATAACAATAAAAATGCATGATTAATTAAAAAAGAGGATATATTAAAGCTACATTGTTTGGATGTTTCTGTAACATTTTAGCTTTCTTTTATAATTAAGTAAACTTCGTGAACCTGTAATAAATCAGTTTCAGTTTCGTATAATCAGTATCACTGAGAGCGACAATATATCTGGATTTCGGAAAAAGTAAATGGGAATCGAAGATTCTTCCAAAAATGATATGCTTTCTTCAATTTCATACAGGACGGTCAAACACACATTAGAATGTCACTGAGACAAGTGGAATAGACAAACAGTGGAGTTTGACTGAGGTTAGCTGATCTAGACTAATGTTGGAACCAAGGAATACGTTGAATAGACGGACGGAATAGTTTGTGTCCTATAGCTAAAGAAGGAGAGCAATGCTGACGGAATAGTAATGGTTCCTAATTTTAGGATGGAGTTATAGATGAAGAGCTGGACAACAAATACCAAGAAATTTGAGATAGAAGTTGACTATTATGTATATAATACATACACAGATTTAGATGATAAAATATTAACAAAGGAAAGAGAACAATACAGGAATATAGGACTCTTATCGTTTTATAATCAGTGTGTTGCAGAAAATATTAGTATATAAATAGCTAAACGATAGTTTTCTATACTCAATAAATTAAAGAAACAAGATGAAAGCAAGGATAAAAATGGGTGAATATCTTTCATGTGTTTACGGGCATTTAACGTAACGCATAGATGGATGTCACTATGGTACATAATAAGTACAAGTATATGGCTGACGGTGCGAGTCGATATAGCACCAATCATTTCAACTTTGTTGTAACAGGCTATTTCACTTAAAATTCCATAAAGATGCATCTTTAATCAAGCATCATGGTGAAATCATGATACTTGATTTTACATGTCAATTCGAAATGGTTATGAAAATTACTACAAGTACTGACAACAAACTATGAGAATACATATCACATGAGCAAAAGGCGGGTATTGTATTTGACAAGACAATAAAATTATAGATAAGAGTGACTGCAAATATTAATACATAATGGATCAAAATTTGCATTATACGTATTGAGTGTTTTATCATGTAACTTGTCGTAGACCGTAATGGTAAAACTGTCATATATGTATATAAAGCCTGGATATTAAACAGCAAAACCTGTGTTACCTTAAATTAAAACAAAGTCCCTTCTACACTTTACATAAAATAATTTCACGCCTCTTTAAATCTTATGTATGCTAGCATTATACTAAACCAGTTCCATATTGTAACTGGGGCTTTCATAGCAAGATCTTACAACAAACGCGCGCTGACTGTTTGTTTCTGGATATTAAATAGCTGTCAATATTGAAACTTAACAATCAGTTTGGATATTAACAAATTAATGAATAGGTGATAGACATACAAGACAGCCATAGCAACAACCCGCATTCATCTGCATTGAACAAACTCAAAAGTTTAAGGGTAGACCTATTGTATATATTTTGGATTGAAATATAACACAGCGCATCAACAGATCTAAAAAAAAGGGGGAGAAATTATATAAGGAATCTCCGTGCTCAGCTCTATCAAATAGATTTAATAGTCAATTTAAACCTCAATTCAACTTTCCTATTCGGTTGATCCAATACACAACAATAGCGACAACTCGCCGGTCATAATGAATTATCGACGCATTGTCGATCAGGTATAATCCGTTATGCTAATCCTGCAGTGAGATAAAAAAAAGTGTTCCGTTACGGGTGCCATGGATAAAAACAGAAGAACTAGTGGACAAACGGTTTCCTCGAGCAAGCGAAACAGTAAGTAAAAATTATGATATTCTGATGTACACAACCGTTTCTGACAGTCGTATATCTGTATTATTTTTATTTGTTTACTTTTTTATTCGATTTTGCGATGTAATGATTATAAAAATGTAAAACCGAATATATATATATATACAATAGCCTTTCCTTAAACTTAGTCATGAACATTTAATCATGATGGTATACCAACTTGGTATACCGTCATGATTAAATTTGTGATCAGTATATCAAATAAAATAATTGTAACTGGGGTTATCTGATTTGTTAAATCGTTTATCAGTTGGTAAACTTGGTTTTGCAGAGTTATATCTAAGCATTTTTCATTGGGGTTGAATGCCAAGCAACTTTATTTAGCTAGCCCAAGTCTTCATTCAGAGTGTTTCCTGTATAGTTTTGATTGTACAATGATTTTCGTAATTTTGGCCAGATCTATTTTACTTTTTGCTATCTTACAGTGTATGGTAAATATAATAATAGAATGTCATTTTGTTGGATATTAGATTTTCTTTATATATGTTGTTTTGGTATCCCGGCGTTGTTTGTAAAGATTCATCTGTTCAGATTCAAAACAATATGAAGTCTCATTGCCATGGGGGTATCCATGACCGAGTGGTTATAGCATCATCACGCTTTGAACCATGAAGTCTCTCACTACTGGTCAGCGCAGGTTTGAACCCGGCTTAAATCTAAGCTGACATTTGTGAGAAAGTTTGCCAGATTACTTGCGGAAGGTCGGTGGTTTAATCATGGGTACATTTTAACCGGGTTCTCATCTTCATAAAAAATTCACAGCCGTGGCCGAAGGCGAACGTCTGACTTTGTTATATGCAGTGGGGTAGCTAAACCAAAATAGCTTCAATGCACAGAATCTCCGTTAGTAAAAACAGTTCAAAATTAAGTTAAACCACACTAAGATGGTATGGCAAGATGGAAATACAACACTGGATCATATACGATTTATGGACTAACATAGGGGATAGGTATGAATGTACAAACACAAAAAAGTCTCTACAGCACTGGTTTTTGACTATAAGTCTGTTATTGTTGATGAACAATTCCAAGATACTCTAATTGCTGCATGTTACCCCATGTCTCAAATTAAACATTTACTTAAGCAGACGACATGTCGTTGGGATTATGCATACTTTAAAATCCGACTAATTATTTTACTTTTGAAACGTGTAATTGCATGTTTACTCTCAAATTGGCATCAATTCAGATAGAAATAGGTAAATAATGGAAATTAAATGCATTTGCTTCATCCGACAAAATGTTATACCAGTAAAATCGTTTCGACCCGTATATTCTTAAATGTATACAATGCTGTTAAATGAAGATTTACGATCCATTTGGTATGTAGATGTGATTGTAATTTAACTCCGCCGAGGCTTTAAATAAATATCTTATGAATAAATAAGAACTATTACAGAGGTAATATTAGAACATTACAATGATTCGCTAAAATATTTTTTTTTCATATCAATCCCCTATTAAATTTAAATAATTTTCTCGTTCACCTTAAAAGCAATTACATTTTATTGATCGGATGTATAGAGCAAGTAAAACCAATTTCTTCTATTTGTCTCAGGTGCGAGCGAAACCATGTCCCTATCTCAACAGCCAGTATCTTCTGCTGGAACCACCGGATTTCGTCGACCAATCAAAACAGCTCTTCATCAGGCTGTCTTGGACTGTCGTCTGCATCAAGTTAGACTGTTGGTATCCAAACACAACGCCAATGTCGACTGCAAAGATTTAAATGGACGTTCACCAATGATGTTAGCGTGTATGATAGATGAAGATTTTGGCTATAGAATGGCAAAAATCTTCCTTGCGGCAGGTGCTTTCCTAAATATACGCGATCATATGGGTAGAACAGCTCTTAGTTATGCTTGCATGAATGGACGTACAACGGTTGTAAACTTGATATTAAAGGAAGATGTCTTAGATATCAACGAAGCTGACAACGATGGAAATACCCCACTGCACCACGCAGCCTCAAGTGGCAACCCGGAGATAGTGGAAATGCTTGTTGATTGTTTCAGCAAATTTGGATTAGACATAGATACTAGAAACAGTATCGGATACACGTCTTTACTATTAGCTTTGAAAAATGGAAATTACGTGTCGGCTCATACATTATTAAAGAAAGGTGGCGCTTCACCAAGTTTACGTGATCACGAAGTATATTTAAATGCAGCAGAGTGGACACAGCGCAGTCAAGAGGGTCAAAGAAAATACAGCCCTCGAAGGGCACCACCCCCGTTTCCCCCAGCAAGTGCAACAACTCTATCGTTTTCCAGAGAAACAACCATGTATCAACAACCTATAGGTCCCGTATGTAAACATGGCCGTCGTGCAGACGAGTTTTCTTGGTCAGCAAACACCATCAGATTGCCGAGCATTTAT